>VYZM01008647.1:67860-186222 GCA_013398915.1 Dromas ardeola | reverse complement strand
TTTTTTTTTTTTTTCTCCAGGCTGAAATTACTATTCTGCTACAGAAAATAAAGGTTTTGCCTCCCTTCCCATAAAAATTCCACTCACTTTAATAGGAAAAGAGAAACATTTATTCTTCCTGTTTCTGGTCCCCATCCAGACCTTCACAATCTTGTAATGTGTTTATCCTGGAAAACAGGGAAAAACATGTATTTTTCCTCATACTGTAGACGGAGAATTAAGGCAGAAGTGGACTAAACATCACACACTGAGCGATGCGCAGCCCAGCAGCCCCAGGATTGACACTGCGGTCCATGAACATGAGAGAGGAGCTGTGAGAGCGAGCAGAAGGGTAGGGTTGGCAGCAGCGACTCCTGCCACAGGGATGTTTGAGGAGGGCTGCTCCGTTCATGGTGGGGAAACGTGGAGAAGGAGGTGGCTGCCAAGGCAGGGGAAGGGGGATGCGGAGACAGATGGCTGTGTGCACAGGGAGCATTGCCTGTGTGGGGAACAGCGTGTGGGAGGTTGCACAACCCGGAGCTGCTCCCCCTCAAACAGTCCAGGCTGGATTACTCCTGTGGGCACGTACACCATGATAATCATCTCCTTCCCTGTACGATTATGCCAGTACGTGATGGCCACACAACCACTGACCTCCCGACGTGCTGTATCTCTTCTTTCTACCCTTTGGTTTTGATTTGGGATTTTTCTGGATGCAGCACTCCTTTCTGATTATTCTGGAAGCACTTGGGGGATTTGTAACAGTAATAATGTATGGTAGGTTTGGCTGGGAAAATTCTGTTTAACAAAAAATGTTGAGGTTTTGAAACTTATTTTCGTTCTGTGTTGGAACAAAATCAAAGTCTTCCAAAAACTGTTTTGGAAATGGAGCAGACCAATAAGTTAGGGACCCACTGGGAGGTAGAAGGTCCTTGTTTGGAGCTGAGCACAACAGGGTTATGGGTCTGGGTCTCTCCTCCCCTAAAAACTGGGCCCTAGGCAGGGACTATTCGGAGGTGCTGCTCCTTTGTTCTGGTTCAGACTAGAAATTCCATTCTGGACCTCATTATGGAAAACCAATATATTTTCATTAGAAAAATTTCATTGCAATACATTTGTATTTTCCTTTGAAAAACAGCAGGTCAACCTGGAATTGAGGCCATGCCACAGAAACTAAGTACGCAGGTTCTCAGCATTCATTTCATTTTTCTTCTAAGTATGTATTAGGCTACATCACTTAACTTGGTGTTTATTTTTTTACTTTTAAAATGTGCCATTTACAAAATAACAATATAAATCAAAAACACAGCAGCTGAACTTCTGTGGGAAATGGCCTGGCTTGCCTCTCAGCCGCTGCTTGCCAGCTTCACTTCAGAAAATCATCTGACCCTGGAGCTGCCTTCAGAAATGCACTGAAGGGATTCCAAGGCATGTACAAGATTAGTAAAATCATTTCAGGAGCAACTACAACACAGCTCTCCACCTCAGGGCCCAGTTGGGCTGGAGGGTTGAGCCAACAGCAATCTTGTGAAATTCAAGGAGGATCCATGCAAACTCCTGGACCTCTGAGGGACTAACCCTGCAAGGCTGTAGGCTGGGGGTGGCCGGGTTGGGGAGCAGCTCTGCGGGAGGTGCTGGCGCCCTGGTGCACCACAAGCTGTGTGGGAGCCAGCAGCGACCAGGCAGCAGGAGAGTGGTCCCTCCATCTAGGGATGAGATTATCCTCCTCTGCTCCACGCTCATGAGACCTGAGGATAAAGTGCCCAGTTTTGGGCCCTCCTCAATACAAAACATGGACAAACTGGCATAAATTCAGTGAGGGGCCTCGAGCTGGTCGGGGCTGGAGCAGTTGCCCTGCAAGGAGGGGCTGAGGGATGGGGCTCAGCCTGGGGCAGAGATGGCTCCAGGGAGGCTGGCAGCAGCCCCTGGTAGCTGCATGGAGGCAGATGAGAAGAAGGAGCCAGGCTCCTCACAGCAATGAAACAAGAGCTCTGATTTTGCTGTTATGTAGCCCATTCTACAACAACTTTTTTTTTTCTTTTTTTTTTTGTGCACTAATGGTTGTGTGATTTGTCAGATCTTCACTTTGATAGTCCTAGAAAGAAAGGGCCACTTTATGTGGATGGAAGGACAGGACATTTCACCTCCCCCTGGCAAAGGGAAGAGCACTGCTTGGGGAATAGCAGGAGACAGGGTTCCTAACCTGGACCCCTGGCTTTTGAAGCTTCCCCACAGTGGAGAACATGTGTCTATATTGCAATTTTTAAAAGGATGGGGAAAGTTTTGCTGCCACATACACCCTGCTGGAGGCCCAGAGGAAATACCGGCTACCAGTATTTTGTTTATTACTGCAGTGAAATTTCACACACCCACACCGCCCCACCTACAACTACTTCAGTCTGTCTCCTAATTACATGGTCTAGCCCTAGAGATGGAATAGATCTGTAAGGTCATCTCATCCATTTCTCTTCTAATTCAGAATTGTGTCCTATAATGGGTAATTTCAAATGCTTTGGTCACTCAAGTCTGAACAGACTCCTGTGTTCCAGTTTCCTGAAATAGTGGTCCCCAATAGATGTCACTGTTTAGTAAATGTCACATGGAGAAAACTACTTTAAGGGATATCACTGTTGAGAGACATTTTATGTTGCACTATCTTGTATCTTGAACTGGTAAGAAGAAATAAAGGGTACATACTCCTTTCAGTGTGAGGCTCTGTTTTGTTTAGTTTTCACTTGCTGCGTACCTAACAGATACTTACAACATGATCCTATTCTTCATGTAACAAAATCAATTTGGACTTAATTTCTCAATCTTTGATCAGATCAATCTCTTTGCAAATGAATCCGCTATAAATGAATTTACAGCATTAGCCTTTTTTCCCATTTGGTGGTGAGTGGTCTTAGTTCACTATCAATTATGTATGACAATCTAGTACAGGCCTGATACATACATGCAGGTGGGAGACCACTTTGCCCATTAGGGGGCATTAATGACATTTATTCCTCATTTCACAGAAGGCCTTTGTCATAATATCACCTCTAATCCTATTTTCCGTGTCTAACAGGAAATATATTAATACTCGCTTCTTAAAGAAATGTTGCAGCTTCTTCTTGACGTTGCCCCAGGCTTATCTTCAGCCGTGTGTGGCTGGGGCTGGGAACATGCTCAGCATTTGGAAGAGAGGAACTGAGGAGTTGCAGCAAGAAATGGTTCCGTCTGAGGGGAAACCAGGCTGCAAGACTCTGCTGCAAATTTCAGCCCTCCAAAGTTGTGGGGTTTTGCTTCGGCCCCGGAAAATGACAGGAATCCTTTGTGCAAATTGGGTGCAGATGTGGGGCTGGGTATCGCACATAGCCCACACTTCTTAGCTGTTTGTATGTCAGATTTCATTTGCGGACCGTATCCGATTTTCAAATTGCACTCCGTTTCCTCTTCAGTTGCAGAAACGGTGGCAACCGTCGCAGAATCCCACTTGCTCCCTGCTTGATGGAGGGGGACCCTGTTTGGGAAAGGTTTGCTTGCCTTGCCGTGTCCCTGCAGGAGGGAGGGAGGGAGAGAGGCGTGAGCACAGGAGCAGGGGCTGGAGCAGAGCGCACCTGGTCGTGTGGGCACACGCCATCCCTTCATGATGGATGTCCTTCCCCACTACCCCAGGTCCGGCGTCTCAGGGGATTCCCACACACGCACGTGGAGCTGGGCAGAGGGCCAGCAGGACTGTGGTCATGTGCCCTCCCCAGCCGTGCCCCAACCTGCACTCCACCCCGTGACACGTCCGTCATGTGCTCTCCTGTTCACTGAGTGGCTGCCTGTGCTGCACTGTAAAATTTAGAAAATGAGGCAAAACCAAGTTTCCTTTAGTCGAGCTGTTTCACAGCTGTGTTCTGGGTATGCTTTTGTACACACAGAGTGCGTAGAGTATGGGGGAAGGTGCCGCTATCTACCAGCAAAGCATTCCACTTATCCCATGGAGGGCTACGCAGTTCCAGTTTATCTTTATATAGAGTACATTTTTGTTGTCTGCAATGGATATAGAGGAGCCCTGAGGGAATTAATAAAACTCTTGCCAAGAAGTTTTAACTTAGACATGCATAAGGAATAAATTAATTTTTAATACATTTTTTAAGAAGCACTTTTTTGGCTCGAAACCATCATGCCTGGTATGTTTATAAAGGCACCCATAGCATGCTCCAATCAGGAGTCTGTCAGTGTTTCCACTGTAAACCCTCTTTTCAGAGTTTTATATTATAATTCCAATATAAAATTCAATCCAGGCAAGAAAAAACTGGCATCAGTGTTGGCCTGGAAGTGATGTTTTCTTTAGTATTTTTTTTTAATTTAGTTTTTCTCTTATCAACATTTGATTAATTTTAATCAATAAGAATGCTTTCATCTTTAATCATTGGTAAACTTAAAATGGTATCCTGATGAGGTACTTGGGGTACAAATTAACTTCTGGGTGTTTTTCACACTTGCACAGCTTAAAAACCTTTCCAAAGCTCTAGTTTGAATTTTGTAAGCCATGAACTAGTTTTCTGCAATGCCCTAATGTAGGATTTTAGGAGAAAATATTATCCCAAGCGGGATGACCAAATTCCACTGGAGCTCTCTAACTACCCCTCCCAGAAGTGCTATTGGGCACTGTGCAGTTCGGACTCCCTGCCCTGCCGCGCAGCTATTGCGGTCCCACTGGCAGATGATGTGCGGTGAAAGCTCACTGGGTGAAGTTCGGCTCACCAGCAGAAAGCACACTTAATTGGCATCACTGAGAGGGGGAGAGACCATCGCATACACCAACCCTCCCCTTGTACATTTTTTTTCCTCTCTTAAACACACACACTCACAAGACCTCCACCGGAAGCGAAGGGCTCAAAATTACATGTTACATATTAGTTTTAAATAAAAGGCTTTATAGTTCAATATCTGCTCATGAAAGCAGAAAAACCCAGTGTTAGCCTAATGATGCATTTTCACGCTTCTGGGCTTCTTTGTGCCTATAGGCTTTATAAAAGTCTCTCAGCACTGGGTAACATTATACACCACACGAATTGCCTGCAGTACCTCAGCACAACAGGGCAGATTAAGGACAGAGTTTCCGCCTACCCTTTGAAGATTTATATCAGACCTTTTAACCTCCTGTGAAAACAGTTTGGTGATTTAATTCTTTTTATGATACTCAGCAACAGCTTTTATACTTCCACAAACACCGTGTAGCTCTCATGCTGTAAACAGTCATAAATTCAGCCAGACTTCTCCATATTGGAGCAAGGCATGACAGAACACGACGGGGTTCACGGCTTTGTGAACTTTCCCTCCTGCCAATCGGGGTTCACAAAACTTGTTGAGTTTGTAAACTTTTCCCTCCCTTCTAATCCTCTTTTCACCCCAATTTAAACAAACAAACATGCTTGGAGTTTTTTTGTGCTTTGCATTATGATCGGGAGAACATGCTCGACATTCAAGACGGACACATATGGAGACCATATACAGAGCAATATCTCTGTGGTCTGCTGGTCCTTCGCCTCCCTCACCGGGATGAACGCTGCGCATGTTAGGAGTTTCAAGACAGACTCCCTAGAATACACGTCTGTGATATAATATTGAGCTTTCCAGTTTTTATTCACCAAAGAAAGTCTACCTAGCTGCATTTTGGGCCCCCTATTGTCATTTCCACATGCCTTACAACTATGATTGGATGCATTACACACTGCATTGCTGAGAAGTACTTTTATGGTTGTGGAGCTGGATCAGAAAGAGATTAAATGACTTGGTGAAAGTCACATAGGAAATTTGTGACACAGCCAAGAATTTCCTGAAAGCCAACCTACTGCTTTTAATCATTGTTTTTCTAGTTCTTCTTCGGTGATATTCAAAGTTGAAGTGAAGCCTGTATTGAGTATTCATTTCTTTGTATATATACTCATTAAGAGAAGCTCTGCAGACCTTTCTCTAAAGAGCATCTCTAAGTAGGGAAAGGAGACAAAGGGCAGGAGAAAGGAGTCATTAGCTGCACCCCACGCACGTGTCAGAAACTAAAACACAGAGCCAGCAACGCCGTTTGCTCCAGGCCACACAGGAAGTTTGCAGCAGAGACAAAGAATTTAATCTACATCCCCCGAATCCCAGTCCAGAGCTTTCAACATCTTCCCTAACCAGTTCATATTTCATATGATATGCAGTCTATACTGTATGGCCCTGGATCTTTTTTTATTTTTTTTTTTTTTACTCTCTCTTCCTTTCTGAAATAATAGAATCCAGGAACATTTACACTGAACTTTTGAACCTTTGATGTTTAAGAAGGTTCGAAATTAAGCAAACTCTGTTTCCATGTTGTTAATTGGAATCACTCTGCCTGGATCTTTTAGGAGCCTCCACATGGTTAACTTCAAACTCCCATGTCAGCCTGAAAGAAAAAAAAATAAATCAGATCCCATTAAATGTGTTAAACATTTCAATTGTACAAAATCAGGAGTGAGGTAGATCTTTTGAAAACTGAATTGGGAGAACGACAGGCATCTGTGTACATACTTCCTCCTGCCTGGGTTGAAGGTCATTATTTTGAACTAATAGCTGACCCCTTTGGCCTCTGGAAGGCCATTATGCTTAATGGCCTGAGCTAATTTGCGGTGCTACAGGGTTGGCTGATCTTTATTTTAATCTCCTGCACCTTCTCCTGCTCTTGTGGGGAAAGCAACTGCTCTGATATAATCCGGTTGGCACCAAGTTGCCTAGGGGAGGGAACGGACGAGCCGCTGTGAGACAGGACTATACAGTAATTTACTGAGGCTTGACTCTCCTGGCAAAAAAAAAAGAGGAAGGGAAGGCATATGCATACACGTGCACACCCATACGTGTGCACACAGTGTAAGAGAGTGGGAGAGCAGGGGAGTGAAGTTGGATAGAGAGAAAGAAAGTGCAAGAGAGGGAATGAAGGAAAGTGTAAAGGAGAGACACGCTTTCACAAGCAAATCTACATTTGTAACCCCATTTTCCTTCCTCAGAGCCACTTTGAAAGAATAATGCCCAAATGATTTGCTGCCAGGAAACAGAAATAACTTTGCTAGTACTCTCTCTCACAAAATCAAGTACCTATTTGAAAAGCAACATACCTTTACCAGCCACACGTGCCCATGTCTCTTCCAGCACTGCTGAAGAGGTTGTCGTGAGTTTAAAAATCAGCTAAAATGGAAAGCAAACACACAAAGAGCATCAGCTGCTAGAGACATATTCTCAGAGGTGAGGCAAGGTCTCATGGGGTGCTGTGCTCACAACCTCTGTCCAGATAGAGGGATTTTTGTCTCCTTGAAACCTTTCTTCATGCCCTCAGCCCAGGGACAAAGGGAGCAAGGCCTGACCCAGGGAGGGGCAGCGTTGCTTAGGTGGGGTAAGGGACTCCGCTGCCAGTGGGGCTGGGGCTGCAGGGGTGCCGGGCAAAGAGGGAGACAGGTTCTGATCCCCTCTCCACCCTCGGCAATTTTCCCCTTCTCTGAACAGCAGTGTGTAGCAGAGCCTTTGCTTTCTGTCTCAGCTGACATCATTTTGCCTTTGCTCCTTCCTTTGCTGATCCCCGTCTGCTGCATACGTCCTGTGTCCTGAGCAAGGGGGGGGACACAATGGAAAAGTGTCAAGTCAGCAGCAAACCAAAGATTTTACAGCATGTGAGACCTCGCATGTCGAGGAGGAAAGCTGCTTTACATATGTGTGTTTTTGTTTCTGCAGTCACACATGCATGAAACACCCCAGAGATGTGCACAGCATGACCAACTACTGCAAATCACAGGTCCTCATTCCTCCCTTTTCTCACTAATTTTCCACGGTCTGCTGCTCTTGCTGATATCTTGTCTAATGTGTTGTGGCTGGCTGCTGGGGGAGGCTTGGACGCTCCGCTCCCTATCTGTGCTGTGCAGAAAACTGTAACAGAGGCTTGGAGCTGCGTGCCGGTGGTTTTCCCCACCCCTGCCCATTGCGGCTGGCAGCGAGCAGTGCCTCTCTCCGGGGCTTCAGGCCTTTCTGTGGTGGACCCTTCTGGAGGTGGGTGGCGAAAGTCACGAACATCCCTGACCCCATCACTGAGGCTGGGTGCTACCAGACAGTCCAGTCCTGCCAGCAAAGTCAATGGAAATGCAGCATTTATCTCCACATCTCAGCCCTGGGTCTGGGCTGTCCCTGTTAATGGCATCTGGGCTGTTGTGAGCAAATTATCTACAACAGCAGCCTTGATATTCAGGGGTGGGATGGAGAGCTGATATGCTCAGGTCTCTGAGTTCTTAAATACATCAGAATTATGCTCTTGTACTCAATTAAAAAAAGAAAAGGCCATGCAGATGAACTTCTATTACATTTCTGACCCCTACTCAACCCCTGTGGTCCCTTGGACTTGCCGTGATGGATGCCCAGAGGAAGGACGGCTAGTCCAGTGGTCCTGGGGCACCACGTGCCTCCACCACATGTGGGGAGGAGTATCACCATGGGGTGGCCTGAGCTGGTGGCCCAGGCTCAGCCGTGTGGACCCCAGGCAGCTTCCCTGTGCATGGGAAATCCTTCGCTGCCCTTGAAGGACAGCTTCCCACTGGCTTTGGGCTATCAGAAGAGCCCAGGCCCCAGGATCTTGATTGTTTGGCAGAGTGTGTGCACCTCCGGGGTATTAAACACACCTCTAATCTTTCTGTCTACATCAGCCTGAAAATTTGCCATGTTGTCCTCTGTATTTTAACCAATCAAATGGAAAACTAATTTTAAAAGCAATTTCTTGGCAGTAAATTGGTCAAAAGAAAACAATTAAAAACCAGGAGCTAAAAATTATCTGTCTGAAACAGCACACATCTCACATGGTTTTGCCATGTGTACTGCAGGGTTATCATGGTTTTCTCTTCACTTTTTTTTTAAATCCCTTTGTAAAACGTTCAGGTTTCTAACGTTTTGGATTATGGTGTTCCCTCACAAAAGCTTGCCCATGGCGCAGTGAGTACCCGCAGTAAAATAAAAGGCCTCCTGCAGGTGGTGCTACAGTGCTGCAAGTATTTTTAATTAGACTAGGCACAAAAAATGCCTCCATTATAATTTTCCCTCACATTACAAAAAATGAAAACCTCTGTGTAAGAGTAGATCATTATAGGCAGCACAGTTCAAACTAGCCTCAAATGAAGGTGTACAAGTAAAACATGTTGGAGACCTGGACCTATCTCACTCTCTCAGCAACACAACTCCACTTTCTCAACACAGCTGGCAGTTAGTTATATATTAAGAAAGACATTTCTTCTCCCCCTGCAAATTCTGAAGAAAATTGTGGCCTTGTTATCCACTGCACAATGACTTGTGTCGTCAAATATTATGGTGCAAAATCAGGACAAAGTAGCTGTAAGATATCATGCATCAGATAGGTTAGTATCTTACACCCCGCAGCAGCAGTATTAATGTCCAAGCAACAGACAAGGGGAGGATTTTTTTTTTTTTTTAAATAAATATATATGTATATGTCTACTAACGAAAAAAAAACTTCATAGTTTACAAATCTCTGATTTTCTACAGACTGGCCAAAATAGCTTGGCTTAGCCAGCCTAGCCCAATGTGTCACCTCTGCATAGGCACAGCTAGGACTTGTCTCTCTGTGCCTTTCAATGGCATCAGAGGGCACAACGAAATGAGGCATTATGTGGGAAACAAAGTTATCCTGTGGGGCAAAATACTGCCATTTAACACCTTCATCACTTAAATGGTCGTTAAAAGATTGTTGTTCTGCAGATTTTCTTGTCTTTAAAAGTGGGGTTTTTAGCTACCTTCTTACCCGGTGACATTTTTATTTCTCCTTGATTTGTCTTTTTTCTATTTATTGATTTACTTGTTATTGTGAAAGGAATAAGGAAATAAAAGGAAAACATAAAAAGCCAAAACCTTTGAGAAAAAAAAAGGCAAAACAACGACCTTTTCTGATTAAACATGAGACAATTTGTTTTCAAGTATTCTTTACTATTGCTTCAGCTTTCAGTTTTAATTTTTGTCCCAAAGGTACTTGTAAGACTTTTTTTCCTTATTCCATGAAAATGTTTTTTTAAATGTGTCTGCTCGCTAGTCACAAGCTGTTGCAATCCAGGTTGTCTTTTAGTTAAGATAACCAGGCATGGCATCCTATGAACTTCCCCCACTTGCACTGCTCAGTGAAAGAAACAATTAAGCCATCAACACAAATGCATCTAGGCCTGTCAGAAAAGAAAATAAATGAAAGCTGAATGATGATGTAGTACCAACACTTCCATAAGAAACAGCTTCAATTAAATTAAAAATGCAATAACAATAATTAAAATGTATGAGATATGGCTCTCAGCTAAGCTTGAATCTTACTCTTTGATTTGATTTTATTTTTTTTTCCCTTCCCTACGTACAGCATCTGAAATTTCCCAGGGAATTTACAGGGAGAGGCACAGATTTGGAGACAATAATATCCTACACTTCAGTGCTATTTCAAGGAAAGACAGTGTAGGTACAGTATTCATTTATACTTCATTCTCTCATTCTCAGAGAGACACAATGTGTCTGGGTTAACATGGCTATTAGCTGTTCAACAACGAATTGTTTTTTATAATTAGGAAGAGGTTGCTGCTGGTAAATGGAAAGCCTATTAGTACCCACCAGTTGAACTGATAGGATATTGTGTTATATGCATCCATTTCCTCGCAATGTGCTATTGTGATCAAGTAAATATTCCTTATTTAATGTAATATCACAACTGGCACAACGGATTTTTTTTTTTTTTTCATGAGGTGAAACTCTGCATGTAGATACGGTTTTAAAACACAAAAACCAATCCCTATCACAAAACAACTATGTTTTCTTGAAAGAGCAGATGCACAAAGGGAACATAGAGACATTTTCTGAGGTTTCTTTGAAAAGGTCCAGTCTGCAGCTGAAGTCCATAATGAAAATAAATGAGAATAGAAAAATTCAGTGTCTGCATATGCACACCTTTCCCCCTCTTGGGGAAAAAGGCTTTGCCTTAGAGGGTTAACAGTTCAAATTTTTGAAGACACTAACCTTGGGGACTATTCATTTGGATGTTATTTATGGCCTTCTTGAAACACATCAGTGTGTCCTTGAGGGTAGAGGAATGACACCGGGTCCAGACTTAGCACTCCGGGGGTTTCTGCAGATAGCAGCAGATCTCCCTGGAGGATCCTTCCTCTGCGAACGATATATTTTATGACTCTCTGCCTTTCTTCAGATGAGGCCCAGAGCTCTGTGTGAGTTAGACCACAGAGGCAAGATTAGAGAGGGACACCTGGTTTCCAAAGCCCAACGGGTTTATGTGGTACCTTGTGCTTAGCTGCTCAGTGCTGCAGAGATAGATTGATTTATGGGCACAGGCAGCAGTGGAGATTTAGGTACGCAGAGAACTCCACCGACAGGGACATAAAGACTAAGGGCTCACTGACAGAGGGAATTTGGATGAAGCCAGTGTTGGGTTCAGACACCTCATGTAGTATTGAGGCCACCATTAGAGGAAATTGTCTTTTTGTGGATTTATTTTTCTGCAGTATATAAAATTCCTCTCCATAGATATTTGTATCACTGCCGTGTACACATCATTACAGAGCTGGTGTGAAGGCCAACCAGATACTGGTTGTAAATCAAATTATTATTATTATTATTATTATTATTATTATTATTATTATTATTATCATTATCACTGCTTTGTAGGAACATAATGCTCTTCTAAAATAAAATCTCTGTATCTTTACCTGTGAAAGGAAATGGTTGTGCTGTCTCCTTGGTGAAGCTGCCTTAAGATACTTCTGGAGCTTATAATTTAATGGCTGTACCCATTTTAAAAAAGGAAATGTGATACTGGCATAACAGTCATCTACCTAAAACCATCAAAAGAAAGCACAAAGTCTATTGAGGCAGAAAGAGCAAGGCATTGCTTATATCAGAGAACCACAGGCTTTTTATATTTACTGAAGAATTTCCCTTGGCTGAGTAGCCTCTTGATATAAACCTGAAGCAACCAAGAAACCATTTCTATATTAGTACCCTGTTCAACTGCTAATAGAAAGCCTGGTGTAATTCCTTTCCATATAAAAGGAAGCAGAATTTTCTTTTTCGTTTGAAATTGTCACCAACTTTTTTTTTATTTAACGTCATTGCAAGACTAACATAGGCAAAATGCATACAGATTGAATTGAGAGACTTTTGGTCATAACCAGCTTGTCTTGTCTATGGGAAATGACCTGAATGGAAACAAGCAGAAGTCTCAGTCGTGCTCCTCCCTCACAGCTCTACTAAACCTGGAAAGTTCTTGCCTCTATTCCCTGTAAAAAGAAAAGTCATGATCCACCACATCTTTCACAGTAACCTTGAAAAGATTTCCACAGTGTAGCCTGAGAGTAGCTTCATTATATTGGTGAGCCACCTACATGAAGCCTCCCCATAGACCAGTTAACTTTACAGGCCATGAGCAGAACGTGAGGCCTTGGAAAGGACTAAATAACTCTGCTCAATATGAGTTTGTCTGTTGATAACTGGGGGGGCCTGAACATAATATTCAAAATGTCCACATTCAAACTGAGCTGATCATAGACCAGAGGAAGGTATTAGCTGAGTGAACTGGCCCTTTAGTTTGTTCAGCTTAACAGGTTTCTTGGCAAACCTAATAACATTGAGGACAAAGTAGAAACAGAGTAGAAGAAAATACAATATTTACCCTGTGGTCAGAAACTACTCTGAGTTGCCCTGGCCATATATAAACATTATATTAATTCTTGTGCAAAGTGGTGGCTGCAATACCTCGCACAAAAGCACAATTATTGTTTGTTCTGGGTAGAAGTTTATAGCTACGTTGTCTGAAAGAAACAGATAAACAACATACAAACACAATTATTTTCCTACAGCGCAGGGAGCCTTTTCCTCTTATTTCCATACACTTAGATGGCCCTCTCCTAGGTGTTTTTGTAAAGAATGGCTTTATTTTGTAAGTTGTAGGATATAGTGCTTCAAAGGCATGGCAGCAAAGGTATAGATTTTACTCTCCATTCTGTATTAAACACCCCTGAACGTAAGGAAACAATATACCCGGCCAGCAGATAATGCACGGGCTGACTGGATTGCCACTTGGAAGTCCTTCTGGGCAGAAGTAGGCTTTCCCGTCCCAGGTAGATTTTCAAGAGTTCAAGATTTCCATTATGAATGACAATGAATGGTTACCTTCACTACTTTTTTTTCTTATTTTTTTTAATTGCAATCATCTTGGGTAAAACAATGTTGACTAGGTTATTTCAGTAGTTGAAAAATGCTTAATTTATTAAAATATTTATCTCACAAAAAATGTTTATATTCTACTTTCAATTCTATTTCTAAATGAAAACTTTCATAACAGAAATGCTATAAAAGCATGAGGCTTTTTACCAATTTAAAAAAGAAGAAGATAGTTTTAAAATCTGTAGAGATAAATTCTGTGAAGATATTGGAGACTGAGTCTTGGACAAATACCATTTTCCAGTGAGAAGTATTTGAGTATGCATGTTTGCTTTTCCAACAAGGTGAGTGCACGGGAGACAGAACCGCACAATTTTGAAGGATGCTTTCATGAACATTTGTGTTCACATGTGAGGAACAGTCCGCAGAAGACCAAAAGGAAAATGAGCCAGTGTAATGCCAACGTCTGCCTTACCTAATGACAACCCGTTCCGTTTCTGTTGCCATGGAGGTATTGTAGTTTGCAGTAGGCCTGCATTTCCTTCATATTTTTTCCTCCAAACCCGTAAAAAGCAATACATCATTAGAATACTTTTTTCTAAAGTAAATAGTCACATGACATCCTAAGAATAGACAAAATTTGTTAGAACTGTCTAGTGTTTACTTTTAAGATTTTTCTGCAGTATTAGAAAAGAAATCAATAGTAGCTAAGGAAATCAGTTTTGACATTTGAAATCTGACACACAAGGTTGGCATATTTTCAATGTTTTGTTTCTTATTTCTTTGCAATAATATTTAGCTATTGCTGATGGCTTTGCAATATTCTGTGCTTTGGATGTACAGAAATGGGTCCAAATAATATGTCTCAGAGATATGAGGGAAGAAAGGCTTTTTAAAGGAAACTTCAGGGTTGTGGGTTTTTTTTTTTTTTTCACTGTGAAATTTCATGTAGGAGTGTTGCTTTTTTAAGTTCTCTAACATGTGATGGGGACTGGTGGAGCAGCGGATACAAACTTTAGTATATTCTGGGAGCTGAAAAAATCTTTAATTAGATGTATATTTTTTTTGCAAATAAATATTTTGCTTATGATTAATGTCTGCTTCACACAAAATATTTTGACCTTTAGTAAAAAGAAAAAAACAAACCACTGAAAACAGAAAATTTAAATCCAGAAATGTGGATTAAATCTAGAAACATGAACGTAATTATGGTGTCTCCTGCTCCATTCCTCTTCGCTGTCTGGCTGCTAAAGGCACCATATCTGCTAGTTTGTCCTTGTGACTAGAGCATTTTGCAGCAGAATAGGAGATAAGAATATGCTGGTCAGTCTTCCTGGGAGAATGGAGGGAGTGGAGAGCACCTGTGGTGTGATTGCTGCAAGGCATTTGCTCACACTTTCATCTCTGCATGTGCCATGTCTCCAGCCCATAGTTTACATACAGCAGGAAAAGACAATATGCAGACTAATTGACAAGCAGGTACATCAGAGTAACAGGCTGTAGTACTGGCATCTTTTTTCTGCAATGACAAAAATTATTCAGCATGTATCACAGTTGCTTAGTCTATATATAAGAAAAACTATGCTTATGTCTATAATAATTTTCTGTAAATGCTGAGCTCTTAGTGGCAAACGCATGAGTTGGTCAGTAATGAAAAAAAGGGAAATAGTGTTGCTGTGCAAAATGGCACCTATGAAGGAAAGAAACAAACCCAAGGAGCCGAAGAAAGAACAGGAAGATGCATATGCAAATATACTGGTGCTGTTTAACATCTTTGTTGGCGACATGGACAGTGGGATTGAGTGCACCCTCAGCAAGTTTGACGATGACACCAAGCTGTGTGGTCTGGTCGACACACTGGAGGGAAGAGATGCCATCCAGAGGGACCTGGACAGGCTTGAGAGGTGGGCCCATGCAAACCTCATGAAATTCCACCAGGCCAAGTGCAAGGTCCTGCACCTAGGTGATGGCAATCCCAAGCACAAATACAGGCTGGGCGGAGAATGGCTTGAGAGCAGCCCTGAGGAAGACTTGGGGGTCCTGGTGGACAAGAAGCTCAACATGAGCTGGCAATGTGCGCTCACAGCCCAGAAAGACAACTGCACCCTGGGCTGCATCAAAAGAAGCGTGACCAGCAGGTCAAGGGAGGTGATTCTACCCCTCTATTCTGCTCTCATGAGACCCCACCTGGAGTATTGTGTCCAGCTTTGGAGTCCTCAGCACAAGAAGGACATGGACATAGTGCTTAGACATATGATTTAGTGATGGTTTTTGTCAGAGTTAGGTTTATGGTTGGACTAGATGATCTGAAAGGTCCCTTCCAACCTAGGCAATTCTATGATTCTATGATTCTATGACCTGTTGGAATGGTTCTAGAAGAGGGCCGCAAAGATGATCAAAGGGAGGGCTGGAGCACCTCTCCTATGAGGAAAGGCTGAGAGAGTTGGGGTTGTTCAGCCGGGAGAAGAGAAGGCTCCGGGGAGACCTTATAGCAGCCTTCCAGTACCTGAAGGGGGCCTACAGGACAGATTGGGAAGGACTCTTTATCAGGGAGTGTGTAGACATGATGAGGGGTAACGGTTTTAAACTGAAAGAGGGGAGATTTTAGGTTAGATATTAGGAAGAAATTTTTTACTGTGAGGGCGGTGAGGCTGTGGCACAGGTTGCCCAGAGAAGCTGTGGATGCCCCATCCCTGGAGGTGTTCAAGGTCAGGTTGGATGGGGCTTTGAGTAACATAGTCTAGTGGGAGGTGTCCCTGCCCATGGCAGGGGGATTGGAACTAGATGATTCTTAATGTCCCTTCCAACCCAAACCATTCTATGATTTGTACATGAGCCTGCACAAACATATACATGTATGCGTATCTTCATTCCAAATATAAAGTGGGATTAATCTTGGTTAATATTGGACAACAAAAATTTAGATTCTATCCGAAGAGCTATTCTCTGCAGGGTGCTTAATATAAAGACACAAGTAGGTAGTAGTTTCATGCTAAAGCAGAAGTCTAAGATCAGTCTGATAAATTCCTCGCTCCTCCCTCTCTCCCCCTCAGCCACCTAGTAGTTTCTGGTTTTCTCTTCCGCAACCTGTAAGAGTGTCTCGTCTTTCCAGTTAATTTAGGAAAAACAAATCCCAGAGCTGTGATGTGCCATACCAGTGGAGCTCAGAAGGAACAGCCCAGGGACGCAGCTCCTTTCCACATTGTAGACCAGGACAAAGCCATATTAAGCCTTGTGAAATACACTTTAATGCACTGTGGAATACACTTATGCCTTTTTGCATAAATTTTCTCCCTACTGTTCCTAAAAATCAAACTGAATGGACTGTCTAATGGGAAGACCGCAAAATCCAATGTATTTTTTATTATATTTAAATGTTTTGCTCTTATCAAAGGTGTTTCCTTGCAGCTCTTAAAGTGCTCAACTGAGAGTCATTTTCTAACCCAGAAAGTAATTTAGAAATATCCAGAACATAGGTATATTTTTTTCTGAGTGTATAGGGTGACATGACAGTCTCCAGTAATCCTAGAGATACATTACGTCATTTACTGTTGGCAAAGCATTCAGATAATGTAGGATCTGATCTGCAATAGAACCAAATTAACTTCAACTTAAGTAAAATTTTAGCAGAATCCAGTTTATTTTAAGCAGCTTTTTCGTTAATGTATGTTTGTCTGCATTTTCATTTCACAGTCAGGAGCAGAGGTGGAAGTTCAGCATAGCTGTTCTTTTGGTTTACTGAGGGAGGAGACCTCAAAAAGGACATGAGAAAATTGGTTCTCTTAAGAATTTCAACACTGAACAAATCCACATAGTCTTCAGGAAGGGTGCATATCCTAATCTAGCTAGATAACTGGAGATTTTCTTGGAGTTGGAAGTGATTGGCTTTATGTCTTAAAATCTATACCTGACAAAGTTTCAAGTAGTAATTTTTTTTTCCTGTTGGACCCATAGTTCCTGATTTATTTATTTTTTTTCTCTAAGTATCCCCCTAAAACCCATCTACACTGTGATTTTTTTGCATACAACTTATTTTTCAGCATATAATCCCTCAATAAAAACACTTCTCGTGCACAGTGTGTTGCAGATGTGTGATACATTCCCTACTCTTGCTCTGAGTGTAGCTGCTGCTGATGCCAAGTATTACCCACTGAACATGAGGCGAAGAGCTCAGGTCAGGGGAAGTTGTACTTGCCAAAAGTGATAAGTTCCATTAACAGCAGCAAGTTTTAATTTCTGGGTGCAGTTCTAGTGAAGGTCACATGTATCTTAGCAATATTGATGCAACCACTGACAGAAGAAGTGTGCCTTCAGTGTGTATTAAGTGAGAAATTGACTCCTGTTCAGTAAGGACAAGATCCAGCTGGATGCCAGGATTTCTAGTCTACATCTGTGTTAATAAACTCAGCCAGTCTTTATACCACCTAATTACTAGCACCACTTTGGCCTAAGCCAACTGGCACTCTTCAAGAGATGTCCTAGAGAGAATTCAGAAGTCAGCACAGAGCATGGACCATTCCTAGAAAATAATCTGGATGTGGCCACTCTGTCTTAGAAGATGGGAGCATGGATGTGGTTCAGTCCCCACACAACCGGACAAAGGGAATGGACCTCAACACAATGTCCTTTAATGAGGTGGATGTTGCTTTAGATTTTATACTGCCTGGGACTATACAAAACAACAAAGAATGAGAAAGTGAAATAGAATACTGAACCTAAATTAAGGTAACTTTAGGGCTGTAAGGGTCAATTTTTGGTGACAAAAATGGAGACAGGCTTTGTTACCTTGAATTCATACTTTTCATTCCTCTCCTGCCATAACTAGAAACAGAAGAAGACTTGCAAATCATAATATTTAACCCACGATGAGGTCTCTGATGGGTTCTGGTTTAACCATACATGAGCCTTTTGGCAAGGTTCATTTTGAAAGGAATCAGGAAGCCAAACCAAAGCCTTATTGGGGGGTATTTCTGCCCTTGCTATGATGTGGTCTCATCATGTCACTCAGGAATGAGGCACTTGCTGTTACATTAAACACAAAAATAACACAGGAAATTGATTTATGTTGGCACAGTTTTCCTATTTTAAATTATTTACCTGAAATCCAAACCAGAACTGCAGTCAAAGTATAGTTCAGAGCTCAGATTTCTTGGGCTCACATGTTAGAAAACTTGACATTTGTTCCAGATGGTCCATCTGCCTTTGATTACTATTTTCTGGTAAATAAAATGAAGAGGGTACATACATTCACTGCCACATTGGAAGAAGATAAAATAATGTCAAGAGGTTTATAAAATAAATTAATGAAAGTAGACAGAGAGTGAGAACATATATTAGAAGAAAGGTACATCTACTTTTAGAGCAGATCTTTAATATCCCCTTTTATCTACAGATGTTTGTGTTGGTATTTGGACACATGAGAAAAATGCGCGGAGACACCCTTCATGTTAGTTGGTAAGAAATTCTACACACTTCACAGCCAAGTGTAACCGTTTGCAAATATGGACTGAAGTGAAAAAATATTTTTCAGTTTTTAAGAATCTGACGAATTATTTATCTGACGAAATAGAAAACTACACCATAGCAAAGAGGAGACTGAAGGTCAGAGAGCACCTTACCTGTGAGGGTGTCAAGACAGGGAACCTATTAAGATAGGTTGATATCACTTTACTGAGCATCTGCCAAACTGGAGTGCAAGTATTAGTGGAAGCATTTTTGAGATAGGAAGGATTTGGTTAACTTTCTGATTATCATTAGGGTTTTTCCCTCATGTTTTTGTGCTTTGGGTCCTAGCCAGAACCTGAAAAGGAAATACCTCCGTACCCTGAGAGAAACTATTTGTGAAGAATTTCTGGCTTGACCTTAAACAGGAATTGTCTGAAATTACAGGAAAGACTTTATACAAGATTTCCCTCCTAGCTTTGCAAATGCAAGCCATTCAGAGGTTTTGGGTGCTTATCAGCAGCTCCAGGAAGCATTTAAGGTTTGTCCAGTTTATAGCTAACAGGGATAGTTCCCTGCAAAGGGCAAAGAATAGTGCCATTTTCTCTTTAAGTTATTGGTTTCCTGACCATGGGTTGGCTTGGAACAGTATAGAGATGTAAAAACAGTATATATAAGGGGGGAATATTTTAATTTCCAACCTTGACATGTTTAGCGTGTGCATTCAGTGCTACTGTAGCTGTGGAAAAAGACTAAAGAAGGTAAATATGTGTGTGTTTTATTCCACTGATATTAGTTCTTCAAATTATAGTCCCAAGCAGACCTTTCCTACTGTGCATGCAGAAGGAAGGTATTACCTCTCTCGATCCAAACAATCTTAAAGCAGCTCTGTGTTATGAAAAAGTTTATTTAGCAAAGCTTTCCGAAAAAAGCAGGCAAACATCTCTGTAAAGGAGGGGTTTCCAAATCCACGGCTATAACTGTCCCAGCACTGAAAAGCACTTAAGCGAAAAAGTAAGGTGCTCATCAGACACTGACGCAATTGAAAACATTGCTGTGTAAGTGCCAGCCTGTAAGCATGCTGACCTTAGAAGAACTACTGGCTTGCTGCGGTCTGTCTCCACTCGTAACTTCATGCCTATTAGGAAGTTTCTGAAGCATTAGTGTGCCCATATGGCTGGGGCCTCCTGTGCAGCTTGCCTGTGGCACTTCTCTTTGTTACTGGATATTTACTACAGATTTTTCTAAGGAGGGCTGATTGCCGTGCGATAAGAAGATGCATTTACGGGTGAAGACTTTGGTCACTTCAGCTAAACTCTAGGGTGAGAAACTGAGAGAGGTGTCCCCATCAAAATTACTTTCCCTGTTCATTTCCACTAATGAAGACTCATGCTTGCTTGGGGAAGTCTCCAACTATTTTACTATTCTCTCCTTCAAGAAGTAGAGGAAGCAGTCTCCGAAATTCAGCTTTTTGGGGAATCCATTTATCAAGAGAGAGAAGAGGGTCTACTCCTGATCAGAGCTTTTCTTTATTAATATATAATAGTTTTCTATTAATGGGATCACTATCTCCTGTTGGTATTTTATTGCTGACAACTACTGAAGCAGACACCAGAGGGCTGTTTATTTGAATCTCAATGTTATTGGGAAACTCAGGTACAGTTTAAGATCTAAAAGCCAAACTAAATAAATATTCAATGATTTTTCATCAGTTTGCCGGCTTTCTAATTGTGCCTGTCTGCAAGTCCTCTTCAGATCTACCTGCAGGTCTTTCTTTGTCTTCAGATTATTATTGTTGTTGTTGTTATTATTACTGCTATTGTTATTATCTAACCTTAATACTCATTATTCTTACTCACTTGGTTAGATGTAGAGTGTGTCCACAGGAGAGGTGCTTGCTCCAGGGAGCTTATAATGCAATTATCTTATGTTCTAAAGAGTCTAATGTCATTTAGTCATGGAGTAAGATAGTGCTAAACGTGACTTTATTTAAATTTGTTTAACAGAAGAATTGAATCTTTAAACTTGGCACAAGAAAGGAAAAATTGTTGCTGTAAAACTAGGCCAACTCAAGCTGATACCCCTTTTTACCAAAGGGTAAATCTAATGCAGCCTAGACCTAAACTAGAGGCAATGTTGACTTTCAAAGGTAGCAACTGGTCTAAAATTGCCTCTAAACCCCACCAGAGTTTGTTTCCCTCTTCGTAAACTTGACTCCTCTTTAACATTGTTCTTATTTTCTGAGATCTCAAATCTTCTTAATACCCTTCATCTTTTGCTTGATTGTTTGCTTATCCAGTTCCCATAAGCTTCTGCGGTAAGTGCATCCCATCACTCACCTGGGCTCAGAGATGCTGAGTTGTTTTTCCTCAAGGACCCTTCCCTCTGCTGTGCAGATCGGTTCTGTTCCTTTTTGTTAAAAGTGTTTTAATCCCAAAACAAGTTTGGTAGACAGAATTGCAGAGGTATCCCAGGGTGAAGAAAGTACAATGTATGTACAGGGACATTGTAGTAGAGAACTTCCTCCCCCCCATCATTTAGTGTTCTGCCTAAGGTAGCTTCTCTAGAGGTAATAAACTAGACCAAACTTTCCACAGATTTATTTGAAATAAGGAGGATCTCAGCACTTATACCTGACAACATAGTATGCACCAATGCTAATGCTGTGTGACTGCCTCACTGACAAATCAATGTTCCTAAAATTGAAGGAATATCAGGCATAGATTTACCAGATGAGAAAAAGGACTTTTCACTTTTCCCTCTTAGTCATTGTAATGAGCTGGTTGTGACGTGAGGAGGGAGCTCAGCTGAGCTGAGCTGTAAGGATCCCTGGGAGCAGAGCATGTGTCTCTGTCTCTCACACTCAATCTGACAGAAACATGCTAAAAAAAGCCATCCAGTTTTTAATAACGTACTAACCTTATGTTAATCTCATAAATGTATATATGTAAGCTACTAAAAGTGGCCAACTTCAAGCATTGTTTCTTTAAATATTGACCTATATCATACTGTGAAAGATTCTTCAGCAAACGATAGTTGACAGTTCAACCACTAGCGTGCTTGTCTTAACATTTTTCTTGCTTCGTTAGTTAAGCATTCTGTCTCCTACCCACCGAAGAGATGTATTTTTAAACACACATTCAGAGCCAAACTGTAATTTATGTACAATAAACGATTGAATACGTTTTCATTAATTCACTAGTAATTTTGTCTCAATGCTTTATATTTGTAAAGTAAAATCCATGAATAGTGGAAGCTAGTTCAGTATAGTATCTGAAGCAAGGCAATTAAAATAATTTTTTTTTTGCAAAAAAATGTAATGTCTTAATTGTTTTGTGTGACTTTGAGTCTTCACAGGCTCTGAAGTTTCCTTCAGGAAACCATGCGTTATATCTTTGTTCTGCCTTACTAGAACCATATATTCATACAGATTTGAATAAATTATGCCCCAGAAGTCATTTTACACCTAATAACTCAACTACATATGAATTAACTATTTAAATCTACATAGTTTAAAAATATTTATTATGTTGTGAGGCAGACTGATCATCAGCCAAGGGATGATTTATACAACTAATTGAACTGTACAGTCTCTGAGTAAAGCCTAAAGAAATGAAACATCTTTTCCAGCTCATGAGAAATAATTGTATGAACCTTAGTCTTGTGCCATAAAAATATGGAACAAACACCCATGCTCACAATTGAAATAGTGAAAAACTCTTTGTCCTTTCAAATCTCCCAGTGTACTTTAAGGGGTATTTCAGTGTTGTGTTTTTTTTTCTTTTTGTTTTAAATTTGTAAATCTTCTTTCTTGGGAATACAGAAATAGGATAGAAGTGAGGATTTCTTTCCCATGACATTCACTGGAATTTTGTGGTTTTGAGTCTGCTCAAAGGGTCTGTTGGAAGAGACAGACTTTGGGAAAGATCTTCCTCATGAAAACCAAAGCCACCTTGTATGTAACTGAGGGTACAGGTTGTATGCATGCTTGAACGGGAGTGTAAGTCCAGCAGAGAACTGATCTCCAAATGGGAAGCTGAAGGCTATGAGTGTAAGATGAGAGGGCACCCTTCATGAAGACTCTTGGGAAAGGGCTAGAGGGAAAGACAAAGGTCTCTGATGAGAAGAACACAGCTACAGATTGCCGAGGAGCCTCCGGTATGAAAGAAAAAACAAAGTGAGGAAGATGAGGATCATATAATCCTTTCTATGGACTAAGGAAAGGATGGCTTGGAATTGGTACAGAGGATATTAGTGGCTGCAGAATTTCTTTCCTGAAGTGTGCTGTTGCACACAGACTTCACTGTGGTGATGAATGGGTGTCAAAGCTACGAGGCCACTGGCAGAGCCCCGAGAAGGGAAGGCCAGCTTTCCACTTGGAGCCAGCTCTTTCCAGCTCCTTCCATTTAGTTCTTGAGTAAAAATTTCTCCAGGCTGATATACCACACACTGCTGACCAACAGAGAGCTGCTCCAGGGCTGCAAACCAGGAGGAGGCTGCACATAAAGAGGTGGTCATCACGTTATACTCGAATTGCAATCCCTGCAGGGATTTCCTCTTAAGGACATTGATGATAGCCTGGCTGGTTTTAGAAATCTAGCAGTATTGTTCTGGCATGCATACAAGAAGTTTTCTGCCCAGTATCTTTGTTCTGGAAAGAATCACTTGTCAGGCATTCCTCCATTTTTCATTTGATTTATAAGGAAAACAATATTGCCAAATATTGCCCCTCCCATCTGGACTTTTCCCTGTCTGGGCACCAGTCTCTAACTGAACATTTCCCACTTTTGACAACTTCTGAATGGCATCTGTTCAGTATTTGAATTAATATAATTTCTAAAATGTCTTTCTCTTACTATATATAGTATATATTGTGTATAACCTAATAGTATTTTCTAAGTATCTCTATCATCTACAATGGTAAGTAATACTACTGGTGCCAATGACAACTTCTGGACCTGTGCTGGTGACTAATACTTTGGAGTAGTATGTGTTCCACAGACTAAGAACTATTGTATTCTATTATGTAGTATATATAATATTTTATTCTATCATGTTGCAATTAAAATTTCTTCTTCAGTTATATTTGAAAGCAGGCAAGCTGCAAAACCACCATGGGCTAATGAAGTGTTCTAGTCAGAGGAAAAAGCTCAGATTATATGTTCTTTAGATATATACTACTTTTATTTCGCCCACATGATCAAACACAGATCCTTGTCCATAGACTCCAAGTAAACATGGCTATTCTTACTTTCCTTTTGTTCTCCTTCGTGGATTCACAGAATAACAGAATGATGAGACCATTCCATATCATCCCACTCACTGTAAAATTCATCCAATATTTTCAGTAAAGGAATATTTTTTTTCCCTACTGGCCGATCCTCTGTTATGAAATTTAACCCACTTGGGTGTGCAGGGAGAACGTCTCAGTTTTCCAGCCCCAAAATATGTACTTTTGTGCCAGAGTCAACAGGAAAAGAAGACTTACAATGTTCAACTGACTTAGTTTCATATTTCCCTGATGCCCAAACAACCGGAAAGCAGCAGGACCAAAACATTTCATAAATTTCTTCCTAGGTGGTACAGACACTAAGACAGGATGTTTGGATCAGTAGCCAGTCCCTGCAGGAATATTACAATACAGGGAAATTTTGTGCACAGTACACACATTTATGAGCGACGTTTAAAACTTAACCGGACAATGCATTAGCAAGTACACTTTAGGGAACGCTCCTGGTCTGCCATGCAGTTGAACTATTTAATGAGGAAGGCATTTACACTTTCTAGTCTTATTGTTGGATCCATTGTTATTGTGTGGTTCAGTGGCCACACAGGTGGTGAATCTGTTCACTTCACCAACATTTTCAGTTGCTTTAGGGTATGAATCAGGTAACCCCGATCTCTTACATTCCTTTCAAAGTCAGAATAATAATTGCTGCAATGATAAAAGCTAATAAAATTCCTTAGCAAGTAAGAGAGGTGGCTTAGTAGAGAGAGACGACTTCAGTGGATGTCATGCACAGATGTTCACCTGTACGTCCATCTCAGCAATTTCACTTCCACTTCTGGTGAAGGTTAGAAAAAAACATAGCTCAGTTTCTTGGTTTATCTCATATGCATGTGGTTAATAGAATTTTCATTTATATTTCTTTTTGTAGTTAGAAGCTAAACAACACTCAGTAGCCTGCTTCTGTTTTATACGCTAAGTAGATCTTTCTTTAGTTATTATTAACCTCTGTGTTTCTCCAGACAACTCTTTCTGCTAGGCATTATGCAATCACCAGGTCAAAACAGATCCTATCCCAAAGATCCTATCTAAGTGGTCAAGATGAAACCAGAGATATGGTGACTTTTACAAGGTCACTCATTAAGCATTGGATAGAAACAGAAATGAAACTCAATCTTCTTGAGTCTTGGTCTCCCACTTCATTTTCTGAATCATGCAACATTTCTTGCAAATACTCTTTGGAATCTGATTTCTTTTGATATAAAAAGAAAAGTGGCATATTATGTTATTACTTTATACTGTTCATTTGCATGACTGAAAGTGATACACTCTTCAGTTGGTCAAGCTGTTTGTTTTTGAGGAGCCTTTCACATTAGAAACAAAAACTAAGAAGATTGTGCCTGTCATGAAAGCCATATGTATTCTGTTTGGAAAGATGTGTGAACTTGAAAAAAGATTATGTATGATGAAGGCTAAATTCCCAACATTTGAAACACATTTGAGGCACATAAGCCCTTTTTTTATACACAAATCCTGATCAGTTTGAGATTATAAAATAGGTTGACTAGAATTCTCATGAATCTTCATTCATTTTCTGTGTAGAGTCATTAGCATGTTTTCTGTGCAGATTCCTTCAAAGTATCATAGCATATAGTCCAGTTGTTTGTGGATTTTACTGCCCAACAGAAGTTTATTACATAAGAACATTAGAAAATTGTCCATGATTGTTTGGACCCATCTCTCCTAAATTTCACGATCTGCTTTCACCATGTGTTGGGTCTGAAGTACAAGTTAGTCATGTAAGCTGTCTTCCTGGTCAAATAAGACTAGGATTCTCCAGGGAATGTGTTCCCTGAGTTCTCTCCACTGACTACACAGAGGATGGCGATCTTAGTCTAGATGGCAACTTGTAGTTAGCCAAATCTAGGTGGATTAATTCTTCCACACAGTAGGGTAATATCTTAACAACAATTAGAAAAAATAACTGCGGTTCAGTGATGGTATAGTATCATTCTTTTAATTCTACCATGATGGCATTAGTTTTGCTGTGGTGTGTGGCATTCTTCCATGTACGTTAAAACTTCAAAATGTCACAAAATTTTCTTTAAGCATTTAAATAGGCTTGAAAGGTCTCCATGGGATGAATCAAGCACTTACAGTTTAAGCTTCCTCCAGGAGGTTTGCTGAATCAGGACCCCTAGTCTGATCTGCGAAAGAAGTCTGTATGTTCACAGTAGTTTACTTCTCCTGCTTTTCCTTCTTCTGTGCTTAATGTCTGTGGATTTTCTAGTTGCAGAAATGTTGAATCTTAGGAGATATTAATGGAAAACTAATTTTGGTTTTGTTAAAGCACATCTGTAGAGGGAAATTTGGGTTCCAAAAGCTGTGGTCAAAAGCTGAGGGGCAAAAGTAATGTTGTGTGAGCTCTGTCTCTGGTCAGAAATATCTGGAGTGGTTCAGATTTCATACATTTGGAAGGATCTGTTGGAGTACAATTGACAGACCACAGAGTATTTGCACAAAATAGGCAACAATTTTGAATGACTAATGTGTATGAGAAAATTGCCAACTGCTTATAAAAAAATCCTCAGACAGAAATAAGCAGAACATTTGTCAAATGACATACTCATTCAAAGGCTTCCATCCATCCCCACTGTTTCACATTTGAAGGGCAAGTGAGGACTGAAAATATTCCCTCTGAATTAAATACCACCCATGTGTTGCAGGACCACAGTAAATTTGAAAACCATCAGTGGCTGCAACCGAAGCTAAATGACAATCTTCTTTTTATATGAGTAAAAACAGGTGAAAACTTGGTTCTGAGAGCATGTAGAGTACAATAAATTATGTATGGGTGAGTGATGTTGGAATGCAAGGGTCTCAGTTTAGAATAGCATGTGAAAGATTTATGAAGAGTTTTGCGCAAAGGGAAGTGACTGTACTGTTCTGATGCTGAGGACGAACTAATAAGCTAGGGCTGCAATCCGCAGGTGCTCAAAAAACATAAGCTAATTTCCCAGAAATCTTGCAATTGGTTTAAATGTCAAGAAACATATCAGACCAATACCGAATATCACAAGATTTGTGATAAAATCTCAGTAACTGGCAACACGAAGTGTAAATTGCACCAAGTTTTTTCAACAAAAACTTTTTTACACTTTTCCACTGAAATCCAGTCCATACAGGCTAGTATGTTCTTACATTTAAGTAAAAGAAGTAATTTTTCAGTGACTTTTGCAGTCCAGTAATGTTAACACTTTTACAGTGAATTCCCATTGCTTATTTCTAAGGGTGTTTTCTAATCAATTTTTTTCCTTATCTTATCATGGAAATGACTGCGAGCATTTTGATGCTAAGATTTATTTCATTTCAAATCAGCTCAAACAACTGAAAAATTTTATTCTCCGTGATTACTTGCGTGAACTAAAAATTGTTTCAGAAGCCTGTGGAAGGAGAGCAAAACCTGGCCCATGTTTCATATGGATCCTTCTTTGTTTCTCCTGCATGATTTCCTAAACAAAATGCTGATGACGGCAAGAGCAGGAAACCTCTGTGACTTTGTCACTATCGAACAGTCAGCAGTGGGGACTATAGGGAGAAAATGCAAACACGAACGCGCGCACATCAATCACGAATACTTCTCCTTCCTCAGCAGTTGCATCCATTAGAAGCCACCATAACAGACTAGTTCCAAGGAGTGTGGTTCCTCTGAAATCATGACAATACTATCATAATCACACTAAAGGGGCATTAATGTCTTTTCATATATAGTTTTTTTTTTAAAACTGGAATGTCAGCTCCCACTCCTATAGCATGTGCCAGCTCCAGAAGGAGGTGGTGAAGATGAGTTATTTCCTCACATCAAAGCCACCATAAATGTATTAGACAGAATACAATGCAAAACCACATGGGCTATTATCTTGTTTTCTTGTAAGCAAAAGCTCTTACCCAGAAAATATAATATTTTTTTTATGAGTTGCAAGGATAAATAGATTTCTTTGCTAAGTGGAAACAAAGAAATACTTTGAAAAAATAAATCATCAGAGTTGTGCAAAGCTGTCTTTTTATCCACTGACCAAAATAATAAAAAGAAATAAATAAGCCTTGGGTCACTCTGAACTGAAAGTTTTTTCAGTACCATTGGTAAAATGCAAAATTTGGAAAAAAGCACTTCAATGCATTTCAAAATGAAAAATGTTGCTGCATATTAGGCTTTTTTATGGACTTATAATGAAAACTCAGTAAATGTTGAAAGAAAGAAACATTTAAAAACACAGAAAATGTAAATAAATTCTTTGGGAAAATGCTGAAGTGAAATACTAAACATTTTCAACTTTTTATATTAGCTTTATTTGGCTCGCTTCCTTCCTCCTTTTTTTTCCCTATTCAGCAAGTATTTGGCAATGGTTTTGGTCAACCAGAGAATGCATTTTGGTTGAATCTGAAATTTAATCCAGCTCTAGTAACCCTATTTTTGCTTTCTACAACCTCATTCACAACTACCATTTCTTCACAAAAAAAATAAAGGCTATAAATCAGTAATAGACCACAGGTGAAGGAAGTAATTTGAACAAGTGTTGCTGTAACTAGAGAGAAACAGGAAATGTGAAAAAAGATCAACAAGAGTTTGAACTTTGTTATACAGGATTTTCTGCTACATCTAATTTAGAAGTGGAGCATGACTATTTTCTGCTTGCCACATTTTTATAAAGGTATTATTATTTTCTCTTACAAAACACATCAAGAATCAATGCTGAGTATGATTTTAGCGCCAAGATATGTACTCTATCATGAAATTTGTCAGTAAAATATGGAGGCTAATATTCTTCGACTATGATCAGTATTTTATTTTCTGTGATATCCTTTTGAAACAAATAGGATGACATCTGAGGCAATACATACTTCAAAGTATCGGAATATATGCTGTGGAGTATATATGCTTATGCTGCTGATCTCCATGCATCCCTGATGTGGGGTGAGACCTTGTCTATATTAAAATCACTTAAAATATCAGCATTATCTTCAATATTGTCAGGTTATATCCCTTTATTCTAGGATTCATCTACAGTCATTGATCTAAATGTCCTGTTGTTCTGAGTCACTGAAGTCAAAGAATGGCTAGAGGTTAAAAGAGCAGTACTTTGTAAATCCTTTCACATTTTAAGAATGAGAACTTTGAAGCAAATTTTAAGATGCAAAGTATATTTAGACTATGAATAAGCATAGTAACGAAGTGGTTTTATCAATCAGATTTATTTCTATGTGCTGAGTCTCACCTTTTTAATTCTCAGTGGAATAGGTATTACAGGACCAACACACCAATTCAGTCAGTAAAAAAAAAAAAAAAAAAGTTAAATACTTTAAAAATATGTTGTCAGTATAAAGCCTGTGCTTTGGTGGATAAAGGTACACCTCCTTCTATTACTGCAGCAGTCCTTTGGGACACTGAATGTGATCAAAACTACACGATAAGCAACCTACTGTTTCAAGCAAGAGTTATGTCATTTGTTCTCAGGTAATGTATGGAATGGAAATACTGAAGGTATAGTGCATTTAGCAACAACAAAAAATCACCCAAAGGAACGTGCCAGAACCGTGTTATTCATTTTCCTGCTATTATATTTCAGAGATCATGATTCTACACTTAATATACTATTACTTTAATTGGCTATTGTATTTTTGATGCCTCTTCTAATGTTCAGACTTTTGATTATTTTCTACTGAATGTGCTGAGGAATTATGACTGATTAAAGAAGAGAATAAATCTTCTTCGGCAGAATTCTTTAGCCATCTTTAGTGGTGAAGCAGACCTGAAATGGATCAAATTGCAGATCCACTACGTTTCTGTTGCAACAACTGCCACAGTTTCTTGCAGTGCTATGGTCCTGGCATCATTTCCAATCTACTGGGTACTGAAAAAGCATAGACTTTTTTGATTTATGAGCAAAGAAAAGAATAGTTATAATGTCATCTGGAAAGCTCATAGTCAGAAGCAGTAAGGAAAGATGAAGAGGGTGATTATTGGAAAGGCTCTATATAAGTTGCAGCTTTCCCACATGCCTATCAGTATATGAATTGAGGTTTGGATCAGGATTGTACAGTTTGATAAAAGAAAAGAGTCCCACTAGCTTTGTCAGCAAAGTCTGGTCTTCCGCAGAAATTGGGAGAAAATATTTTCATAGGGAAAAGGGAACAGAGAATTTTCTTGGACTATCTAAAAAGCTGTGTAGAAAGACAGAAGGAAAATAAGACAAGATTTTTTTTCATGACATTGTGCATTGAATTATATTGTATTCGTAGTGTAATATAAGATATATTTGTTAAGCACCAACATTATTTAATTTACGTGAAGGGTTTTCAGCTTTGTGAGAAATGTATTTCTTTGATTATTAGCAAATTCAGAGTAAAAGGACACAATGGAGAATCTACACTAATGTTTTCTATTTATTAATTTTGCAGTATTTCTTCTTTACAGTCACGGACCAAACTTTTCATCTCCCTGAAGCTTGGTTTATCTATATCATTAAATAATTATTGTTAAATCCCACAGTCTGTAAGAAGAAATAATATATTGCTTTCAACTACCTCTTGAGCTTTCAAGCACGATCATTTCATTAGGCCCAATACAAGTTAATTTCCTCTCTCTAAAAATCTCTTTTAGTTTAAAACGCTTACCCATTCTCCTATTACAACACGCCCTGCTAAAAATTTTGTCCTCATCTTTCTTATAAGCTACCTTAAAGTACTGAAAGGCTACAATAAATTTTCCCTGGAGTCTTGTCTTCTCCAGGCTGAACAAATCCAACTCTCTGAGCCTGTCTTCATAGGAGAGGTGTTCCATCCCACTGATCATTTTTGTGGCCCTCCTCTGGAGCCACTCCAACAGGCTCATGTCTTTCCTGTGCTGAGGATTCCAGAGCTGCACGCAGTACTCCAGGCGGGGTCTCACAAGAATGGAGTAGAGGGACAGAATCACCTCCCTCGACATGCTGACCATGCTTCTTTTGATGCAGCCCACTATGCGGTTCTTTCTGGGCTGCGAGCACACATTGGTGGTTCATGTCCAGCTTTTTATCCACCAATACCCCCAAGTCCTTCTCGTCAGGGCTGCTTTCAATCCCTTCATCCCCCAGCCTGTATTGATACTGGCGGTTGCCCTGACCCAGGTGCAGGACCTTGCACTTGGTCTCGTTGAACTTCACAAGGTTCTCATGGGCCCATGTCTCAAGCCTCTGGGTGGCGTCCCCACCCTCTAGTGCGTCAGCCGTGCCACACAGCATTAACAAAGATATCGAACAGCATGAGTTCCAGCATTGACCCCTGATAGACACCACTTGTTACTGATCTCCATTGGGACATTGAGCCATTGACTGCAACTCTTTGGATGCTGCCGTCCATCCAATTCCAGTCAATTCAATATCCAAAGCTGCATGCTTTTGAGCACAGATTTCCAGGAAACAGCAAATGCAATTATATGATTTAAATAAGACATTCATTTCCCTGCTTAATTTGTACACAGTTATCATAAACCAGTAGAAGCTTCCTACACGTAATCAGTTGGATATTATTTGGTAATTTGCTTGAAAAAATTTCATTGTCACTTGATGATTTTGGATTTTTCCCCATCTATTTTTCTACAGGTGCCTTCTTCCTAATGTAGTTGAGCATTTGGTTAAATTTCAATAGAGTTTGATGCAGGATGCCTCTGATGCCATCCAGAAAATCACTGCAGTTAGGAAGTGTTCAGACAGGGCCTCTTCAACAGCAGAAGTAACCCTGTGAAAACTATTTTATCACAGTAGTATCACATGGAGGAAAAGAAATCTAAAATCTTTCTTTTTTTTTTTTTTCTAAAAATTTCTCTTTTCTAAGTTCCTTTTCAAGACCCGTATTTCCTGTACAGCAGATTAGGTGAAACTTTAGAAAAATCTGGAGGTTATGATAACTGTGCATCTTTCAAGATAACTGCAAAAGCTGTTAAGCTCTCGTGTGGAATAGACAGCTGGAAGAGTAGGAGTCACTGCCCAAAGCACGTTTTTTCTGAAAAAATTGTTAGGATTGAGATATGTAGTATGAGTTATCAGTCATCTGAATGCACAGTTGGGGAACTGAGTGTCAGATGAGAGGAGTGTTTTTGTGCAGAGCAACGGAATCAATAAAAAAGTGTACAAGGAAGCACCAGAAACACAGGGAGGCGTATTTCTGTGCATCTAAGCAAAAACTAAAAAAAGCAGCACATCTAGGTACTATATTTGCTGTTAAAAGTACATGTGCTGTTAAAAGGCAAAGCACTACAAACAAGTGAAGGACTGCTGTTCCTATAGTGTTTAGGAATTGAGATTTTATATATGATGTTTACATTCAGGATGCAATAGAGGAATGGAAGAGAAAAATCTGACTCAGTCATTAATTTCTTCCCTTATGGAAAAGAAAAACATCAAAAACCTGAATACTAACTACCACTGTGTGCTTATAGCCTGTTTACCTTCCTGCTATCTCCAGAAACAACTGAGAAAAAAAGTAAAGATTGTCCCTTAAGAAGAGGAGAGAGACTCGATTAAGAAGAAAAGGCAAGGTAGGTTCTTTGTACCTCCAACATCAAAAGAGAATTGTACCTACTTCTGCTTCCTTATCAGTCATTAGCAGGCACTAAACAGAATGGGAGCATCAGGTAAGCTGAAACTGCTTTGGGCCTAAATACAATTATCAAATTTGGTACTAAAGGAAAACAGTTTTGTGTAGGCTCTCTGACTGTGGACTGGGTCATACGGCACAAACCATTATTACTTCATGTGAAACCAGATTTTTGCTCCAAAGGCTCAATGAAGGCATCTTGAATCTTTTTTTCTGAAGGAAATATAAAGCTTCTGCAGCTGTGCCGTTTGGGCTCAAAGTGAAGCCCAGGAGCTAGGATCAACATCTGATCATCTGTTTATGCACTTTTAATGCTTAAAACTAGAAAAACTGAACAAAAGGATGTATGCATTGGCCTACACAGTACACCAAATACCTTTGAATTTTGGTAGGTTAGAGATCACTATACTTTGGCAGGAAGGGGAAGGAAGCCTGAAAGAGCTCTATTTCTCTTCTAGTTCCATGTAATCCAAACAGCTTTCACTGGGTGAAGTCAATTACTTTGAAATATTTGGTTCTTCCTCAGCAGCAGCATTTGGTGCTTGTCTATCCAAGACCTCAGCTGAATGAATAATGAGACAGAAACGAAACAATGTTAGATCCATTTCTGCTAAAAGAACTGAATTAATCGGTGATGGCTTACAGATTTTGTGGGGAGCACCAATGGGTTTACAACCTGACCTGTCCTGGCATTGATAAAAGTTTTCATGTAGAGGATCAGAGAAAGATTAAGTCATATGAATCCTCCCTTCACAGCTGTTTGTATGGGTTAGCTGGAAGGTTACAGATGCTCTTTACACCATCACTTGTCTTGGGAGAGTTCTCGGCCTGTGCACATCTAAACAATCCCTCCCAATCCAAATTGCATTTCTCCTGCCTACTGCTTTTTGAACAGCTCTTGTGAGAAAAGGTGACAAAAGCTAGCCCTAAAATTTGCTCACGTATGTCCATTTTACAAGATTCCTCCCTGTACAGATTATGGTAAACCCCATAATAACAATCCACTCCGTAGTGCCACTACAATAAGATTAAACATTTCAAATTATTGCTTTAAAATGCGACAGTATTTTGTAAACATCTTAAAGTTAAAAAAGATAGCTCTTTTGAAAATGCATGCACTAACCAAGAGCCATCAGTAATTGATTATCATGTAATTGAATCCTGATCTCAGGTCTCTCAACACGAATGCAGAGTTTCTTCACTGATGTCAATAACATTCATTCATATTAGCACTCTGTAGTCAGTAGTTGGTCTTTCATTTTTACAATTTCTATTTACAGCTTTATAAAATGCATTTGTTTCATAGCTTCCAGAACTGTAGAAAATTTTCCAAGTAATATGCAAAAGATAATTAAACTAAATGGTTGAAATTCCATTTATATTTTGAAAGATGTATTTCTAATTTATACTACACATATGTCTTTCAGTTGCATCATCACTTTATTGAACATCTTCTTAAGTATGAAATATGTAATAATAGCTGATCATGTTGATAAAGGTTAATCCTTACTAAAGGAATGACCTTTGCAACTTAAAGGTAGCCTGTTTCAGGGATCTGCATTCAGACTGACCTTGCTCCCCAAATGGTCTAATTGATTTGAATATGGACAAGGTAATCAAACCAAAACAACCTTCTGAATCAACCTTGCACTTCGAAATTTTGCACTGTGTTGTAGCTAAAGGCAACATTACACCTTAAGAAACACTGTTAGACTCTTGTTTTGGTCAAAAGGCCAAGTAAAAAACGAGAATTAAAGCCCATGTAGAAGGAACATGTGACTTGTTCCAGATGTTTAAACCCTACGAGAATCTGTTAACTTGAATTGTCACAGTAAAAGGGTAAAGGACAATAATCTCCAAAGCAGGCAGAATCCAAATCATTTTAAGGACTTTATAAATAAGGTCAGCACCTTGCATGGCCCTCTGATCTTTATAGGAAATCAGTGGAGTTCTTGGCAAATATGTTTTTGTTAACTAGCACTGCCAAATAAGCTGGTCCTCATTAGCAACCAATCTTAGTTAATTAAATATATCTATATTGAGGGGAAAAAAGATACTATAAAGTGATATAAAAAAAAGTAAAAAGTCCGATGTTTTCTGTCTATTGTTCATTATGGTGTGTTGGCTTTTTTGAATAACGTAATTACTCTAGGTCTTTGTTGCCAGACCAATTCCTGGGTAGGAAGGCCTGATTTTCTTCTTGCTTTTACTGCTTTAAACCTTCAGAACTTCAAAAATATGTGATGATTTACTTCAATTACTTTTAAGGTTCCTTATTCTTCTCAATATGAAAAAGAAAGAGTGGATATATTTTTTCCTTGTTTGCAGGTGTCATGTATAGTACAATGCTTAAACAGGGGTAGAAAGTTCTTTATACAATACTACTAAGCACTTGGAGAGGCGAAGCAGGTAGTGTAATTAACATGTCAGTTGGCCTGGGCAAATTTCTAGCCAGATATAATGGAATTCAAAGAACTATAATAACCTTCATACACTGGGCAGCATCAGGATCATGAATTAAAGTGTGTGGATAAGCACTAAGTTTCAGCGGAGAGGACTCTTGAGATGGGATCCTGGCTCTGAGATCTACTACAGACATCTAAGTGACTCCAAAGGAGCAGAAGTTTCCCAATGGCACTGAAACCACATTCTCACACCATTTTGTGTACCCTAAAATGCATGAATAAATATTAAAATAAAAGAACCAGCTGCTTTTAGTTGGCACAAGCAGATATATTGTGTTAAAGTTTTGTCAGGCAAAGTGAGGAAAAAAAATAGGGAGAGACTCTGAAATCCTGCTTTGGTGGCAGAGAGGCTGTGGAAGGAATTTAGGGAATGAAATCCAGGTGGGTGGTCCATAGAGCTCCCATTTGAGGTTATCTTGCCTTCTGTTGACGGCCTTCCCTGGCAGCCTTGCAGAGCCCTTAGTGCTTAGTGCCCTATTCAGAGCCATGTCCATCTGGCATTCAGGGGTGACCTGGACAGGTCCCAGCTGTCCCCCCATCTGATGGAGCAGACGCCCACTGAAAAGGTGCTGCAGCCCTAGTGTCTCTCATTGAAAACTCTGTCAAGCGTCAGTGCTGCTGCCTGCTCACATGGCATCAACCATGTGGTGAAAAACTTTGACCCCTGGAGCAGGAGAGCTGTGTGTACATCTGCCACAGGAGCTGGAGGGGATGCTGCAAATGGGAGAGGGGAGATGGAGGAGGTCTGGGGCTTCTGTATCACAGGGTAAAAGAGGTAGAAAGAAAAGTATCCCGAATATCTTTTCAAAGAGTAGCCCTTGCTTGGTTAGCTTCCTGCTCCATCATCCTGGGAAAGCTATAGGGCAGATCTGAGTTCGCATGTGCCATGTGCCCATTTGTTTCCCGGGGGTGATCTACAAATGGCTCCACTCTCTAGAAGGCTTCTCATGGGAACTGTGCATTGCCAGAGACTTCCTAAGAGGCTTACGTGCCTTTTGCTGCTTCCTAGGATCTTTTATCTACAGACAGACACTTTTAGGCATTTTAAAGGCGATACCCCAAAAGCTGGAAGTACATAAAGTGCTTCCTTGTGTTTCACCCTTAGTCTGTGAGTTAGCAAACTAATTATACAGGGAACGGACACGTTTAGTGCAAAGAGGATGCAGTTCCGAAAAATATCACTATATACCATGAATGTTTCTAAAATCTTTTAATAGCTCTGCATGATTTTTCATATTTATAATGGATATCTTTGCCACAGTTTGCATGTAACCCGCAGAAGCAGAAATCAACAATGGATGAAAAATGCATGTGACAGATGAAAATTTCCCTCTGGAAAAAAATTCCTTTAGGAAACAGCACAGCCGCTTGAAACAATGCGTACAAAGATGCAGAAATGTGCTGCCAGTCGTTGAGGACTTTACTCGTACTGGTACCAAATACCTCTTTCTGGGTTGCTGATTTCTGCTGACTGAACAACTGGTGAACAGTCAAAGCTGTCTACAAAAGAAATGCATTTCTCAGTTTCATTTGAAACCCAGCCTCACACCAGCTTCACACTGAGCCTGGGTTCAGGAAGAGTTGGAGCGTAAACAACATTATTTCGGAGTGTGTGCTTCTTTCTGTAACACTTAAGTGTTTCTGTAGACATAAATTAAGAGTGGCCCAATCTTGTCCCAGTTTGATTCTTTTTGTTTTAATGTGGATGCTAGCGTGTGCTTTGATAGCTTCTCTTTCAAGATAAGACTGTTTTATTTCAATTTTTCTTGAATGTGGAACTATGAAGCAAGAACATTTGGTTGTTTCTCTGACTTTTTTCCGTAGACTTTTGAAAAAATGTTGTTGTCATCATCATGTCCTTGTCCATCCCAGCCCTCTCCATCCTCCTCGCTGCCTCCTATTCCTGTTACCATTTGCCGTAGCCATTCATGTCTGAGCAACAGCTGGCAAAAAAGAGGAGGATGCTTAAGTACACTATCTGTCACTAGTAAAGCATGAAGGGCAGGACACAGTATATAACCTTCTAGACTGTCTCTCCTCTTGCTTTGTTTTCTGCATGTAGTACTACGTGATGCATGGCAGTTGCAAGAGAGATCAGCCTCGATGTTTGGCCTTCATCTGAGCTCAGAACTCAAAGTAAAGGTCAGGAGCCATGACCCTAGATAGATTAAGCTAAATAGAAAGGTATAAAGAAACCCTGCCATATGAATTGTTAACCTGAGGGAGAAAATCACTTTGCATTCATCTTTGGACAGAGGTTAAACTGAGTTTGGAGACATGGTGCTTAAGCTCCACTCAGAATAAGTTAGTATGTCTACAAAACTGATTAAATGAGAAACAATAATGTATTCATCTTAGATGCTCTTATTAGGCTTTGAAATTAACATATCCCTAAAAACACAGCAGATCTCACCACTTGTTATTTTTATTTCCCTTCAACTAACTCAGTAAGATAACCCAGAGTAATTTCTCACTGTGAAGACTTCTTTGCAAATAAAAAGTTAGAATGAGATTACACAAAGCATTAGCATTCACCAAGCTTTGCAACTATTTTTAGGTGGAAAAGAAATCTCATAGCCTCAAGGCTTGATATTTTTTGTCTTCTTAAAGATTTTAAAGAAATCACTTTTTAGAAGTAAACAACAAAATAGTTTCATTAGAGACAAAAAAAAAGGAAAAAAGAGAAAGACGTTGATAAATGGACAGAAAATATTGTTATGCTACAGAAAAAAGGTTCTGTTTCAGATTTACCCCAGCAGTACTTCTTACAAAGCAAAGTGCTCCTAGAGGAGTTGCTCTGCTGGGAACCTAACACTATTAACAAATTAGCGAACACTGATTCTGAGTTAAGACATTTGGATTTTAATAAATTACTCTCCCTACACGGTGCTGCCTGTCTTTTTCATGCAGCTTTGCTGCTTATTACAGTATCTTAAATGGGAGTGAGAAGCGGGTTTAATGTATGTGGTTTAGGTAGAAAACTTCCTGAATAAATTGCTTTATTGCAGTATTATTAGTAAGTTTTATGATATCTGATTTGTTATTAATTGTCATGATAAATATATGTTGAAAATAAATAAATATATATTGCTTCTATGAGTGTATTCTGCATCCTTGATTAATATATCAAAATGCAGGAAAGAGTCCTTGGAAGAATATGATGAAGGTTTTTTGCTTGTATCACAGATCATGTTAGTTCGCTTGTTTGCAGTATGTTTCCAGGGCTGTGAAAATGTGAAAATCATGTGAAATCATGTGATAATCCTCCTGCACAGGACTTTCTGAATGCATTTTCTGAGTTCAGAATTCTGCGTGGCATTTACTTGCCCATTGAGCTTGTACTAGTATATAAAACTAGCAGTATTCGAAGAAAATGTCTTTGCTTTCCAAATTACCATGTATTTGTACCATTACACTCACATTATCATAGAAATAACATGAATTTGTGATCAGTAGTAGCAATAATATAAATCTTACATTTAGCATGTTACGCTACAGAACTGAGAGTAGTTTGAAGAGGGGGATAATTATGATTTCCCCATTAACATGAAGTAATAGTAGCAAATGGGAAAAGAACTCATGTCTCTGCCTAGATCTTCCCAAGGTTTTTCATATCAGACAAGATTTCCACTGAAAAAAATTGCGTTGTGAGCACCTGGCTTTTTATAGGCACATATATGTATGTCCCAGATTTGGCAGACAAATTTTTTTCAGGTTTTGAGTGGGACTGTATGGGATTCAAAACCAGAGACATAAATATTAATAGGAGACACTATCCATTTTAAATATCCAAAAGATGTAGGATGAGACACATATCTGGGATGTAAGAGACTCTGGAACTGTATGCATGGAGGATGGGGAAACACTCTACCATCCAGCTCTATTTCTCACATCAAGTCCTGAGTCCTAATAGACAAGCAATATAATCTGAAGTCATGAGAATGATATTTCATAGCTACAAAGAATGAAGCAAGATGAACTTGCACGGAGAGACAATACATTGTCTCAGACCAAATAATGGACTTGGGAAAAATACACACATTTTTGTGGAAGAAGCCCTCCCTGATTTAAAATGTGGCACATATGAACATAATTGTATCGGAGCCCAGACAGCTTAATTTCCAAACTAAAATGTTACACATATGTCCAGATTTTAAATTTTTTATTACTATGCACATGTATGCGTATCATTTGGTTTTCTGTCTAAATCATGGGTCTTGGACTTTGATAATCTGGGTTTTGCATCTTCCTGACATTTTATCATACTTCTCCTTAGAAGACAAGAGGAGTATGTATAAGTTACTTCTTTTCCTATTAAAGTTACTTTGCAAATTAAATTCAGAAGGCAATTTCCACCCCCTCCTTATTAGAACTGCCTTGGCTCCAAGGTTAAAATTCCTGGCTGTTTCGAATTTGGAAGGCTTCCCATGGTAATCGTATTCTGTATCAGAGTGTGGTCTGTACGCTTGGCGTTGCCTTATTTAGATCCGTCAGGCAGCACTGACTAGCTGAAACCAGTTTAACTTTCAGCAGGGGAAGAGTAACAGGAGCCCAGCGCCGGCTTAAATAGACCAGCAGGAACTCAGCAAGAAGCTCTTCCCAGATAAGCAAAAGCACTGTCCTACGGAGAGCTTGTCTCCACTGAAAGACTGGAGATACATTGTTTTAATGAACTCGCCTCAAGCTGTTGAAATCATTTGAGGGAACAGCTTTGGGGTTTATGATTCTCCTAAATCTCTTTGATTTCAAAAATATGGAAAGTTTGATTTGTATCAAGATTATTTCTATTCAGCCCTTATCCCTACCACATGCATTCACTCTGCAGGAGTGGCTTTGTGTGTGTCCATGGGTATTCTCTTAGGAAGATGAGGAGCTTTCAGCTTAGGGTTTTCTAATTTATTTCTGTTACTCCTTCGCTGTAGATATAGAACTAGCTTTGACAGAGCATCATTCATAGCTTATAATTTAAAATGAGAAAAAAAAAGTTGCCTAATTTGCCTGGCAACAACAACATTCAAGTCCGGGCTCCCTTGCTTCAGCTTTTTCTGCTCCAAAGAAAGCTTCTCTCTCTTCCCACAGACCAAGATAATTTTGGGTTAAGTTTCCTACCGTTCATGTAGCCTCTCTTTCCACTGTCTACTTGCTCTACAAGACCTCGTATCTCTGTTACTTCCATGCCCACTTCAGTGCAAAGTTCAAGACTGAGCACAGCAGCATGTGTAAGAGACTGCTGCTGCCCCCTGGCACGCAGCCGTAGGGGACAGCGGCTTGGCTGACCAGCCATTCAATATTTTGGATATCAGTTTATCACCTGAAATTACTAATACAAAGACACTGCTCAGACTCAAATTCTGCCTGAGTGCAGTCCTTGTGCGTTTAATTCTTTCTTTATTAGTGAAATTGACATCTTAACTTAAGAAGGATTGATTTTTGCTTTACACCTGCTGATAAAAAACATACTCCTTTTGAGAGGTGGGCATACAGGAGAAGGAATAGACTTGTAATCAGGCTCCTATTACCTACTACCTACTGCTCAAGAAAGCAGTATGGTAGCTAGCCCTCTCGTGGTACTGCTTGTCTGGCCACTGCTGCCTGCCTTTACCACACTAAATAGATATTGGATAGGACAGAAGATGCAGATTTTGCTGCTTGATGGCTATTCTTTGAAAAAGAACCTTTCCTGAGATTGCTTGGGACAAGTGACCCAGCTGAAAATGTGCAAACTTAGTATCAAGAAGCTATGGATTTTGGAGGTGGTTGCAGTCTGATGGATCACTTTACTAGCTCAGCCACTGCACGGTATACTATGCTAGTTCTTAAAGAAAAAAATTGAGGGACAAGAAAGAAAAAAATGTACTTTGTCCTTGCCCGTTGACATGGGATTTAATATGTAAATAGACCTGTCTGCATTTTTACAATTGTCTGTGTCCAGTTTTCTCAACTCTTTATCCCTTTCCTCAGGATGAAAGACAAGTATGAGGCTGGGTTGCAAGCTGGCCTTCACAACACTTAGAGAAAATTAATGTTTTGTGAGGTGTCACATGCAAAAGTTACCAAGCTGTGAGTGGTTCAGAGCTGGGACAGAATCTCAGATAAGGCATCTGCAACACAAATAAGTCTGAGGCTGAATTAGATCACAGAATCATAGAATCATTTAAGTTGGAAAATACCTTTGAGATCATTGAGTCCAACCATAAACGTAACTCTGCGAGGTCCACCACTAAACCATGTCTCTAAGCCCCACACCTACAAGTCTTTTAAATACCTCCAAGGATGGTGACTCAGCCATTTCCTTCACGCTGTTATACCAAACCCACTTTGTACAGGCTGCCTAACCCTAAATTCCACAGTTGTATGTATGTGTGTGATGCCTCTTTCCATGTGGCTCCTCAGCCACATGCCTGGGTCTGGCACAGCACTCACTTGCTGTGACTGGCTTTTGAATGTTGTTTGCATCTGTAGCTCCCTTGCTCCTCAGCGATCCCTGAAAAGAGATATGGGCCAATCAGGGAGTATAACTCCCACTGACGAGAGGGAAAGAGGCAGAAGTTTATCTCTCTCCTGTGCCCTTGGAGATTTAGTTTTGTACCTGTCTGTAAGGAGAATTTGCTAATTTACACAGTCTCGGTGGCTGTGGCTTTGGGGCTGAGGAGATCTGAACTTCCCTTTTATTGAAATTGTTCTATCTTCCAATGTCATTGAGATAAATAAAGGTGGAATTATTCCTAAAACACTTACCTAGGAAATTCAGAGTAACAGATAGAAGAGGGAAAGGATAGAGCATCCTGGTTCCTAGACTATGGACTGCTCCTAACAAAATGGGATGATGATATCACATTATCTGTTTACACCTATCTATTAATAGGTATAATACCTAGCTATAAATACAGGCATTTATATCAGTATCATTTAGCCATATTGTTCTAATATAATACAAATTATACTTTTAAATATATATATCACATTATCTATTCATAGGGATTTTTTGGCCACTTTAAGCCAAATCAGAAATAACAAAAGACTTCTCAGAGACAACTTCCAACAAATTCCATAAAAATAAGTTGCTGAGTGGAAGACAGAGACCCAAATCAATTTCTGACTGATGGAAAAGTCAGATCTTCTTGGTAGTCAGCTGGGTCCTTAGCCAGCATGTATTTAACACGTGTATTACACACTGCTTTATCTTGCCTAGTGGGGCTGAAAGTGGCAAGGAGCTCTGGGGACATGGTTGAGAGATAAGGACATAAACCAGCTTTTTTCATTCCAGTATTCAGGAAACAACTTATAATTTCTAAAAAAACCCAATCGTTTTACGAAATACTAATTTTTTTCTATAGTGTATCAGTCTCGTCTTATAATTGTTACTTACATACAGGGGGAAAAGTGAAGTGCCCTCACTGCCCAAAGCTCTGCACCAGCAATGAAGTGAGGTATGCCTAGTGTAGCCATGTTTCACAGAGTAAAGGGAAGCAAAAATTTACAGAAAACCACAAGACTCATGATGATCTAGGGGAAAATGTGGCAACCAGTTTAACACATTAAACAGGTGAGAACAAGGAATTTACCTCTACCTCCATTATCATTATATCTTCAGGCTGTGGCCAGTTACTCAGCCTGCAGCTCTCCATTTCAGGTGCTTTGGAGACCTTCTCTAGAGTCTCCCTCCCTTGACTATATAAGGAACTTTGGCTCCTAAGCCTAGAAGCCCTCAATCTCAATTTTAAATTAGACGCGTATTTAAAATAGTGTGAATAATGCCCTTGACTTAATGTAAAGTTGTTATATAAATTCCCAGATTGTCCTGATATTTCTCAGACCAGTGAATGAAAACATTTAGCAGTGGGAGCCATGGAATCACAAGCGTAGATTTCATGGCCAGAAATTAGCATTAGCATCTGACAGGGTTCCTGTGCCTGTGAAAATTATAGAATAAACGGTTATCAGTGAGGTGTTACTAGACTTAACCATCACCCTATAACAGAGTCATGCTAGCTGAACTATTACAAGAACTTTCACCTTCAGTCCTGAAGAATTTCTTTCCTCTGCAAGGATAGTGTATGATACTGAGAACGCTAAAGGAAGATTGCTTTGCCATATCCTTTTGCAATTTCTTTTGTACAGATAAGCCAGGTTTCATCTGCCAGAATTGTCAGTCCACCACCTTTTATGAGAGCTACATTCACTCTAAAAAATGAAAATAAAATAAAAAATGTTGGGGAAAAAAAAGATTGCTGCCAAATACAGTATGTACAGGAAAACCTAGACACGTATTATAGGGTGGAAATGAACTTTAAAGTGTGATAGGGATACATGGATATTAGCCCACTTACACTATGGAAAAAATGAAAGTAGTTGATCATGCCCTAAACAGGAGTTATGAAAACCAGATGACTCTTAAAACTGAGTGGAAATCCACAGCATGTGTAGCGAGGGCAACTAGTGAACTATGGAAACAAGAGTCATTGCAAAGCTTAATTAGCTCTGTTATATTTGATCCAGGATAAAACATGCTGGCGAGCCTGTGTTGAGGCCTCTCTCTTGTAAAGTAGAATCCCTCCCTGTTATTACTGCAAAGGTCTCCTCTAAGTTCAAAACCACTGGATCTGAACTCAGCCAAAGAGTTGTACTGAATACGGCAAAATGGTAAAAAATCTTCAAAAAGGAAAAACTCCTCCAGTCGAGTTGCAGACAACACATTTTGCAAACAATTAGAAATTAATCTAACTGATGTGCCAACAGAGCAATGAAAATTTATCAACCTTACCATCCACACATGATCAGAAAACTCTGACTGTGTGGAAAATAATGTCAAATACACAGCTGTAACTGGTAGCACTGGAACGAACAATAGGCTGGTGACACTGGGACACTGAGAGGAGAATTGAAAGATATTTCTTTGATATATTAATCCTGAAATATACAGTTAACAGAACATTTTTTTTTTCAGATAGCTTATGAGAATATTTAGCTATCGTGTTCATCATTTACAATTGAATTTAACCAAATACTTTAATCCCATTTTTCAGAATGGTTTTTCGTTATCAAATATTTAGGCCCTGCTTTATAAATGTAGCTAAGAGTTTCTAGAATACAGCTCAAATGTTGTGTCATCCCATACAGTTTTACACCATCATCTAACAGCCCTTCTTCTCTGTGTTATCAGTTTACTTAGATGACTTTTTAGCACCCATACAGATAAGTAACTACAGAGGCTGTAAAGCAAAACATCCCAATTTAAGGTGTAGCAGAATTAAGGTTCCCTCTTGGGCAAACTTGGGCATCCTCCTCTGTGTGCCTGCATTTGTGCAGACAAAAATTTGCTTTGTATTATCTTTTCCATAGGACCCTTGTCTCAGCTGCTGCCCAGCCTGGCTGGCTCCCACTTAACAAGCAGCCGTTCACTCTTTTCTTTCCGCCTCCTTGTTGGTGTCAAGTGTAATGCCCGAGTTTCTGAGTGTTTTTGAAATTCTGCTCTGCAGACAGAATTAATGATTTCTTCTCTTCTCTTTTTTATGTTACTCATCACTGAATATCTGAGTGCTTTGTGAACAGCAATTACTTTATTTTCACAAAAATGCTACTCAGAGGGAAGATTTTTTAAAAAATATTTTAGAGAAAATAGGCAGTGGGGAATTAATGTCAAAAATACTGACTGGATTATTCATGTCCAGCCAGAGATTGAGAAGAACTTCATTCTTTCCTTTGCATTATTAGCACTATGTAACACTCTGTAAATTAATTTCTGCAAATTAGAATCAAGCTCTCAGCTGGGGTAACCAGAAAATGAGGAACACACCATTTAATGAAACCTTTTAATGTCTGGATTAAGTGACTTAACCTGGTACTACTGCATAGGGAGTCCTGGCACTTTGTAATCATGTCACCTACCTGCAAGGGGGCTGATGTGAGGCTGAGTACGGAGCAGAGGAGGTGCTCTTTCTTAATGGCTCTGTCTCAATTCACCAAACAGACAGTTCATTTTTAAAACATTACTACTCACAATTGTTGATTATTGCCCGGCCTCTGGATAGTAGCACCAGAGCTGGCAGACTAGGCTTTATAATAGTACTTCAGCTTCTTCTCATCTTCCTCATTCTATCAAGCTGACTTTTTTGCAGAAATCCACCTTATTTTGGCTCAATCAGCCTGAATTAGCATTCTAGAAATGTGATGATAGACTTGTAAATTTGACTTATAAGTTTAATTATGAAAAAAATTCTGAACCATTGAATAATAATTAAAAAAACCCAGAAAAAAAAACCTAATCAGTGCCTTATGATTGCATTCTACTGTTGATAGCTGGTTTCCAAGAGGTTTCCAAGAATAACTTACAAAATGCTAAATTTCAAATCCTTATATACATAAAATTCAGCATTATAATCATAGAGTAAGTATTGTCAGACACTCAGTACAGAATTAAAATTATACATTTAAATTATATAAATGCTGGCATCGTTTCTTTGCTTATGTATATTGCTGTATATTCCTAACAGTGACTCCAGTTATACAGCCTTTGGCTTGTTTCAAATTTGTCAGCCAAGTAAGTTGGGAAGGCTGTATCCACCCTGAAGTCTGGAAGCAGAGAGCTGACTCCTGCACTATCAAGTTCCTGTTGGCATTTGCAGGTTTGGGTCAATCCTCCAAAACTTTGTGAACAGAACCCCAATCACAAATTCATAATGATTTTCTCCATTTACTTTTGTTTGTTTGTCTTTTTTTTTTTTCTTCTACAATGATAGGAAGTTGAAAAATAAAAAGTTGAAAAAAAATTAATGTTCTTCAGCACAGCTGAAAAAGATGCTTTTTGAGGTGTAAACATTTTTTGGTCACTTTGATACCAAAACAAATAAAATACAATCACTATTTATAGTCTTTAACAGGTTACTGGGTATTATGGTCTGCAAAAGGGCACATGTGTAACCTGGTAACCATTACTTTACCACTATTATTTGCCCAGCGTATCACAGATGAACTGCAGGGAAATCATCACACAGATGATAATCTAGGTTTGCCTATGAAATGAAATGTAACACTACCCTGGCCCAATTGTGATAGCATTACCCTTTATACCAAGTGACAGTTCCAGTCAGCGCACATAATACATGAGTCCATGTGCTTATTTAAAGCCTACTGTGGTGCATATTACATTTGATATGAGAAGACTTTTTCAGGGTAAAGAAGTGCCACATTGAGTATGAAAAAATTGTATTGATGTACTATAGTAAAAAGCGCTACGAAGGTTACATTCAGTTTTTCACTACAATCCCCTCTTTAGAAATACTTGGAATGGTCTGAAAACAATCCTAGAACATCAAGAAAGTTCCATGGCTATTGCAACCAAAGATGTTGCAAACGCCATCCACTCAATTTTAAGATAAAGAAAATAGAAAAAGACAGAAGGGAAAGGATGTCTCTGCACAGCTATGGGAAGAGTTGTTGCATTAAAGATAATTTATTGGGTAGTTGTTCTTGGAGCAGGTGACAAAGTACTGCATAGACACAGTTTAGACTTTCAGGAAAATTGTTCATAGAGAAGTTTAAGAAGACTCTGTATTTTCTGTTAAGGCAATTTCCTTGTGTTCTGTATGTCACATGGCTGTTTTGAAAACTAATGAGTTCATGATTATAGTTTGCAATGAAATCAGTTAACTAATAATTAATGTCATGTTTGCAAATTGCTTTAGAAATATAAAATGTTATCTTCATCTATAACAATATTTCAATGGTAACACATTCATTTATTCTTACTGAACTGAGAAAATGCATATACCAACAGTTTTCTAGGCATTTGTGCACATCTAAAAAAAACACCTAATTTGAGCTGCTGTTTTTCTCTCTGTCTTATGAGCAGAACCATCCCTCCAGCCAAAGAAATCTCAGCTCTTTAAAGAAAGAAATAAAAAGAAAAGAATTTTCAAAATTCTCTTAAACAGACCAACAGTTTAACTGAGAAGACAAAAGGCTTGAGTAAGCATAAGATGCACAGCTATTATGTATCCCATAAACACCAATGTAAATAAGGGAGGGAAGCTTCTAAAAGTCTGACATGTAAATCTGTGCCTTGTCACCTTTGCATTTTGCCCGATCTTAGCTACTAGTGTTAAACACAAGGCTGCTGAAATAATTAGTCCTCAAGCTAGAATTCTATGCACAGTTAGAAAACGTAAATTGCATCTATAAATGTCTAATTATTTTATAATTAATAAATGCATTAATATATGATTAATAATTCATAAAATGAAAATGAAGGGAGATAACTACTGCATGAACCAGGAAAAAAACTGAAACATGGTAACTGCCGTGTTGTGTCATAAATTATTTTGTTTTCCAGTAGCGCTGAGTAATAAAACCAATTGTATATGGAAATACTTGGAAAAACCTGGCTTCAGATGTACTTCTCTGTTCCCTAGCTCATTGTGAAATTATTTTTGTGGAATGATGCAAAAAACCCAGTTTTCACAATGTTTATCGAGAAGAGACTTTCCACAGCAGAGAGAAGCACATTACGCTGTAGCAGAACACAAACTCATGGTTTTAAATACACTTAACAATGTAAATGAATGAACAGAACTACTTTATTCAGAATTGTAAAAGAGATACTATTTAGGAACAGCCTGGTGAGACTGCTGGTGCTAAAAGGTGTCCCCTGTGCAGGGGATCTTTGTACAACCGTGGCTGGCGCCTCGCTGCTCTGCCTGTGTCAGCCAGTGTCACAAGAATAGCCTTCATGTCAGGTAACAGCAGAAGCATTTGTGGCATGCCTGGAGTCCTAGAGGGTAAGGCAGGCTGTATGCAAGTTCAAAATAAATTGCTTTTGTTAATCACAGTATACATTTGACTGCGCCATTTTGAGAGGGAAAATAAATGACTATGGCTGCTTCTCCAGCTGAGCTTGCGAGCCTTCAGCAGTTTGCCTTCATTCCATGAGTGCTGGCAACCGCTATGTACAGATAATTTTGAGTTAAGGAACAATAGGACAAAAGCTCAATAAATGGTTATGGATTTTCCTCAGCATGATGGCTAGTTGGTGAAATGTTTGTAAAAAGGCACGTGGAGCTGAGGACAGAAAACTGTTGTGCTACTTCATATCACCTTTACCACCGAGATGAGAGAGGCTGCATGCAGCCTGGACCCATTCTCCTCCTCACAGACTTGGACCTCACCTTCACGTCCCGCTGGCCACCAAGCCCTGCCAGCAGCTGTGGCAGTGGCTGTCCCTCAACCTTTTCTGAAGCAGGAGAAAAGTGCTGGAAGCAAGGGAATGTAACACCTCAGCATTTCAGACTGCAGAGGAATAGGAAATGTCCCACATGGCATTACTTACATGCAAGGCAAAGCAGAAGGCAGCTTCATTCAGAGTTCCTTTATAAATGATGTGGGTCTGTGTTTTTGAAAAAAGCCTTTATCTTTCTAATATATTCCACTCTTTTGAGTGTTTTCCATTCATGCCCCCTTGCCAGTTTTCAGCCTTGAGCGCTTTGCTAGCGGTCATACAGTGATGTCAAATGGTAGTCCCCTGTGGAGAGATGCAGAGCCATTTTGTCTGACTTGCTTTGAAATCGGTTCCTGTTACCTCAAAACCAGCAGTAGCAAAGAGCTTGACATAACCTGGCCCAGCGAGGAAAAGAAATATGGTCTTGCAAGGAAAAAAAAAAAGGCCTTGCAAGGAAAAAATGGAAGAATAGCCATGCACAGGAGAAACATCATGCTATGGTTTATGTTACTTTGAGGTTGTTTATATTAACTTTAAAAGGCAAGCTCCAGGAAGGAGATAAGTTTACACAATATAGAATATGTGCAGATTCTGACTACAACACCTGCTGAAAACTTTAAAACCTGCGTATATTTTCAATGCAAAACAGCACACTTACTTTACTCCTTCATCCCAACTATTACATACATCACTTGCTCTTATTTGTGTTCCTGTGAATGAGGATTAAATACATAAATTGCCAATGGAAAATGCAGTCTCCACGTGTCTCCTATGTAAACATGAACTTCTAGCATTTACCCTGAGTAGACTTTTTAAATAAATACCATCTGAGAGCAAATTTCAGTAAGGCTTGTGTAAAGCTGGAGTTGTTCCATTTTATACACCATCATTATGAACAAGCAATTAGTTCTGAGTGAGTGCATTTGCTGATTATAAAATCTTATGTGAACAAACATCCATGCTCTCTTTCTAGACCCCACCATGGGGCATATAAAGCATTCTTGTCTCTGAGCATGTTCTGATGTCAGAACTGACACCTCACCTACCGAGAATAATCTCCTCATTCAACCAGAAGAGAAAATAAATGGGAAATGTGGATTAAAACCCAAGAGCACGCGAGTCGGAATTGCCAGGACTGATGCAGATAGCTGTTCAAATGAAGAATCCCCTGTGCTGCATGGTATTGCCCCTTTTCTCCTTCACATGGGCTGAGTGAACTATGCACCCAGTGTGAGGGCAGAGATAGGATGTTGCTTTATTTCTAGCAGAAAGATGAGAACTGGGCAGTGACTTGGCAGAAGACCTGATATGGCACTAGCAATAACCTGCGCTGGCACAGCCTGTTTCTGCCTGGGCATAGGTGAATAGTCTGAGTACCAAAATGCGTGTGTGGTCTGTCATCTCTGCAACCACCAATTAGTTTTCCATAGAAATAGCATAGTTTCTTGTCAATAGCATCTTCTGCTCTTTATCCTACCTTTAAAACTGGAACAGGTCTGTCTTAAAGCTCGACTTAGCCCTCTTCAAAACTGTAAAAGGCTGTAAACATCAACAAAGGCCACGTGGAGAGCAGCAGACACGTAGTGGTTGCAGCTCTCAGGAGGGAGGGATTGGTCTTTAAAATGAGGCATTGTCTTTCAGTTCAGCTTGTCCCATTCGCTTAGTCTCAACGTTGCCCCCTTTTTAGTTGCAGTTCACAGACAGTAATTAAAGGTGGTGTGGAAAGCAAATCTGCAGTCTACAAAGATACTTAAATTATATAAAAAATCCTGATACGTTGGTAATCACAGAAAGCTTTAAAGATATTTCATACTGGAGAAACTTTTCAAATGTGTTATCATGGGTGGTTTACTCCATCTCTGTGAACATGCTGTGAACCCATAAACCCAAATGCAATGTGTACTTGTGGTTTTCTTGCAATTCCATTAGTGAATAGAATTCATGTAAATACATGCAAGAGGCAAATTTGACCTAGATTGTTGCTTTGCATACCTCTGAAAAGACTTCCTTCTCATGTTTGCACAGACGAACCACCTATTAATTTAGCAATACATGTAGAAAAAAATTGAATTGTGTTTCAACTCAGACCCGTGGGGAATGTTCCCAAACACACATTTGATACAGGTTCAGATGTAACTGCCAGTGCTGTGCCTATTCCTCTTTGGCAACAAAAACAAAATGGCTGAGGAACTCACAGGGATTTATTATTATTTCACCGAAGGTTACTTGGAGGACAAATAAAGATTCTATCACAATTAAAAAACACAAATAAAAGAAGAGCTAGAGATAACATACTATGTAGAGTCCTTAGTACAATTAACCGCTGATGCTCTGTAATTTAAATATTTTTCAAGGTTTGCTGGCTCTTTATTGCCTGAAGAAGAGAGTGATTGTCTGAATTCAGACTCGTCATGCATCTGATCAAGTACATTGAAAACAGATGCTGACCAACTGAAGTTCTTTTAGCTTGCTCTTATATTCAAGTCTCTTCTGTGGTTGCGGTAGTGGGGTCATTAGCATTTTGTGATAAACAGCAGCATGTCTGCGAGGCTGTGGAAATATGATCAAATGCTAGCTGCTAAATCTCAGTTATATTCAATTGTGCGTTTGTGCCCTAAGACTTAGACCTATAAAAATGAATTACTGATTTGGTTAAATTTCACCAAGTGATAAGAGGTTTAGTTATTTCAAGAGTTTTCCACAGTATTTCCATGACGTGAGTGGAATTTATTCCTACTGCTTGTTTTAACAGGGATAAGGTTTATTCTGAACATAGTGTGTATGGAAGATAGCCAGTCTACATGTAAGAAAATCACAAGGATTTGTGACACATTTTGACAGAAGGTAATGATTTTATCATGGATGCCTAGAAAAACTGTATCTGTAAACATTATACATGTATAAAGATAAATATATAAAAAAATACATATGTGACTGTTCTTGTAATTAAAAAAAAAAAAGGAGTAAACAACGTGAAAACCTTTTGGCTATGGATCACCTGATGTGGTATTTCTAATCCCTTCACTTTCTTCTCTTTTTTTTTTTTTCCTGCCCGAACATATCAGAACACTTCTGTAGGAAGCTGGAAGGGCACAGAGAGTGAAGTCCTTTGGTAGCTGAAGAGCTCTCAGCCCAAAGTGCTTATCCAGGTTTGCCTTGTGTTCCATGGTAACACTATTTCCCTTAAATAGAAATGCAATATTGAAAAAAGCAAAAGTGAAAACCAAACCACTTCGTGTCTTATTCAGGACTGTGACTGCACATTAGCATTGCTGGAACTCTGCAGTTAGGATTCTGGGCTGGACTTAAATACCATGGTAATGGACAATGGGAAAGCATGGAGATCTTGGTCATCAACAGCTTTCTTCTTCTGTTTGTTTGTTTGCTTTTGTAAAATTTTCTCTTGAAAACTTGTTCAAAACCATTAACAGCAGTGAGACTGAGTGGCTTTCACTAAGGGCATAATTTGAATGCCATGGGTTTATTCAGATGTAGCAGTGGCCTAATTTGTTTGGAGATCCTTTATTGTTAGTGATGCAAGAAAAGAAAAGAGCTCAGAGCACACATTGAATCTATTGGTGACAGCTAATAAAAGAAAATCTTATTGCTTATAAACAGAACATATGCGCCATGGAGTCACTGAGAGAAAGTAAACACTGAATCCTATGGTGGTTTTTAATAAAGGGTTTCATTTCAAAGTGGAATTACACTTTAAACTGTATTTTGTCTCTTAGAAGATACAAACATCTTAAATATGTGTTGACAGATCTGCACACAAAAACCCTATTGCATTTGGATCAAGCCCACAAAGATTCATATAGTTCTAACCAATCCTAATATCTCTGATACGGTACTGCTGTGGCAGGAGAATCACTTAAACCAGTAGGTGCAATACTAATCCTGTTTTACCAACAAATGTGAAAAGGCAGCCAACAACAGTCAAGCTCCATTATAAAACCAGATGGCAGAAATAATAGCAGACTCTACCAAAAAAAATAGGCATACTTCTTCATCTGGAACCAAAAGATATGCAAATCCCATGTGGATGTAAGACTTTTGCTGAGTTCTAGCTAAGGATGCGTAATAGTGGTCAGCAGTTTGAAGACAAAGTTGTTTAAGATGAATGTAGAATTAATATTTCTACTGTTGCTCACTTAAAAAAAAACATCCCCTCTGTTCAGCATAAAACGTCTGTTCATCCTGCTGTAAAAGTTTTAGTACTTACAAAAAAAGTAAAAATAAGTTTCAAAAAGTTTCTAAGGAAATGCTCTTTACATACAGCTGTACAGTGTCAGATAATTCACCTGGGATGTACGAGAGCTGGGCTTTAGTACTGCATGTGTTTATGCAGGATGCAGAAAAACCAATCCTGCCTCCTGCAAGGGAATATCTGGACTATTAAATGAGAGATCGCTCTCAGTATTTTGCTCAGTATCAGAAAACCTTTACTGAAAAAAAAAACCCCAAACCCAAACAAAAAGTAGAAGAGAAAAAAATTAACTCAAAGGACCGAGCATCTCACATAGAGACGTCTCAGGCAGCTAAAAATGGTGGGGTTTTTCTCCTGAGTGTTTTTTTTTTTCCTCTGTGGTTTAAGTTCAGATTCACTTTCTGTCTGATTCAAAGTAGGTATCTGACTTAGGCTTTCCACCTTTTGACTGAAATGTGAAACTTCCTCTAGAGTCCTGGGTGCTCTAATTCCTTCCAAGTATAACTATCCCACCTTCCTGGTCTATATCCCCCAATTCAGTGAGCCAGAGGGTCAAAATCACCTTTTGACTTGTAGGCTGTATGTTTCTGAAGCGCAACGTGTGGATTTGGGTTCCTGTGCTACCAAATGTTTAAGTATGAAGGGGCAGTGTAACAGCATCACAGGATGAACTGGGAGCGCTGCCCTACCTGTAGGCCTGGTGTTCAAGTACTCTCCTCCGAGGTCAGATGGTTTTGACCCCCCCCCAGCAGAGGACAGGGGTCTCCGGGTGCTATGTCGTTCCCGAGAGCTCTGAGCACTGGCACACTTTGTAAAAGGGATTGACACACTTCCTATTATCTGAGAGCTTCTCCAGCTGAAAACTATTCAGTCAGGTTGATATGAAGTCAAGATCCCTTTTTTGGCTGCCAAACCCACGTTTCTCTATGAGTTTCCTCATTTTTCAATGAGTTTACAGAAATAGCCCTTAGAATAGAGATAGCCTTGACCTTTCAGTCTCTAATGGGGTGCATCAAGAAGAGTGTGGCCAGCAGGTCGAGGGAGGTCATCCTCCCCCTCTACTCTGCCTTGGTGAGGCCACACCTGGAGTACTGTGTCCAGTTCTGGGCTCCCCAGCTCAAGAAGGACAGGGAACTGCTGGAGAGGGTGCAGCATAGGGCTACCAAGATGATTAGGGGACTGGAACACCTCTCTTATGAGGAAAGACTGAGGGAATTGGGTCTGTTTAGTCTGGAAAAGAGACGGCTGAGGGGTGACCTTATCAATGCTTACAAATACTTAAAGGGTGGGTGTCAGGAGGATGGGGCCAGGCTCTTTTCAGTGGTGCCCGGCAACAGGACAAGAAGTAATGGGCACAAACTTGAATATAGGAAGTTCCACCTAAACACGAGGAGGAACTTCTTTACTTTGAGGGTGGCAGAGCACTGGCACAGGCTGCCCAGAGAGGTGGTGGAGTCTCCGTCTCTGGAGACATTCAAAACCCGCCTGGACGTGTTCCTGTGCAACCTGCTCTAAGGTGACCCTGCTCTGGCAGGGGGGTTGGACTAGATGATCTCCAGAGGTCCCTTCCAACCCTATGATTCTGTGATTCTGTGATTCTGTGTAATCTTCCAAAGAGCCTCTGAAGTAGACCAGACGGGGACTTCTACTCCAGGGGAATGAACTATAGTTGCCATATTATGTCTTGCAAAAAGAGATCATTTAGGTCAGAGGAGCTTTCATTCTTTTAGGGATCAAACTGCAATGCCGTAGCCAGAGAGCACAAAGGCTAAACTAAGCCATGTTCCACACCTGCACTGAGCTTCTGGCTTAATCCTGAGGACCTGCCCTGTGGGCTACATGGGCTGTGAGCAAAGTAAATGCATTCCACTTCAAGATAAGGACAAGGAGAAGAGTGATGCCATGCAATGCTTTCGTAGAGCTGTTTCAGTATACAAAAATAAAATATTTTTAAAATGGTGAATTAAATGAGATATGATGAAGACTGATGTGGTTTTCTCCTAAAGAAACGTGAGAGCAAAGTCTCAGTAAGCTGGAACTGATTCTTATTTAACACAGCTGTTTAAACAGCTAAGTTTGTTGAATGTGGCACTGACAAAGTTTTCATATTATGATATGGAAAAACTGCTTTAAATTGGCTTATTTTATATAAGAAACATTTTTGCTTAGGTAGATATAAGAGTTTTATTTCTTGTTTTGGTATAGAAATATGGCGAAACCCTAATAAAAAAACCCTGTACAGTTGCAACTAATGACTTATTATTTCAATTTGAGGACTTAAATTGCAAATGTGTGAGCAGTGGTCATGGCTCTCACTACCATAAAACATCAATTTGAAATGATCCCATTAGCAAGTAGGATGTCCAGTTGGAAGTGTTTACAAGATTGAGCTTAAAATAGAAACTCATTAATAAATCATTAGCAGGCTATGTATTCTTGGCTGAACATCTGTAAATATTCTCTAATGACACCAAAAATACAAGAAAAATGGCTAATGTGAGAGCTACTCAGCTTAAATGATGTGCATTCCTTATTTTATTCATAGAGCCACTGTCCTACTAATACAAAACTTTATGCAAATCAGGTATAATATACTGATTTTTTTCCCCCATTAAATTATAAAGGAGCAATGCACCAAAGCAGACTACTTTTAGTAGTGTTGCCTCTTTCCATAGATACGGACTTGGTCTGGATCATATTTGTGAATGATGCTAAAGCAAGGAGAGCTTAAAGAATATATTACACCCTGATGATTTCTTGTGCACAGGTTTTGAATGAGGAGCAACAGACTTTGGAAATCATCACTAAGAAGCAGCCTTGATGTATCTTTCTGGTTTAACCATCTAGAAACATTGACCAAGAACACATTACGAACCGAGGGGTTGTCTCATGCCTGTGGCTCTTTCTTGCTCGGAGAGCGAATATCAGGAGCGTGGAGCCCAACTCTTACAGGTCAATACCAGATGTGCAAGGAACCACAAATGTCCATGAATGTGTCTGGGTCCCACTTTCCTCGTGCTCAGACTCAGACCCAAGTTGCAGTGCCTGGGACTGCCGGATCCATTGCCTTCTTCCAAACCCTCACATCATCCCATGTAACTATTTTACAGCCATATTGTCCTGTCTCAGAAGACTCGGGCACCAGCATCATGTTTGAGGCCATTCTGAATTAGAGCCTTGTCTGCTGTTAATGGGGATATTAGCCTTTGGTCTGAATAATTAGCAAAAGACCATTTTCTTTCTAGTTTTGTGCTGATTATGTAACTGAACCCTATGTGTAATTGAAACCATCAAGCCTTTCTATAATTAAAGCATAAAGTGATTTTTTTTCTGTGCTTTTCAAATATAGTGTGAATTTAAAACCATTACATAAGGAACATCTTCTGCATCTCATATGGTGTGTAACTCAGGCTGTTATAACAGCAAAGCAACATTATTGCCTTCTTTATTTTGCAAATAGGTTATTTTTTCCTTCCGTTACTTATAATTACTTCTAATATTTATTATAGAAAGATCCAATAAAGGAGAATCTCTTTGTAATTACTCAAACAGCAGACTAATTTTCTAATTAACAACAAAAAGTCATGATATCATAATTGCTCCATTTCCATAGCACATAAGTTACACAAAAAAAGAAGTCCTGATGATATAATTGCTTCACATATATTTTATAGCACCATGAATGAATTTCTCTTCCACTCTCAATTAAAAAAAAAGTTGTTCTATATAATTAGAAGTTATTTCCTTCTTCCCTTTTCATATTCATGTAATTAGAAAACAGAAAAGAATATATTTTTGAAAGCAGAATATAATAAAAAATACACTCTCCTTGCATTCTTCTGCCTATACACAGCAAAATATATCTCAAGTTGGAAACTCTTCAAATAAAGCATTCAAGTTATTAAAAAAGTAGTCAAGACTCACATGTAGTTAAGGGTCCTTCATTTTTATGATATTTTACCAGTATTTTTATTAAACTGTAAATTCTAGCAGGAAGGGTGGTTTTGCTATATATATTATTTATATACAAGAACACACACACATATACATTCACATACAAGCACAAGCACACAAAGTTTAACTAGCAACATGGAAAATAGAAAATATATTGTTTTCTAGGTATTTTTTAATATATTTGTAGTTTTAAAATTTCTTAAAAATCCCAAATACATTCATAGTGTTGAAACTACAGTCTTTTCCTTTTTGCCTAATGTCTGCCAGGGGAAGTACATCTATTTTCCTGATGAGCAGCAACGGCATGTCATATTCTCAAGGAGACACAACTGAACTTTCATTACTAAGCTCAAGATTTGCATAATTTCTGAGATACAGAAGTCCTAAAGGCCAGCTGTTTTTCTAGAGAAAAGGTCTCAAATGGACAATCTGGGTGCAGGCCACAGCACTGTCTATTTTAAAGACAGTGCAAATAGTATGTCTGGATGGAGCCTCTACATAACGCTCGTTAGTTGGGATGAGTGCAGCTTTTGCTACCTGTTTTACTGCTACTAGTACACAGCTGCTCCACCACACGGGCAGCACTTTCCTGCCCCAGCCCCAGCCCAAAAAGGCAGCCATGGGACTCCTGCGCACCCCAACTGGCTTGGGCTCTTGAGAGCTCTACTTGGACTGAGGAGGAAGGGAAGAGAAGGTACCATGTTGACTGCCTGCACTGGTAAGTTATTTTGTCCTTACCTTTGAGGCAACAGGATTCAGTTTTGCTTACACAGCTGAAAAGCTTTAAACAGAATCCAGGTCCACTTTTTTAGCATAGGCTTCTCACTGGAGTTGGATTTGAGGCACCTGGGGTAAATCCTTTGATGCACAGTACCAGTGATTTTCTAGCAGAATCAATTTATATTTTTACAGGAAAGATGAGAGAATAGAGCCTTTCTTTAGCAAGACTCACTTCCAAACGATAGCCCTAAGGTGTGGCACACTAGCTTTCAAGAAGCTGTGATGGAGCAGAATAACAATATTTTTTTCACCTCCAATAGAAAACAGTGTGAGGGATTTGGTCAGCTTCTGCCCTCATGCAAAGTTCAACAGAGAAACTGCGGTGATTTAATCAGTTTTTTCAACCTCCATGTGAGGAACATGTGTTCTACTAGCCCCAAATTTACTTTGCCTTCTACCTGGAGCCCCATTTACATCCCAAGTGAACAACGGAGGTGTCCAGGAAGCTTTCGGGAGGTTGTACTGAATGAGGTGAAGCTTGAGCCTTACCATCTGTAGCCTGCTTTATTCTGTAGTCACCCACCACAGCATTTGTAAAGTACAAAACCAGACCCTATGGTAACTTAGAGGATTTTTCCTTCCTTATGTGTTTCATAGTCAGGGATGCTTCTGAATAAAAGGGTACTGGACAACTGTGGACTATCTGGTGCTGCAGTGTGTATTTATTTATATATATGTGATGTGCGAAAGTAACATGCTGCCTAGACACTTTAGAGATGCACAAGCTGGAGCACAGCGATTCAGACAGATACTGCGATGGTGACTCTGAGTCACAGCCCCTTTGACTTGTGTCACTCCCTGAAAAGGGGCAACTCACTCCACTCTGCCCCTCTTGTGGCTGGTCCTCTGCCTGTCTTGAAACACAACAGAGGGAAATCCGGTGCATTTGACTACAAATTTTGCTTTTCTGCTGCACTTGTTCTGCAGGGTGAACACCCAGAAGGCAGTAGCTGGGTGCAGATCTAGTGGAAAAGACCAACTCTTCTATAACTTTGACCCTATTTAGATAGGTATGGACATAGTCATGGCTCTGGCTTTTTATCTTGGAGTGTGTCGGAACTCCACATTGCAAATTTATAGATGAACCCTTTCAGTGTTGCCATGCTGAACTTCTGCATGGTAACACTGCAGCTCCTCTTCAGCCTGCTGCATCTGTTCAGGTCCAGCATGAGTAAGTCATGTGAGCTATTGGGATTGGCTGATGTGAGCTTGTTGATCTCATATGTCCCCATGCAAAAATTCTTTGCATTAACTATGGCCTGTGATTTAACTGGGATTTAAGTCTCATTTACTTCATCTCATCTGCTTAGTTCCTCCCTCAAAGGCACTAAACATTTCTATGACCAGTATGTGTTAGATTTAGTGTCATCACTGAACTACTGCTCCTCACTAATTCTTAATTTGTCTTTAGCCAAATACTCCTTTTACAAACAGCCACAGCAATCATACTCCTCAGAAATTTAGAAAATTATGCTGTAAGTGAAAATGTCCACTCCAGCAAAGGTGGACATGGAGGCAGAAATTTAGAAAATTATGCTGTAAGTGAAAATGTCCACTCCAGCAAGGGTGGACATGGAGGCAGAAATCCGACCTCCTGCCCAGCAGTGGCTGTATGACCAAAACTGCCTGCATCTCGTTCGCTGAGCAGGCAGGGACCTTGCTCAAACAGAAGCCAGCGGCAGCTGCTGTGCTCGTTACTGCCATGGGAGGCTTCTCTGTGCCCGTTTTCCCTGCAGAAATCTCACTTGTCTCTCCTTAATACCTCACTACACAGGGCAGCCAACTCTTGGAAGACCTTGAGGAATTTCTTTTGGGATAGGAATAAGCGTTTTTCTGCCTTGTATAGACATAAAGCAGTGCTTGGTCTTGCGTGGTGGGAGAGCAAGCCTATCCCCATCACGACAGAGAAATGACAGCAAAAGAAAGACGTTTTGTCCAGAACCATAGAAGAAGACACCAGCAAAGAAGGATGTAAAATTTAGATCTCCCAGTTTCAATTAGCAGCCAGATCCTCTGGGAATACTGAAAGTGCACACGTTGTTCTTCATTACATCCACTCAAGGCTGACCTCCCAGCAAGAAACCGTTTTCCATCATCTCTTCATTACAGAAAATATAACAGCTAAAATACGGCTTCTCAGAAATTTTGAGAAGAAAAAAGAGGAAAGAAATAACCTACAAGGTTGACATAACATTTCTGTATTGATCCTCAAAGGGCCGTTGCAGGAAGATTTTCAGGAACATCATTTAGGCAATGTTGTTGTTGTTGCTATCTGTAAGGAAGCCACCATAAGAAATTATGATATTGCTGGCTACGTTCTTCACTTGTAATGTTAATTACCTCCAGTCCTGTTTGACAGTTTGGTTCCTGCAATCTTCTGGTGCGTATCTGCATGGGAGGAAAAAAAAAATTAGGAAAGTTATAATTAAGTCGTTAAGTTTAAATATAATTCCCTTGGCTCAGTCACTCTGCCCTTGAACACCTAGTCTTCCTGCAACAGAAGAGGAGATTTGTTTTAGAATTTAAAACTTTGTGCCTTTATTTCAGCTATTTGCACTTAGCATTAAGTGTTGCTTTTGCTCCCGTTTAAAAACCCGTGACAAGGGTAAGAGGCAGGGGCTTGTTCACCTGAGACAAGGAAAAGTTTTGCACCAGAGGAACAGAGTTTAAGGTCTATCTGTCAGGTCCTGCACTGACTAGTGAGCAGGGATTGTTCTAATTTGCACTGGACGCCTGAAAAATCCTGTGCACATGATGCTTGTGGTTTATTGAAACCCCATCATTTAACTAGGGAGAGTGAGTTTGGTCTTATGTACCCAAGAAAGTCAAAGTGTTTATTGTAGCAGTACTCCTTCCAGTGTGGCTGACTTTGAAGCATCACACATGCTGCTTCTTTTTTTGTTCTGTTGCTCCTCTGAAGATTTTTTTTTTCTTTTTTCCTGCCACCACTGAGTTTACCAGCAAAACAAGAAGGATATCTACGTTGCTAGTCCTGGATCCTCACCTCAGGTTTCGGTCTGACAAGCCAGTGTTGTGTCCACATTTAGAGAAAGTCATGTATTTCAGAGAAGAGAGAAAAACTGATATCTCAGAGGAAATGTGTAGGTTGCTTAGGGCCTGCCTACATGAGTGCTTGCCCTCCTCTCCCAAGGAAAGCCAGCCAGGTGAGATCAAACCATTGGTGGCTGAACATCATGGTGCTGGTCTCCAGTATTTCTCTCCCAGTAACACACAACACAGGGGTCTGTGTTGTGTCTTTTTAACCTTGCCCTAGAAGACATTCAGATGTGCCACTAAGGCTGAGTTGCAGTTTATGAAGCTACTCTCAGACTTGAATTTATTCCTGACTTTCTGTATGGCTTGCTGTTCCTTCATTTAACTTGCTGTGGTGAGTTGACCAAGTCAGCAGCTAGGCAGCCACACAGCTGCTTTCTCACTGCCCCACCTGGCAAGATGGGAGAGGGAATCAGAAGAGAAAAATCAGGATGGATTGAGATAAAAAGAGTTTAATAAGTGAAGTAAAGCTATGTATGCAAGGAAAGCAAAATAAGGAGCGTATTCACTATTTCCCATTGGCAGGCAGATGTCCAGCCACTTCCCTGGGAAGCCTCAGCACGCACAATGGTTACTTGAGAAAACAAATACCATAACTGTGAATGTTGCGCCCTTTCTCCTTCTTTTCCGCAATCTTTTATTGCCGAGCACAATGTCATTTGGTATGAAGTATCCCTTTGGTCATTTGGGTCAGCCGTCCTGGTTGTACAGCTATCTCACTTCTTCTGTACCCCCAGCCTACTTGTTGTACAGGCTGAGACGGGGAAAAAAACCACACACACAAAAAGAAAACCTCGATGCTGTGCAAGCACTGCTCATAAACTCCCAAGACACTGCTGTGTAATCAACACTTTTAGTCACAAATCCAATCCATATGGGCTGCTATGAAGAAAATTAACTCTACCCCAGCCAGAGACAGTACACCTGCCCACAGGCTCATCAAGGAGAATGGTTGTCTTCTGATCATAGGTTTCAAGCCGTGAATCAAGAGAAAAATAATTCAGGCCATTAACTTTCAGGATAGTCAACAATTTCAAGGTTAAACTTGCTCTTAGACATGATTCAAATGGACATACAGCTGTATTCAGAGGAATCATATTGGATATAAGCAGAATTCAAATTAGAAAAGTTCTATGCCAAGAGTAAAAGACTTGGAAACAATTCAAATATTCAGCTATAGATTGCTTCCAATTTAGTTTCTGCATGCATTGAAGGGGTGTTCTTTTTTTCCTATCGAAATCTCCCAAAGGAACTCAAATCTACCCTATTAGCCAATTAGGTATGTGTGCTCGGGAACAGAAAAAATTTGATACTTCTGTTTCCATGAATGTAGTAATTTAGATACACAGAAGGATTGAATCACGTTGAATGCTTAGGACTTTTTCTTCTTCTTGACAAGGTTAAGAGTTATAAAAGAAAGCTACTGCTGCTCAGAAAGTAATATCTAAAATGTGAACTTTAAAAGAAACAGTTGTTTAAAAAAAACAACCAAACAAAAAAAACCACAAAACTTTTGAGAAATACATTGTTGGTTTTATTTTTTAAATGTCTCCAAAATGTAGCTTCCTTTAATAAAACTTACTTTAACACCTGCTTTAAAACACTTTTTGTGACTAGTCCAGTCTGTTATGAAGGGCAGAAGTGGTCATATTATCACCCATTCAGATCTCTCCTATGCTGTATGTACATCATGTAATGGGCTCTCCAGGTCAACTTGAATCCATGTTTGTAAAATAAAATGATTTTACATGGGCTGTTGTGTCTGTATCGCAGGGGTTCAGCTCCGAAACCTGTCCTTTGTGTACAGCAGTGGAGACATGGGATGCCTGAAGAGTTACCACATGTCCTCCATGAGCTACTTCTGTCCAAGAGATGTGGTGCCTTATGATTTTTAGCCATAGGAGGATTTATAACATCAAGGAGTTCAGACAAGCTGGGAAAAAAAGGGGTAATTATATGTCACAATTTTTTTGCCTAAAATAAAATCTGGTTTCTAGTAATACACTGAGGGAAACTAAGAGTGGGTATCTGAGATTCCATTTACATCCTCACCTTCTCAACCATGATATGAGAAGGTGATGTAATTTTAGTCGTGAAGGAAAGAAAAGAACCAACAAATCAAGGATTTGTGTTGGGTAAAAGCAGCCATTGACCTAAAGAGTCTTTATTCCTTTCACAGGGAATTATTTTGCAAGAAAGCCTCTGGCAGCTGTGGGACAGATTGTGAGAGTTGTGTCTGTTAACCATCTCCAACTACTGTTCATACACACACACACGTATGCATATATGCTTGCACATACAAACAGAGGCACACATACATGCACACAGTCACTCCAGCCTCCTGTCTTTCCTAAATATAATAAATAAATCCAGCAACAAGAAAGTAAATGGGGGTGTGGGAGAAATGTGTATTTTCCCTCACACCCTCTTACAGAAGAACATACAGATCCTATCCAAGCACTCTGGAGTTGTAATAAATTCAAAGTCTTTTCAAATCTTCAAGTCCAATATGATAAAGGACACACACAGAATACAGCAATAGATATAAAAATCTAGATCCATTCCAGCATCCAGGCTTCTAACTCTCTGATTTTATTGAGACATTCAAGGCTTATGGAGGAATTAGAAGCCCAAATTCTTTATTGAATCTGAATCAAAGACATTTGAGACCATTTTTAGGGCAACAAGAAGAAAAAGTTTTCCTAGTGGAAGTTCAATGGGTTCACTTAAAATCTTTATGTGGAACAAATTGTCTCATTGTCCAGGTCTGTGCTTGTTTTATGTCCGTAGGCTGAGGTAACTCATATACACTTTATATTCTTCTAAAAAATTTGAACTCAGATTCCCAAGGGAACTGGTTTGGTTTTTTTCTCTATCTGTGACTACAAAAATATAAAAAATTTCTTATCTGCAACATCTCCCACGGATAAAAAAAATAGAAATGTGTTTGGGAAGTTCCATTCCTTATAGGTGATGAGGGCATAACTCAGATATTTCTGGTAGGGAATGAACAGACCATTGTACAATCTGAGCTGTAAGGGTTTTAGTTTACTTTTTTTTTTTTTTGCCTTCCCAATGGTAGTTTAACGTTCATCCAAGTTCTAAGACAAATTTAATTACCAATGACATGAGCCTAGTGAAATACGATTGAGGCCAGAATAATAGGTCTGCTGTTATCCTGTCAAGGCCAATTAGTTAAAAAGTTTTTTTTTCCTTTGTCAATTCCCAAAAGAGAAAAAGAAAACTTAACTTGATTTGACAAGTGCTAGTTACTACTGGGAATCAGTGAACAGAGATATTTGTAACAGTAGTTAAGCTGGACAAAATCAGGAAATGAAATTTGGTGTGTTTCACAAGGCAGGTTGTAGTTTTACCTGTGTGTATGTGTGGTGGGAATAGGAGGAGCTATAAACCATCTCTCAGAATTGGAAAATAAGGCAGATGGTGGTGAGTCGCAAAGCACATTTTTATAGACAGACCAGGGACACTGACCCTCAAATGAGGAAAGAGTACATTAAGGAAAATCTGAAGTAAGTTGAAGTCTTCTCACATTATCTATATCACCGGGACACATGAATCGAACACCATGCATGCTTGCATCACACTTTGAAGTACATGGCTGTTTGAAAAGAAAAGGAACGTTTTTTTAGTGGTCCATGTTATTGTTACTATTATGTAGGGGAGCTACTCACAGAAGTGCATAGGTGTAGGCTGGAAGAGGCCTCAGGCAAAGCTGTGATTTCCTCCCCATTTCATCAGCAGAACTTTAGAAAAGGTGAATACTGCACTCAGTCCAGACCATCAAAAGTTATCTCTCTTTTCACCTACAGTCAATGGAAGTAATGTTACGCCTCTGAAATATGTTGCAACTGCTATAGCAGGTGTGTCAGTGCCCGTAGTGAGTGCACAAGGACAGCAGTCTGACCTGATTTGCTACTAATTACTAATCCTTTTTATTAATTTTACACAGTATCTGAGGGACTGAATATCATAATTCAATGAAATAGATAGAATCAGGTATTCCATACGACTGACATTACTTTACTGAAATACTTAGAGGGTCTGGTATTTCTCCCATGGAAACCAGATAAAGTTTTCCATTGATATTCAGGGCAGCAATGAATGCAAACTCAGCGTCATGAACCTTGACTATAGAATTTGAAATGCTTACTAGAGGATATATAGTTAATGTATCATCCACATGAAACTCATATTGTTCAATGATTGTCATTTGAGGCACAGAGAAACCTATGTTAACCTTCTATTCAATTAAGCAACAGAAAACCATCTCATACAGGGGGCAACGTTACTTTGCTAGTAATGTTGGCATAGTAACATGAGAAACTAAAAAAGGACCCATGAAGAATTGGTTTACTGCATATAGGCAGGTTTCTGTCAGCAGAGCTAGAGAATGAAGTGTGTAAACAGCTGCATTGTCAATAACACAAACACTCCAGGATATCGATAACAGATACAGTGATTAGCACAGATGCCACAGCGAAAAAAGTCTTAAACTCTGTGAAAAATAAAACAAAAAAACCCCACGATGTTATGCCTTCTAAACAGTATGTTAAGAAAAAGGCCCTATTAGACGAGAGGGCTATTCACTCCAGCTTGAGCACTGTTGAGGACCTCTGTTTCTTGCGAGCCAACAATTCCTGCTGCTTTGTGAGACTCAAAGTCTCATGGCAGCCTTGGCCTGAGGCTGAGAATGTCATATTCCCTCTCCTCTTCTCTCTCCACATTTGATTTATGCTATGACCTAACTTAGCCTTTTGCCACCTCCCTCTTCCCCCTCTGGGCCGTGACCCAGGACCACTTGCCTCAAAAACCCATTCTGAACATTGGGGTTTTAGTTCCTGAAGAGGAGAAAAGCTGTAGAAGAAACAGGACAAAAAGCTTTCAAAAGCCTTTAAGAAACTCAGAGTCAATGACTTTCAGTGAAGTTTAAGCTCCTAAATGATATAACATCCTTTTGAAAGGAACAGTCTTATATCTACCAACTCACTAGTAATGTTTAAACATCTGCATATTGCCAGTCAAAGTATTTCCACTCAAGCAGGGCCAAAAAATTTGGATCATTCCAGCTGATGTGTGTTTGCAATTATTTATCTCTGTGGCTGATATTAAATGGATAGCTACAATAAGTAGCTAACTTCAAAATCCATTTGCACAAATTTTACATGAATTAATTAAAAGATAGATACCCTTGCACTCTTCAATTAATAGGGATATTGAAGATTACACCTACTGAGGAAAGACAGAAAAAAAAGTCACTGTCTCTATAACACCATGACTGACCTAAGCTTTTAAATATTTATTAAATACTGTATTCCTCATCTCTGGAATGTAAGTTCTGCTGTCCTTTATTAGATTTAACATTTTACACAATTGAAAGGACTAAATTATTTGCTAAAAAAAATAAAACATGCCTCAGGCATTGCAATAAGTTTACTTAGCTAAAGGTTTCTACATAGCTTGATTTATTGTATTGTAAAATAGTGTGGAAACTTATAAAATTTTTTTTGTTTACACATTTATTTTTTCTTTACCTCCCTAATTACCTGTAGACCTGGTAGATTAACTTAAGAGTTATTGACTGACATATAATTAATATTTTCCACCTTGGGAAATTTATTTAAGACAAATAAAGGCCTTTTAATCACTGTGGGTTTCCCTTTTTGCTTCTAGCAGTATGCACATAAAATACAATCTTCTACATTCAACATGCCCAGGTTAATTAAAAAAATAGTTTATCTAATTCAGTGACGTTTGAAATAACCTTCTGTTTGAGACAAATGACACCCTAAAGACTGTTTTTCCTCACAATATATAGACAGAGGGTACTCTTTAGAATGATCATGAGCACCAGGTTTAAAGTTAAAGCAGGCTTGGAGATACCAAGAAAAAGACGACAGAGAATACCCAGATCCTTTTCTGCCCTTTCAAAGCCAACTGAAAACAGCTTTATGTCACTATGAACTACAAGTGGAATTTTACTTTTGCTTGCAGACACTTTTTTTTTTCTTGATTCCTTCCTATATCACCAGTTTTGCTAACAAATACAATTTTATATACCAATAGAGTCAGCTATACGTGTGAAGCGATTTTGGAGAAAGCATTTGATTTTTCCTGCATCATGGAGGAAATATTCTTGTAAAGCACAACTATATTTTTTGGATAATTGATAATATACAAGGAGAGATTGTCTAGGAAGAAACTAAGAGAGAAGAGCAAAGAGGTGGGGTAAAAGCCCTTTTCTCCCTCAGCTGCAAGGTATCTCATGGTAGGAATCAAGTGGCTGGTGTTCCCTTGGTGGCTACAGCAAAAAACATGGGAACACCCGTGCTACACTGATGCAGTGTGGAAGAGCTCACCACGGCAAAATCCAGTTTCATGGCATCTGAGTGTATAACACCTCCTCTAATGCCTCTCACATGCAGATTTCCATGGGAAACAAACCTCCAGGCTGGAGGAGACCTACAACAGGTGCCCCAGGTCGGCAATGAGTGACCAGGGCTGCAGGATACTTAGGTGACTGCAATACTACTGACACAGTGTCATGAAAAGCATAGCAGAGACAGCACTATGATTTAAAATGGTCAAATTTCTTTCCTTATATTCTTTAGTTTTAATGGAGATATTTGAAATTTTTTTGAAGTCTAAAAATTTTGGATATTAATTATTGGTCAATATTACAAAAGGTTACTTAATTCTGAAAAAATCTCAGCAGAAAATTCTGGCAGAAAACTGGTCATTTTTCTTCTTCTAGCTAAAAGTTAGTCAGTGGAGGGAATAGACATAAGGAAAATACTTAGAAAGGATGCCCATAAGAAATGACTGAAGAGAGGTAGGATGGCCTATATGCTGGCAAATAGAGAATGGAGAATAAGAGACAACAAAAGAAGAAAATCAAAACAAGCTGAGGAGAAACAATAGAGTGCCAGAAACCTTTGGAGTATTGCAATGACCTGCTCTGCCAAGACACCTGCAACTTTAGGCTTCTGAAATCCAAAGAAAATAACTACTTTGTCTGCTGTTAATGGAAGGCATCAGTCACAGTTTAGAGAGGTGGATCTGCCAGACCCTGTGAAGAAAGTGCAATTTTGCCAGTACTGAAAATTTATACATTTCTCAAATATCACCTGTTTAGCTACTGCTCTCCATCTAACCTTTCACTCCCAGCCAAGCCACTGAGACAGTAGTAACAGCAGCTCCATTATGTATAGAATCTCATCCCAGAGTGAAAGAGGCTGCCATGAACTTGTGTTTTGGTGTTGTAATCCCAACAGATATGGAGTCATTTCTTTTAAGGCTGCATCCCTGATCTTCAGGGAAATGAGTGGTTTAAGCCACCAATGACTAGTCATCTTCCACCTGTAATAAACTTTCTGCACACTTAGGCAAATCTTCTTGCTATAAACATGTCAAAAGAGAGAGACTGAAAAAAAGGAAAAATACAAAAAAATCCCAGGCAAAACCCCGGACAGTAGAGAAATGAAAGATCTGCTGTAACAGATCTTTAACTGATTTAGATCATTATAGATATAGAAATATCTAGTGAAATTTTGCTGTGTTATACCAAGTAAAGATTAAGATTTTAAAATACATCAGTGAAAACAAACTAAGACATTTTTAAGTGCAATGTAGACAGGTACTGTATTAAAAAAAAGGATCTCTCAGATACACAGATGTACAGAGACTATAAAAATGTACTAGAAAGGAATTCCACTTTTAGTCAGATTTCTCAGTCACAGCATCAACCAGAAAAAGACAAAAATTAAAGAAAATAGCAAATATGGAGAACTTTACATTGCCTTAGGATGTTTCCCTTTTTGAAGAATTTTTTCCGTTACTTACTGTGTTCAGTTTGGTTAAGTGAATGGGTTAATTGTACAGACAGATAAAAGAAATAACTTATTTCTCCATTTGTGAGTGTTGCTTGTGCTTATCTTTATTCTTCCATGCTTTGCCTGTTGCTTTCACTTCAGTATTTGATCTTACAGCATGAAAACAGCATCATCAGGGGAGACAACAATATTCTGGCTCTCCCAGGTGCTTTATAGTCTCATTACAACAACCTCATGATGCAACTTGATTAAATTATTGCTCCCCTTTGAGCTTTCAACTTCTTTTGTTTCTTTTTTATGCATTTGAGCTATGGGAGAGCAATGAATGATTTCTGAAATGCCCCATTCTTTCACGGACACTGTTCTGCTGCTGGTATTTTAACTAAACAATTCATCTTCTGATAGTTACTTTTCCTTTTTTACAAATGAGAAGGTGAAAAGGTGGCTATAAATTTTCCTGCCAACTGGAACTCCTCAGAAAGGGAAAAGGAGCTGTGCAGACTACACATTTAGTTGCTTACAACTTCGCCACACATTTAACTGACTCTTCTATAGCCAAAGCAAAGGCTTCTATACTCAAGTGTGGGAGAGAGCAAGAGCCAACATGAAGTCCATTAGGGAACTCCCTGTTCAATTACCTTAAAATACTTAGATACCATGGTAATGAGAGCCTAAAATAGTTCTAAGCCAGATATAGACATTGTAACGACTACCTATTATGCTACTATTTTTCTAAAGGTCTGTGGGAGGTGGTCTTGATGATAAATTATAGTGTATAGCTAGAGGCTACAAGAATTACTAAATTATCATCTTCTATTTTTAGTGTTACATGAATCTAAATAACACAAAATGGTAACTTAATTTATGTACTGGATGCTATCCTCGCAAGTAACATGTTAAGAAGAAGATGTTCTTATCTTTTGTTCCTATGGCTGGTCCAAGGTCTTTTCAGTATTGCAGCGGACACTGTGGCTATTTTTCAGCGAAGACGAGCCCTCACTCACAGTGTTATTGTTCATAAGAACACGACAGTACTTTATTTCCTCTGACATCCTTTCCACTTGCACCTATAATGGGGATATTTTTGCCTTGTCACTGTTTGGATGAAAGTGACAGAGACACTTGTGTCTTTAAGCTGTCTTTTCCTCTTTTAATTCTTACTGAAGCTTGGATGTTAAGCAAAAATCGTTTTTTCAAGGACCAGTAACAGCTACATAAGAGCATCTCATTCCACTAAAACCTGAAGAAAGATCAAAAGTGTGATTTCTAATGAGATGCTGATTGAGTATCTTTCGATGATAAATCTTCCATGAAGGACAACTGTATTCCTTTAGGTCCTCTCCTTACTTTAACACATGCAATGATCACAGTTTAACAAGGAAAATGCTTATTGACATCTAAGGCTTTGGTCTTCATCCTTTTCACACCCACTTGAAAGGTGTTTGCATTTTTTTTCCCCCCAGGAACAACTAGAGCAGGAGATACAGGGCCAAGGTCACTCGATAGGGAATATCTACTGAGTATTTGTGTTAACAAACATGTAAAGCTGTGGGCAGCTGGCGCTGATGCCCGCGCTCCAGCCGGCAGCCCAGGCAGCCCCCTGGGCAAACCAGCTCCGGTCCAGGCTCAGCCTTGTGCTACGACCCGCTCCTCCTGCCACCATCACCCCCTTCCACCCCTCCTGCTTTCGCAGGGACCATGGACCCAGAGACCCCATTGATCCCGTTTCATTTCCTGTTACGAACGAATGAGAGTTTGCAGGCAATTCGGAGAGTGTTCATAGATGGAATAAAAGGTTTAAACAGGTGTTGTTTAAACAGAAAATATGCACCGAGTTCATCAAGTGGATGTGGATCCGCAAGGCTCAGAGTTCATTAAATGGATGTGAATCTGCTAGGCAGCTCCAACTGGGATTTTGACTGAGATGATTTTGGTCATAGTCCACATTTAAGGCAGGAGAAAATATATATGTTTAAAGCTCTACTGTCAGGGAATCTTGATTAGAGGCTGATTGCTCAGCCAAGGCAATGATTTCACTAGAAACTTTTGGCTGAAAAGTTAAAAAGAAGCAATCATAACATCAGAAAAAGTGTGGGTAATAGGTAGTTACATCTTGTGTATTTTTTTATCCAAGATGTTAAGATGCACTTATATTTTTATATTTTATATTTTTACGTATATTTATGCTTTTCTACATAAATTTCTTTCTCTCTACGTAAGTGAGTAAATCTGAAAAGGTGGTAGCATTTGCTACTAAGGCAGACTTTGAACCCTTCATTCATGCTGAAAAAACCTCCTTGTTTTCCTCACATTTCCTTTGACTTCACCAGAATTGAGTGACTTCACCTCTTCAGAGACTGAAGCACATGAACGAAGACACTTAGGAGAGGACCTAACTCCTCACATGCGCCTTACTTTCAGTGATGTTGAAGAGAGCTTTTCCTCAGTAATGCCCAGGAGAGCTCTCAGGCTTTGTCTCAGTATTTTTGCTTTCTAGTTTGCTTCAAAAGAGATTTCTTCCTTGAATGCTGGTTCTCAGTGAGGGGGACACTGTAGTGGAAGACCGTGTCTGCTGCAATGAGGGCAGAGAAACAAGGAGACCTTTCTTGAAGTTTAGCAGATTTGATTGTTTCCCTGAGTAATCATAACAAAGACTCACAATTGACTGTGGCTTCGTGATGGGATTTTCTGTGATGTTTCCCATACTGAGGCCACTGTTGTAAGCCGAATGATCAGATCTGACTCACGGTTTACCAATAAACACTTTTCATCATTGTTGTTTTGTACCACAGAAGAATGTGACCCTCTGACATTTGAAAATGTTAAAGCATCAGTGGCTGTTTTCTTAAATTCCCTTGAGATAAACATTACCTTTGTGTTAATTGGATGGTTTTGCTGGTCGTTGAGTTTATCTCCAGATATTCTGTTTTACTGAACAACATATGTGCGTAGCCTTACCTGCAGAAAAATAAATTGCAAATCCAATCACAAGAGGAATAATTGCATGCAGTCAAATTATGCTCTACACCACTGCAGCTCTGAGAGGACAAGGGTATGGCTCCCAGGGTACTCTTCTCACACATTAGAGCATAGCATATTTGAAAAGGGAGAAATGTTTTCAAACTGTACCATTTATGTTACTGTATTTTCAACTGTGATATTTAAGCAAGAATTTTAATTAAATAATTTATTTACTTTGATTTAAAACGTCAGGGAAAATTATATACATTGTATTATATATTGTATACATATGTATTATTTTATAAAATAGAAACTACTTATATAAAAGGTATACTTAATAAATAAACATATGTATATGTTCATATTTTTAAATCCTTATAGTTGGCTCATACTTAACAAAACAAGCTGATAAACCATCACTGCTCCAAACGCCTCCTTGTGACACCAGTCTGACTCCCGACAGCCTCCCAGCTGCTGCCAATTTTCCTTCTCTAATTGGTTCCCGAACATCCAGCCATTTTGTTTACAAATCAGCTTTGTCTGTTAGTCAATTTAACGTGCTTCAAAAGTCCTGTGGCATAACTGGCTAATTGCTTACCAATTAGCAAATAGTGATTATGATTTTTCCCTTCCACAAACCCCTGCAGCCACAGTCATGTTTAATTTTTATTTAGGGGCATTGGTAGGTATGATTTAAACGCAGTTTGAATATTTAGAGAGGGAGTCTGGTTTTGCAACCTCAATGTCAAAGTCCACCCGAGAGCACTGCTGTGCAGGAAGCATGTCTTTGTAATTTAAACCGCAACACGGCCCCAGCGTCAGTGACTCAAACACGCGGCAGTAACACAAGCCATGAATACCGTGACTCCCCAGCTCCTGACAGGTACTGATGCTTGTTGCCATGGTGCTGGCTCAGATTCCTGCCAGTCCTGAGCTGCAGACTGTAGCTCTTCCTGCATCCAGCTGTCACTGTGTTGCCGAACATTTATCTCTGACATCAGAGCACTCAGATTTTTAACTGGCACTCTCCGTGTCTGGCAAAACAAGCGCAGGCATAATGCATGTATTTCCCAAAAATATTTGTGCATCTGATCTGTAGTTTTAGTCTGCGTGGCAAGTGTGGAGAGAGAGAGATCCACTGCTGTAGAAAAGATCTGTGTGAGTAAAGCTGAATGACATTTATTCCTGAAACTCTGGGAAATCCTCACTGCTGCTTGTCCCACTCAATGGCAGCGGGTGTGAGGGCAGCAAAATTGAGCAGAATATATCATCATTCATCAAGCGCAGAGTCAAGGAGTTATGGAACTAGATATTATCCATTAAATGGATGACATTACCTGGAGTTCAATGCCTGTTATCCAAGAGTTTCAGGATGTTCCCCTGATATGAACTTTTCGAGATAATATAAACCACAGGATAAGCTCGTGGTTATTCTGTAGTGCTGGGGACCTCTGTGAGCCCAAAGAAGGAAAAAAATGTACGTTTTGCAAGCCTCTGTCTCTGCTTATGTGAAAAGAGCAGAACACTTGGAAGGTCTCGGAGGCATCTAGAGGAGAGGTGGAGGACAGCAGTTCTTGGAAACCTGTGGTAGCAGCCTCTGAAAGGGTGCAGCGGGTTTCAATTAGGGACAAACACTCTTGTAGTTCCACATGACCCTCATCTCAGAGCTGAGCCAACCACACGCTGAGCATGGGAAGGTTATAGTTTAGCAAGATGACTGGACTTCACACCTGAAATATATGCCTGAAGTGAAAGGTGTTTGTTTCTGCAATCAAGAAGGGTAAAATGCTAAGGCTACTGTACTGCTTTTCCAAATGCATGCGACGTGAAATTAAGTTAAAATGAGGAGCCGTAAACTGTGTTGTGATTTCACAGTACCCACAACAGCTAACTACAACCAGCCAAGCTTGGCACTGCTCCTTTTCCTCTAGGAGTGGCTGGGATGGTGCTCCTTTTGTAGACTCAATGCTTCAGCAGCAGGGAGAGGAGGTGTTAGAGGCAGGTATCTCTTCTCTCTTTTCCCTTGCCCTGTTCCCATCTGTTGGGCTCCTCAAGCACTGGCGTTGTGCTGCAGTAGGAGGCCCCTCAGTGGAAGGGATCGAAGAGGAGAAAAGGGACCTCATCTTGTGCTGAAGCTTGAAGTCCCAGAGGAGAAGATCCCAGCTGCTCACACAAGGTCACACTGGCTCAGGAGAAGGGGCTAATGAAAACAGAGAGAATTCATCTCCTACTACACACAGAATATTTATACATATATATGCATACATTTAAATACATATTGTCTGAGGAAATCATGTGACTCTGTCTTTTGGGAATTTAACTCTGTGTTATGGGCTGGGGGGGCAGGGGGAAGACACCAAAGGAGATGAGTATCATGTTCATGTTCTGGGAAGTCTGAGATCTGGCCGGTGACAGAAACGAGGAAAAGAATGGTTTTTGTAGTATCTCTTAAAGCCTTTCATAAACATTCGTCTTGCTTACACATCCTTGCTTTTCCATTGTATTTGACTATTCTTTCCTATGTTTTCCCAGTTGTGCAGTATGTCTAGGGTCACCTCTTTGCCTGCTTTGCCTGCCTACATACTGCTGCAATAAGTTTCCTAGCATTTTTTAGGGTTCCAGAGAGTACCAGAAGTACCGGCAGTACACGAGAAAAGGTGAATTACAGTTATTACTTTACAAAGTGTAAACTGAGGCAGAGAAACTTTCAGACAGGACAATTTTGTGGGAAAGAAGCCAGGCCTCTGGAATCCCGCTTTCCTGCTTTAACCCCTAGACCACAACCAGGAACAGCATAATGTATTCTGGAACTGAACAATGAATTTTGCTGGCAAGTTCTGTAAAACTCATGCTTTCTGTATTCACTAAAGCCTAAGCTAATGGCTTCCTTGAGCTTTGTGTGCACACTCCTCAGGGGTGTGTGCACAAGCCAAAAAAGAGGGAAAGGAGATGGCTGTAAATACTTGGCTCCAGTACGTGCATTACATCTGTCACATGGGAAACAGTGAGAAAGGCTTGAAAAATGCAAGCCAGTGCAATTAGTGCTGGCCAGAGGTAAAGTAACATTTTCAAAATCTCCTTTTAGTGGTGCTTCTGCAAGAGATCTTTATGTACATGCAGAACATAAACCTATGGTTAGTAGCAGGACAAAAAAATAAATAATAATAAAGGAAACGTTAGCCAAATATGCCAATTCAGCCCCTATGTAACTCAGCTGGAGTTATCCAAGATGTGAATATGACTCCAAAAATCAGCAGTGGCCCCATTGAAAAATTGCACAAATTTGTATTTTCAAAAGTAATTTTCATAATAACAGTTTCATTATGTTCCCGAATAGAATGACCACATACTGCAGTATAAAAACTGACATGGAAGTGAGGGCAGGAACAATCCATCTAAAGGGAAAGTAAAAAAAAAAAAAAATAAGGCCATAAGGGCACACTACTAAAATCTTGCAATTCCACTTAATTCAGACTTGCTGACTTTCCGAAAGGCTACCTGATGAAGACTCAGAGGTGATAGTTTAAGGGAGTTTTGCATCGTCTGAGTCCCATTCCTTGCCTGCCATAAAGGAGCAAAGAAAGCAGTTAGTGCAGTCCTCAAATGAATTCACATCTACAGATTTTATGACTAATCCCTTACCTGCTAGCTTTGATCTCATCTGGGAACCAGACACCTGACTTGAGAGACATGGAGACTAAAACCATGAAAATCACCTGCCATATTTTAAACAGCTGTGTTTGGAGAACCTGTGGTCCAGGCCACCTCTGTGCTGTGTGCGTTATCATTGACCTCAGGTATGAACTTGAAAGAAAATTTTTCTGTCTCTGAAGTTGTGTTTCATTTTTAAGAGCAGCAGCTGGATGTAGCTACACTCCTTTATGGGATATTTAACTGCTGATCTGCATGGGCAACTCATTACTAGAGCCTAACTGATGTGCCTTCTGCTCCCAGCAAAGACCTGTCTGCAATGGATTTGATTGACTGGAGCTATGGGAGTGTGATAACCCTAAAGCATGAGATTTTCAGGCTAGAAAATCTCAAATGGTTGGGCTTTTAACAGTAGCAAAGACTTTTGTGAAACCTCTAAGGAAGCAGGGACAACTTCATGAGGTGTCAGAATAAGAGTTGGATCTCATTCACAGTAGATATTTTATCCTAAGGGCTAGAGAAATAAGAGAGGGTTATGCTTCAGTAAGGCACTTAAGAAGTATTATCCCGCCTGTAAAGAAGCGAGGCTGGTTCATGGTCTCATTTGCAAGACACCAAAAGCACTGCCACACACCCAAACTGGCACAGTGCATTCACACTCGACGCAGAACAAGATCCCACCCCTTCATCATTCTGCGATTAGAAATGCACAGAGGAGCCAAGTCTGAGAGGGTGGCTGAAATATAACAGAATTGTACAAATGTAGAAGAGAAATGGGGAGACAACGTCGTGCTCAGAAAAAAAATTAGGTAGAATGCATTCTCTACTTTCCTTTCACAAGAAGGAATGTCAGATCTTTGATACTCCCATTTCCTGTCTCTTTAGGTTGGGCAAAGAGCCAAAAAAATAGAGTCTTATGAAAACAAGAAGCAAAAAATACAATGAGTTGGAAGTCGTATCAACAGTATTTCGTATGAATGCACATCTTGCACATGTGCACCATTCAAGGTTCGGCCAAAACTCTCATATGAGAAGGCATGAGTAGAAGAATCGGTTAAGGAAGTACATTACTCTCCAAAACATGAATGTTTTCACCTCATTCTTTGAAGAGGCATGACATATGCACTTACTGTAAGCAAGTCAGAGCGTATATCTAAATGGAGCACACCTGAAAGTTGTCCATAAAGGACTGTTTCAGCTGGTGTAGTCACTCAACACTCAGTATTTAAGATGCACAGAGTGGTGGCATATATGGAATAATTTTTATTTCTTTGTTTCCTGATAGGATGAAAAGCAGCTTGTTTGACTGCTCAGATACCAAATGACACTCATTAGTCATCATTCGGTTAAAAGTGTTTGTCACTGCTTGTGAACACTGTGGCATTCTGGGATTTTCTCCACAGAACATTATTTCGTATTACAGAATGTTGCTATTCTGCGATTCTTTTTTCTTGGTGGTGGTTCATTTTCCTTAGCTCAAATGGGAACGATGAAGGGAAAAAGAGGATCAAGACTGAATTTAAGATAAAATTGTTTTCAACAAAAATCATGGGTGGAAGAAGCAGTTTGTAAAGAATTGCTGATGTTGGTGGTCTCCACTGCTTTTCCTTGAGCAGTATTATCATAATAGAGCGCGGTTGCCAAACTCCAGTAGAAAGGGCAGGAGGTTTTGGTTTTGTTTTTTTTTTTTTCTTTTATTTCAAGAACAAAATTATCGGTTAAACAATTGTTTGGTGGTTTTAATAGTGCTGAGACCTGAGAACTACATACAGAGATGGATGTATTAGAACCAGTGATCTTTGAAAAGATAGCTTCTTTTTGATGTGTTTCTTTTCTCTACTTTAATCATTTTTCCTTTTACATCACATTCACTTTCTTGCATATAGGAAGTGCAGTAAAAAGGACAGTCACCTATATTTACAGTAAGACACTGGAATATACAGTGACACCAACAGCAGTCCTTCTTCAGCTTTTGGGACAAACTGTGATTAGGAAGTCTAGAAATATTTCTTTTTCATGTAGCCCCTCTGGTGAAAGTTATTTTCATAAGCTTGACTGAAGGTAAAAGACTGATGGTGTCAACATCTCCATCTCTCATGAGGAAACTATTCTTGACCCTCTAATGACACTGGTGGCTTTTGTTTCAAAATGCTGGTCCCTCATAAATTATCATATTCCTCAAAAGTTTAAAATTCCCCTTGTTTCCTCTCTTTGTGCTTATGCATAGCAGAGGCCTCCGAGAGCTTGCAATGAAGGATGACGCCAATCCTTTTCAATACAGGAATGTTCCCAAGGAAATGTACAGCTCCTGGGCTCAAGGGAGATGGGGAGCAGAGCAGGATGTGCTCCAATACACAAAGCAAAGTCTCTCTAGCAAAGGCGATGCCACCTGCAAGGGAGAGATGGACAGGATGTGAGTGATGCACAGGAAGTGATGCAGTCAGGAAACATGAAAGCCAAGTAAAGAGGTTTCCAAAGTCAAACAGGAAAATGGTTGAAAGAAAACTAAATGACGTGGAAGAAGATGACGGGGGTTTGTTGTGTTTTGTTTTCATTCAGACTAATAGTAAAGCTTTGGCAAAACAACTGAGGTGTGCTTCCTAAACTGATGTAGCGTGGAGACTTTTGCGGCTTGGTTGTGAGGTCTTGAAGTGGCCTTCAGAAAAGCCTTGTAAGTTGTAAATGTCTTGTGTGCATTTGTATGCAGTGTGTATTACAGCTGTATGTGCACAAAGCATAAGAAAGCCTACATGCGCTTCAAAAGGATCATTTTAAATAGACGGTAATCTCAAATTTCCTTTCCCTACCATAAAATCCCTTCCGTGACAAACTGAACATAAAATGAAAGATTGTATCGCACACCTATGATTTCAGTGAGTTTGCGTCCAAATTGTACTAGTGTCTCTGCAATTGGAATCAGGCTCAGTCTGTTTTTCTGGGACACACTTTAACTTTGACAGGATGTAGACTGGATCTTGACAAATGCTACGCTGTATTTCTAGAGTTTAAAGCAGCTCAAGAATCTATTTCTTCCTTTCAGTTTATTTCCAGTGTCACTAGTATGTAACATTAATTATGCAGTTATTCTATCCCCATAAGGAAGACAAACAAAATTAAAACATTTTTAGGATTATACAATACTGTAGTTTTCAGGAAATTGCACACACTAGTTAATAATACACATTACTACTTTTGCTACCTTTACTACCTTAGAAATACGACATCATCATTTACTTCAGTCCCTTCACACACAGTTTGCAAAAAAGCGTTATACCAAAAATGTAATACTACTAATGTCTCAAAAGTATTATTTACCCAGTTTTAGTCAGTTATATTAAGCTGCTCTGAGACTTCACATAAGAACGTTGTAAAGAACATGTATTTTTATTGTCATTGTCATTATTTTTAAAAATATCCAGTATTATTAAAAATTGTATTGTTAGTGTTCATAATGGTCCAGGTTCAATCCTTATGTTGAGATAAATCCAAGGGGACTACACTGCTAGACTTTTCTCTGCTCCCACTGTTTTTCAGGGCCCTGAGTTGCTGCAAATGGAACTTTCTGATTATTAAAATACCAACAACAGCACTTTCTGAGATGGCAAAAAGGAGATGGCGATTGCAATGTATAGACTCTAATACGAGCGTATCACAAGATGGAGCCAAAGAGACTGGATAGGAGAACTGAAATGAAAAGTCTAAGTGTGGAGAAGAAAACAATTCTTTCCTATCTGGTAATTGGGAAGAACACAGCCTTCAAAGAGCTATTTTCCAGCAGTGCTATAATTCACATGCCCCTTTGACAAAACGACGACTTTCATGTAAGCAAAATAGCACTGAAAAACAGTGTGGTCTTATGCACTTGCAACAGAGAGTATTAAATTTTGGACTCTGTCTTGAAAATAAAGTAAAATACAATTGTGTCCCATTAAATAAACTGCTGAGAAAAAGTGTTTGCTCAGAAGACAACAGGCTAGAACCTAGCAAAATGAGGGAAAGGGCTTTTAACCCTGAAATACCTTGGGGTCTCTTCAAATACTTGCTGAGTTCATTTCTGACTTCTGCAAGGTATGGGGTAATACAAACTGCCATTCTGCAGTTGTGATTAATTGACAGTACAGCTTTGTAAGCCCAACCCCTAGTGCACTTCGACAATGAAACATGACGTTGCCTTCAGTGTTTACACAGCCTGTTCCTGAAGTCACCCTGTTTCTCCAACATAATAATTGCGTTTGACCTCATTTCTGGACTGGACCCCATTCTGACTTAAAACAACTCTTCCTGGGGTTCATGTGACCTGAATCTTTTGAAAGGGCCAAGGAGCTTTCCAGAAGAGAGGGAAATGAGAGGTAGGCATGGCATTTCCAGTGGAAGAGGTCCTATTTGCAAAGCACACATTTTAGGTGTTTGTTTGCTTTGGTTTTGTTAGCTATATGATAAGCTTGAGGTGAAGACAGACTTTACATATTACTATCTGATAACACTATTAGGATGAACTAAAAAAGCAATGGGTGCTTCTGAGGAAAGGGATAGTTTTGCCGTTCATGATTCCTCCCAGCTCCAGCACTGGCAGAGCACACCAGTCTCAGGGATGGAGACGTCAATCCAGATCCTTTACGCTGAAGTTACTGTGTCCAGTTCTGGGCTCCCCAGCTCAAGAAGGACAAGGAACTGCTGGAGAGGGTGCAGCATAGGGCTACCAAGATGATTAGGGGACTGGAACACCTCTCTTATGAGGAAAGACTGAGGGAATTGGGTCTGTTTAGTCTGGAAAAGAGATGGCTGAGGATGACCTTATCAATGCTTACAAATATTTAAAGGGTGGGTGTCAGGAGGATGGGGCCAGGCTCTTTTCAGTGGTGCCCGGCAACAGGACAAGAAGTAATGGGCACAAACTTGAATATAGGAAGTTCCACCTAAACACGAGGAGGAACTTCTTTAGTTTGAGGGTGGCAGAGCACTGGCACAGGCTGCCCAGAGAGGTGGTGGAGTCTCCACCTCTGGAGACATTCAAAACCTGCCTGGACGTGTTCCTGTGCAACCTGCTCTAAGGTGACCCTGCTCTGGCAGGGGGGTTGGACTAGATGATCTCCAGAGGTCCCTTCCATCCCTATGATTCTATGATTCTAAGTTCGACATTTCCTAATATTGGGTTACTTTGGCTTCACGTGTGCAGATTTGTAAAGATCAAAAATAATCTCTGTTTGATGGCTTCTTATCAGATTTTACAAAATTTATTTGATAGATTTAGTTTAATTTAAAAAATAAAGACCACTGACATGGTTCTTGCCTTGCAAAGAGCCACAGTGTTGAGGGTGCTTTTTCAGGCACTGAAGAGATGATGCCCCTAGCCTGGAAGGGGACTCTGTCTGCTCAGACCACACAACCTCTGCTTACCAGAACTGTTGATTCAGATCCCGAAGCAATTCCTAATTCTCCCACATGTTTCTCGACCTCATTCCCTCCAGTGACGGATACCTGCCTGTTCAAGTGCCATTGTACAAATGTCAAATATAAAGCAAGACATAGCTCCCGTAAGAGAAAGCTTATTGAAATCAGAGCAGTAGCCTGCAATCTGGTGCTCGCACACCCAGGTTGTAACTTTTGCTGAACCTAACTGTTATCCAGTCAGTTCGATGAAGGCTTATACTGACCTGAAGGTAGATTTTCTTTTCTGAAGGAAAAAACAACCAGTGAAACTATATTCTACCACAGGTCCATGGAGCAGTATTGAAGGTGGTCAGGGGAGGATACTTTGGCCTAAAGTGTGTCTGGCCCTCTGAAAACCCCTTGGTTTTCACCTCTGTCATGGTTCCTTCATGATTCTTTCTTACAAAAAGCAAATCTTTGGCTCTAGCCTATGCCATGCAGCAGGTGCTCTATGCTTGAAATTGGGTCAAAGCCCAAAACTAGTCCCTTTCCTGGTGCAGGAGACTCACAGCTCTTCTTCTGTGGAGCTGAGGGTTAGATTTACTTCTCAGACAGTTCCAGGGAGCATTTTCTTGCTAGGCTTTAGTTATTACACTGTTGCTGCTGAACCCATTCTTAACTCTGTGGAGATGTATGGAAAAAATGCTGCCTCTATCTTGGTTTCAGAACAAAATGATTCCTGATAGGGTTGTATAACTCACAGTGTATTTCAAGGGTGTCCCGTGTGGGCAATAGATTGGATACAAAGTTATTTTTATTTTCACATATCCATCTGCCACGATTCATGTTTTATCAAAGCAGTTTACATGATTCCAGGCAAGGCTGTTAAAGAGCATTGGTTTCTGAAGTTGCCATGGATACCAAGTAACATGTTTTCGGTTTATGACGTGATAATTTTTTACAATTCTGTCTTAATTTATTTTTTTCCTGACATTAACTTCTTATCCAGCTCTCAACCACAACCACAGCTTGTGACAAAACATTGACAGAAGGGACTTAGTGTTCTGAATGCGAGTTGAACTGATTATAGCCATGACAAGGAACAAGGTAAAACCAGACCATTGGCATGTCATTTTAGTTAGGCTGAAATCAGTGAGTACGCTAGAAGATGGTGTTTTCATGAGCCATTCAAGACAAAGTATCTTCCTCTTGAACATGATCCCATGCTCATTAAAGATTTCCCTGATGCTTTTTGAGAAAGTACGATTTTTTCCCTTTTGTTCTTGTCAGAAAATATCTCTTCCTTTCACATTCATTGTGATGCAGGCCAATTGTTTGTCAAGATGCCTCTTGCCTTTACAAACCCAAGCAAGCTCTTTGTTGATGTGAATTAGTATTCCAGTTTATAACAACTAAACTTTCATAAGTATCCAGTATCACACAACCCTTTGCTCCACAATACCAGCTGCCCTTTTGTCCCAGATGATAGCTTAGAGCATTTCAGTGGTGTTGTGCATATAGTAGCTGGACTTTGTAAAGCACTTTGGGATCTACCCTGACAAACACTGCTCTATAAGTGAAAGCTGTTATTAACTGTCAGGAGAAGTATGGTCCTTCTAAAATTCCATATGCTTCTCCCTTAGCCAGCTGTAAAAGTTTTCAAAGACCTTTTTCCTTCCTCTTTTTCTGCCTTTTCAGACCAGATATGAGATCTGTGATTTATCAGCACTGAGATTTAGTTGTTGTACAGCAATATGTCTTAAAATATGTTCTTCCAAAATGTGCTGCAAATGGAGTTGTGATAAATCCAGTGAAAGCTGAAGGCAAACAGGTTCCTTCTGCAGAACCCAACTTTAATATTTGACTAAGCCCTTCTGTTTAGTGAAATAAATTCTGGACAGCTAAAAGAATTGAAAGCAGGTATTTGCTTATGTAGGAAAGCTCAACCTCTTTACTAGTTCGTATAACTTGATGTTCAGATTTAATTAAAGTGAAATGTTTTTCTTACATGAGGAAAAGTCAATGAGTCTTTAGTCCTGTCATGAAAAGATGTGGAAATTAACATCAGATTAAAGTTATAGAATTGATCAATCTAAAACTATACGTACAGGTTCAGAATTAATTACAAATGAGCAGAAATAAATTTGCCTACGCTTGGTGACACTGTAGCAGGAAGAGCGCAGGGATGTAGTTAACAGGGATACAAGAACACCTCAGATGTACAATCCAGATTTAACTGGTGTCTATCTGCTCTCCTTAGCTCTCTATCTGAGCTGGTGTTCTATTAGCCTTGATAACACTAGGCATGGCATCACTGATTAACTCATAAAAAACTGTGGCAGCTAGCATGCATCAAGCAATTTTTTCATTAGCAGTACCCCAGCTAGCGAGACATGCACAAGTCCAAATCAGCAAGTCTAAAGCATGCTCTTTTGGGTGCTCCTGAGCCCTGAAATGGATTTGGACTGATATTCCCAAAGATGAAGAGAAAATTCTTTCTTTGTTTCAAAGGGAGTAGACACAGTGTGCGATTAATTGCCTCTACCAGCTTTAGGCATAAGCAATCCAAGGGATGGGTTGGAGTCCATGTTTCTGGTGGTCCTCTTGGTCTGGCTTACCTGAGCCACTCTGCCTTCTGTTTGCCATGGTTTACCCATTCCCTGGTACCTGCCTCTGTGTCCAATATTCTCCCTGGACCTACATGAGATAGTGTAGCTCTCTTTTAAATAGGAGAAGGCAGGTGTGAAGCATATTGCCTGTCTCATTGGATAAAAAGAATACCCATGGTGAGCATGGCAGGGCGTGGAGGTCTTGGCAAGGACAAGTTGGAGGAAGAATTAGAAATGTCCTGGAAAATAGAAATAATAGAATAAGGGCATCCAATTTGGAAGGAAAGAGAGTGAGAGGAGGCTAGAGGAAGCTGGGGGAGTGAGGAGAGGAGGAGTGTTAAAAAAATAAACCATAGTGGGGAGGATATGTGGTTAGAGTCGCAGTTGGAGAAGGAAAAGATGTGACATAAGAATGGGTGAGGGGACAGTGACTGAGGTTCAAGACTAGGGTTGAGCTATTTCCTTTGTGAAGCATTTTTCCTTAACACTCAATTTGTTAAATTGATTATAATACAATTACCAGCCCACTAGATAGCAGGATGTTTCTTATACTTGTCTCTCTGCTAACTCCCAAATGAAGCATGGGCTGGCTGTTTGCCAACATAAAATTAACAATAATTTTCTGCCCTTTAAAATAAATATTTGAAGCTGTTAACTGTGTCAGAGAATTCTAAAAGCTGCTCAAAACAAGATCAGTTCAACATGAAAGCTTGTCTAAATGAGAGAAACACTTCATCCATGCACCTCCTCCTTTATGTGTGAGCATTCTTATTTTGTTTTAAGAATACATACTGTAAATCAGTAAGCAATTGCTTTTTAAAGACCTTTAGTTCAGCTGGAAACATTTTTCTCCTTAGAGAAAGCTTGTGTTTCGACAAAGCTATTTATGTGGTTCGGTGGGAGGTACTTCAATGCCCTCTCTCTATTTACAGCCTTGACTAGTATAACACACTTGTTTAGAACATGCATTTGCCTTACCTTGCTCTGAGACAAGCAAACCGCACAATGAATGACAGGCAACAATGACAAGACAGCCTTGTATTTGCTGCAGGCTGCTGCTGAAAAGGCAAAAGAAAAACAGCCTGGAACAACAAATTAGCACTACTTTTACAGTTACTAGTAACCACAATTTGATCCTTTCTACTTAGTAAAATTAGCTCCACAGGAACTACCAGGAACCGGTAAATAATTAGCTATAGACATAGCTGGCAATTACTGATTCAGAGAGGTGCTGGTGCCCTTAATACCTCCTTGTGACAATGAGTGTTTGGGGCATTTTCCAAATTGTTTTCCTAGAATGATTAGTGCCACTGATTTTTCAGTGCAACTGAAGCTATTTTGTTCTCTCTTTCCTTTTACAACAGGTCTTTTTTTTCCTGACTGAAATTGTAGCTGCACTTCATAACCTTAATTTGATGCTCATCAGCTATTGCAAGAAAGACTGAAGTCCAGTAATCCTTGTATTAAATAATTCACTAAATAATTTCCTGTAATTTTCTTGAGAAGTTTTAATTAACCTCTTGATTTTGAAAGGTGTCTGTTCTGGCAGCTAAAATCCGCTGGTCACTGAGACAGTGCCAGAATTTTCACACTTTGCTGCTGGTGCTCTTCAAGCTTGACCTGCAGAGATAATTTATGAAGAGCTCCCTAGGGCCCTGATGCACTAAACTATGTTGCTTGATTCGGGCCTGAATTTACGTGAATCCCTATGGATGGCAACTATATTTATATATTTAGGATATAATTATATATAATAGATAATATTTTATTTTATTTTTTTTATCACTGAGGATGATAAAAGCATGCTTCTCCCAGATTTCTGGCCGACAGAGGCTTGTGCCAAACATGAGGGTTTCATAACATGTGACTGGGAATGTCTCCCTTATTTCTTCTCCCCCAGATTTGCACTATTTTGAAGCATCAGGTGTGTTCCTGTTTATCATACAGTTTTTGCATTATGTGTGGGAAAAAATATTACCTGCTCCTGTTGAGCGTGTTTCTATTAGCATATTGTATACTACTCTAGAATTGATATGACAACAATCAGCCTCATGGAGACAACAGACTCATCTGTGTCTTCCAGTGCCATTACTCCTTCCAGATTAAGTGCTTATCTACTGCAAATGGCTTTACAACAGCTGAAGATAATGCCTCAGACCTGAAAAAATTTTTCTTGCTTTCCTATATCTTGCTGATATAGTGTGATATTTGTAATACTTCATTATGTGACAAACTTTAATGCTGCAGCTGCCTGTCTCTGAACAAAACCTTTCTCTGGTTTACTCAGAGTTCATTTCCACTCTGCAGTTCTATTTATACAACCATCTTCTGCTGATGTGTAAACTGGTTCTCATTGACTTTCTTATCATACACCCACCTGCTGAGCATGCTTAAGGAACATTTCTGTTTTGCTGGCCATGCTGATATTTCTTCTGAACCAAGGTATAAAGTGCTGACTTCATTTCAGAGTGTCTTACCTTTGTTTTACATAAACTAGCAGTAGAAATATTTGGGAAAATACCCTTAACAAATTTTCCAACAGTTGCAATTAGCCATTACTAGTGAAGAAAGTGATTTCAATCAGTCTCTCTGCATATGTTTCTGTATGCAATTATAGTCCAACAAGGAATCCTAATTACTTTTTTAAGCATGGTTTTTTCATATTTTATGTCTGTATTGCTTCATATGATGATGTACAATGGACTTGGTTTAGTAGAACTAAGTTTTATGCCATCCTTATTTTTCCAAACTCTACACAGGAATTCAGTGCCTTGAAAGGATAGATTTGAAATTATATGTCACTAAATCACTCAATGGTTTTAGAAAACTGGATTCAGTGTGTTCCACGTGCCATATGGCTTCAGTATAGATTGTTTGAAAGTTTGGGGTTTTGGTGTGGGTATTTTTTTCTAACTAAAGATGACAAATATGGTAAGCCTCTATGATCCATACGTTGAGAATATTGAATGTTGCAACAATACGTTAGCAAGCCTTATTTGGAGGAACATCAACTTTGTGATAGATTCTTCTGGTTCTCCTTTTACAAGCATCACACCCACATTCCTCGTGAATGCATTAATTATGATCTCACCCTGCCTAACAATTTTTCCCTAATAATTATGCAACCAGCAAACATCCCATGAACAGATCTTCACTAATATCATTAAAGATTCTTTTTTCCATCAGGTGATCTTTCAACTTGTACCTTTTCAAAGAACCAGGTATCTACCTCCTTGTAAGACTTGTGTCACCAGGAGCTGCTCAGAATTTTATTGAAAGAAACATGACATGCATGTTTCAGACATCTCCTCAGCACCTGGTTAATATATCCTATTTATCTGCTATTACAGGATCTTACCTTTATGTAAAGATGTTCCAAAAAAGGAAACATTACAACTAGCAGAATTAAAAAAATATTTATATATATTATACAGCTATATTGTTGACCATACACTTGAAATAGTTTTATTCCTTCCTCCTATTTAATATCTCAGTAACTCTGTCCTGCCCAACTGCACAACCAAGTGAATTGTACACTCAAACCTTTATTTTCCACTGTAACCTTCTATCTGGCCTTGATTGACCACGTTTCCAAATATTCCAGATATTGGATTTACTTTCATCTTCCAAGCTAAGGGCTGGACTAGTTACTTCGGTAAGATCCAGCCAAAGGCTGTATATTAGTTCCTTCTTTCCATAAAAATTTGGGGCACAAAGTAGAAGGTGAATTGTGACAATCAGTCAGTGGTGGCTTTAGGATGGCTATCCCTCCTTTTCTGTCGGTCATTTGGAGGGATGCCTTGTTTTTCCACTGGGCAGAGCAGCCAGATTGCCAAACTGTTGTTCTGAGGGCCTCCTTTTTATATTTTATGTCTTCTTTATCGTCTGTTTTACCTTTCCTCCCTCTGCCTTCAGATAAAAAAATCCAACCTCATTTACACGCACTTACTTACACCCTGATTGCTTTCACTCACAGCATCTCTTTTCCACAGGGATCTCACATTACATTTTCCTGTGCTACCAACCCCTTTTCCATCCTTTCAGATCAGGATGTCAGAATCAAAACTGGCTAGAACTCCTCAAGTTCGTCAATTCAAGGGAAAAAGACAAATTTATGAATCATTTCCTATTTTGTAATGAAAGACTGGTGTTTAAAGCTGTACAGAGATACCAAAAAGAAAATTTCATTAGATTTTAGATATGGGCAAGAATCCGCTTTCTCTTCAGGACTTCCAGGTTATATTATGAATGTCTGTCATGCATAGAAAAGCCAAATATAAGGGCGCAGATTAAATACATGCTTTATCTAGACCACTGACAGCACAAACAGACTGGGGAGGAAGTGCCAGCAATCAGGTTCCAAAAAAATAAGCTAGATCTCTTCCTTCTGTTAACTTCTCCAGATGGGTGGACACTGTCACTGTGGCCCAGGGGCCATGCTGCTCGCAGCCTCTGCAATGTTGTGAAACAAAGCTGCTGCTGTGAAAGCTTGTATATTAATTAGAAAACCACCTTCCTGTGTCTATTTATAAGTACACAAACCCCTTCCTTTTCCTTATTTCTTTTTGTTTTCTTTTTTTGTTTGTTTGTTTTTTGAAAGCTTCATAATAACTATTGAAGCTGGTGTAAATCAACAAAGATAAGACCTTTGCTGTCACTTGAGGAGGCCGTGCTTCCCTCTTTTCTCACTGAACGAGGGAGAAGACTTGGGGAGAAAAAAGGGGAAGAGACCTGGGATCTAAACAGACTTCCCAGATCTGTCTGGACCTAATCCCCGCCTGCCTCCTTCTGACCTGTGGGAGTCGCTGGAGGGAACCCGTCCTGCCCACAGGATTGGGCAGCATGAGCTTTTAGTGGTTAAGGGGTGGACTGTAAATCAGCCACTGTCCTCTGGAGTACAGCTGCCTAGCTAGCCTGAAGTCAGCTGCTGCTGCTGTAAGTATGATATACATTTAGATGTCCCTCGCAAGTTACTAAAGATATGTAGGTATAAAAATCAGCAGCCACTCCATGCAATACAGTATGCTCATTGAACATAGTTTAAATATAGATTTAATTCACTGCATTTTTGCATATTTTTGCATATTTTTGTCAATACATTTCTCTATCCATCCCTGTGAGTTAGTAAATGTTCTTCAAGATGTAGTTCTGTGACTTGTGCTTTTCCATTGTTCAAGAGATAAGGTTCTAGGGAGGAAGTCCTGACCTTGTTGAAGTCAATGATAGCGGCTATTCTCTCCACCAGGGTCACTATTTCACCTGGGTGTTTATTTTGTTTTCTAAAGGTTGCCTTTGACAACAGTGTATTGATGCAGTATGTTCCGAGAGAAAGAGTTGCTTAACTACTGAATAATAACTTTCCCAACTAACGCCCTATGTGGAACTGTTTTTTAAAGAGGTTTTAGCTGTAGGTATAACTCAGTGGATGTTTTTTGTCAAGCAGAGTGTTTTTAACAAGAAAAAAAAATTACAAAAGAACTGAAGCCTGCGATTTTAGAAAACTGCATTCTCCATTTTTTACAGCATGCTCATTTTCACAGGCTAGCAAATGATTTTCTCTTCTTCCCTTAAAAAAAAAAAGAAAAAAAAAAAGAAAAGACTGTTGTAAGAGTAAGGGTAATCCCCAGTGGGCTTGACATTTTTCCAGAAGAAATTAAGAGCAGAATTCATCAAACATTAATGTTAAGAAGTCAGAAATTCTGGAATGTTTGTCCAAAGTCCCAAGACCCTGAGCAAACACTGTCATCCTGCCGGGCTCCAGCCGAAAATCGGAGCCAAAATAAACAGAGGCAGAAACTCCATCTGACTGATCCTGTGGAAACAGCTGTAACCACTTAGGTGGAAAACCACCTCAAATTCTTCTCCCAGAAAACACTGATGACATGGGAGATGGTGAGCAGGAAAGCCCTGTCAGGGTCTCTTTTCAGCTGTGGTCAGGAAAATATTTTTTCTCCACAACTGTAAATAGAAGGGTTCAACCTTGGTCACAATAAAATGCAACCACATAAATGACTTCTTTTTCTTGTCCTTTTATCTTGTGTATTTCTTAACATTTCATCTTAAGATCCCTTCCACCAAGGTCCTATCTGCCAGAAAACCTCTTCTTCCATAGGAAACCCATGCTTGTATCCAAAAGTGTAATATGATGAGGGTCTAGTGTTTGTGTTGAGTTTATGATTTACAAAGTTGTCTGAAACATACTCATTTCTTGATTTGCTGAAAGGAAGCCAGCATTCAGACTAAACACCTTCTGTTCAGCGTTTTTCTTATTATTCTCTTTAGAGGGCTTTTGTCAAGTGCTATTTGGCAGAAAAATAGGAAGCATGTTGGAAGAAATAGCAAACATAAACAAAGCTGAAGGAGAAAGAACTCCAACTTGGGTTGTCCAAGCTGCACATGGCTTCCCTAAGGAATCTGACAGGTAGAGGAAACAGAAAGAGAGGATGAAATGGGAACCATCGGGGAGCTAACAAGAAAAGACTGGATAGCTGCCTCCATGCTTCCTCTTTATGTAAAATAATGCTTGAGCGTGCTGGATCTTTAATGTGGAATAGAGAACAATGCAGGAACACAGTCTGCTTTCACATTTTATTCATTGCCAAAGGCAATAATTCTGGATTCCCTATTTTTATAGGAAAATGGTGTTCATTTTCCTGAAATTTCCACTCCGGTCCAGAAATTATATTTAGTTTTAATCCATCAGCAATCTTAGCACAAATACATAGATGGTAACACTTTAAGATACTGCTAACATGGAAAAATCATTACCATTTCTTGTCCTCTGTATCTTCCCACATTCATCAAGACTGTGACCTACCTGCTTAACTGCAGCTCCTTTCAGCTTTTTTTTTCTGTACTTCAGTTGATAGCACCTTATTTTCATTCTTTCTGATATTAGTCAATGTACAACAGTGGCATTGGTTTTCCTCCCAAGCCATATTTTCAGGGAAGAGTTTTCATGCAAGAAGTAGGAAGCTGAAAGAACTTATTTGTTTTGACCAGTATGGATGGAACTGTTAGAGCAACTTCATTTATTTCATGGATTAAACTTTGCAAAACAAATGTTAAGAGCAAGTGATTTTTTTTTTTTCCTGCTTGAGTATTTCAACAGATGAATGAAAAAGTTAACGATCATTCCTACTTGGATGGCATAGTTTATGAAATGCTGGTATGAAATGAAATGATGTGCATTATGAAATGCACATCAAAACATTGTGAGTATTTGTGAAGGTACAGCTATACTGCATATCAAATGAGACTTAGAACATTTTGTGTGTGCAAGTCAATGTTTATTCACATATTCTGTATGTATACATTCTCTGAATTTTAACTGAGTGTTTTATAATATGGTAAAAATAAACGTTCTCTTACAAGCTTCTGCAAAATTAAGCAAGAGGCCTCCAACTTGTAACATCTCCTTATTTTTGACAAATCAGACTACACAGTTTATTCCATCATTATTACATATCATAATTTGAATGACCCTCCTTTCCTACAAGTGTTCCCCCTGCCTCCCCATCATTCTTTATGTTCACAAATCCTGATCCTTCTTGCAGTAGATCACCATACAAAGCAGCTAGGGACTGTTTGTATAGCAACTTGGAGTTGAAATGGGCATATTTTCATGTGTATTATTCACAAAAGAGGCAATGATATGCAATACAGGTACCTTTCAGGGTATTTCCCAATGCAGATCCTTCAGGGAGATCCTTCAGGGATGAAGCTGCTTGAGATGTATGTACGGGGATATATTGCTGGAAATCCTCTTTGAGTCTTTGGTAGGAATAACTTAGATTTTGCTCCTTATAGAGGGTATAAACGAAAGAAAAAGCCCATAGAATGAAGGCCGGTATATGTATTTGCTACTTTACAAGCAACCCACTGCAAGACTTTTACATGGGTACAGTGTAACTAAATGGATTTAGGTTTCTGTGTTTTGCAAATGTCAAAGTTAGCACATGCAGGAGGTATGAGCTGAGGAAAAGCATGGTGGCCAGCAGAGAAACAACTCCTTATTTCCCAGATCTGAAATCATTCCAATTGGGAAGGGGTAAATGAGAGCAGAGACAGCGTGGAGGTGGAGACAGAAGGGTGGTGGTTTGGAGAAGAAATCCGCAGAAACCCTATGACTGACTGACTAATGCTACCTTGACTGCTGGTGCCAAGATGATGTAAGCTGAAACGACAGAAAGAAGATTCCATTATTATTATATGTATCCTTTTTCCACAGCTGCAGCTGGATGAGAGCCCAGGAGCCCAGAGAGGCCAACAAAACCCCTTCCTCAGAATAACAACATAACAAGAACATCTGCTGTAGCTATGAAGGTCAGGAAAGTAAGGTCTGCAGCGGGATGTTCCACAGATGACACCTCTCTTTGGACAGACAGGCCCCTGGACCCAAATCCGATAACGGCATGTGGTCTTCCTTGTGAGCCTCAGAGGAGAGGAGCAGGTGTGATCTCTCAGTTTCATAACAACTAAGTTGTCTTCAGGCCTCCTCTGCAGGGCAGGGAAGGGCGTGATGGGGAATGTCTCTGCCTGGAGCTCTCTCTTTGCTACTTGTTAAGATTCCCAACAGATACAGTAGCAGATCGCAGCAGCCAGAAGAAGAGCATGTAATCGATACAGAAATGCCTGGGAATCTCTTGCAAGTCAGACTTGGGCAAAGTTGAGCAGCCAAGCTACCTGCAGCAAATTCAGCAAGCAAGTAAGCAGAGAAAATAATGGAAGACTGCTTTAGTGATGGTTTTTGGCACTCCATGCAAGGCTGCATTCTGAAATGCTGGAGGGGAAATTCTAGCTGAAAGGCAACTCTCTCTGTTCACGTTGTCATGGGTTGCAGCTCCCTCTGTGACCCCTCAGCTCTTCTTGCAGTCTGAAACCAGTTCTCCAAGGATCATGGTCCAGTCTAAGTCAATCTGTTCTCTAATAGCTTCTTTGGCATTCATCACAGCACATGAACATGAAGAGCATCTGTCTAGAGATTAGTATGACTGGAGGAGCAGCTGTGCAGTTCCATTGCCTATATGCTTAATGACCTCCTATGAGGGTTTGTGGCTCAAAACAGTAAAGATTTTGGAGCATGGGCTTTAGAAAAGCCTTAAAAAGAGCTACTAGTGTTGGATAAATAGTGTCACTTAAATATCTGTTGTCATTTTCAGCAAAAAGTTATCTCAGTACCTGTGTCTCTTGAAATTAATTAAACTGACTAAGTAAAAAAATAGATTCCATTACACCGAATTGCACAAACCCCGTTTTTTTAAATATTGTGATCAGATGGGAATATGAGATCTTCCAACAGAAAAGTTATGAGCTGTGGTTAATTCCCATTGCCCCTGTGCAGAAAAGGGTTAATTCCCTTTTGCCCTTTGCTCTTGTCTAATATGCTGAGAAGTGCTTCTATTATGTACCGTTGTTGATCAGTCCATCAAAGTTTACCAGGTCCCAGCATTAGGTACTGACTAATCTGGCTGCTTCAGGTGACAAGGTGACTGGTTATCCAATAAGAAGCTTTTGCCTCTCACGCTACATATCTGTCTCAGAGCAGTAATGGCTAAAAATGTTACCATTAATTAACACTAAGCCAGATGGTTGGTCTAGATGATATAATTGGGGTTCTCAGACCAGCTTGTAGTAGACTGTTGCCCACATCATGAAAAACAACCAAATAAATCCATAAACACATGGTGATATCATCCTTGTTGGAAACCACAGCAGAGATGCCAAAGGCAAAATAGCTGGGAGTGCTGAAATATTCTCTCATCACTGCATAGGAGGATGTAGACAGTCTGTGGAGTTAACATAAGGATGGTTATTCTTTTCTCTGAACAGAAGATGGATGGAGAAATATAAGCCTGTCAGCTCAATACTGTTCATCAGCATGAAATTTCCTATTAGAAGAAAACAACAAATTAATCTTTAATTTTTGAAAAGGCAAGAGCCTTTTGGTTTTGCCAAGCCATCTGCTCCAGTCCCCTGTTACAAGGACTGAGCTGGTAACACACAGCCCTGAGGGTGAGATCCTAATCATTAAAAACACAAGATGTGCCAGGAGCCTCTTCAAAAACCTGACTCTTGGTATTCTGTGTATTAACCTCCCCAAGCCATCCAGAGATTTGTTGATTGGCTTCTGTGATCTACTCACCTAGTGCGAGTGGGCGTGATGCCATGGTAGCAGGTGGATGAGGGCATAGATTTACCAGTGGACATGTGGGTTTGTGGAAACTACGGAGGACTCCCCAAGCAGGAGTGTTGATTTATGCTTTGTGAAAAATCACATAGGATAAAGTAGAAGCTACATCAACCCTACTCCTGCCTAAAGCTGGTATGGTTCAGATCAAAATCGCCAAAACATAGATTTTTAAATTTTTTTTCCTCTTTATGACTGTGACTTATAACAGAGCCTTTACTTTTTAATGTACATGAATTTTTTTTATTCTTTTTTTTTTTAATCTGAAGAATTAATGAATTTTTACCTCATTATTCATTTGTTCCTAGCATTACAAGAAAGTGTTAGGTCAAAAGGAGAAATGTTAGCTAGAAATAATTTGACCAAATCATATTATCCCCAAAAGCCATTTTTAGTGGGGCTAATTCAGGGTAGAAAACAGGGTTAGGTAGCGAAGTGCCTAAATTTGTTGCAAGAGGGAGAAGGGAGGAGGAAATCTAGTGCCCTCGAACTAAGTTCCTAAATTCAAAGGAGAAAAGCAAATCTTAGAGGAAGAGCCAGTACACTTATTTTCTGAAGGCTGAGCTTATCAGTTGGGAATGTCAGGCATCTATATGCATTTTGAAATACAGGTGGCCTTATGGCCACCTAGAGATCAGGCCTGGCTTTATTTTGAAGAAGTAACATTACCTCCTGCCGTTCTCCTATTAACCATCTAGTTATGTCATTTACCCTGGGGCAGAAATCCATCTTTTAGCTACAATTCTATCTGTGTGTGTCTATGTATGTGTGGAAAAGGGAAGATGAAAGTGTATCTTACGTAAGTACTATATTTTATGAACCTCTGGATGCTAGAAATGAAAGGAAGGGCTACCCCTCCGCCTTCCTGGTGAAGTTAGACACATGAGCCTTCATGAACACAAGCCATGAAGCAGCTCGTGACCCATGGAGGATTCAGACTCCTGCCCCTGCTCTATACTGCAGTCACGCACTATCCTACAAGCGAACAGGGAAAGGAGCCAAAACAGCTCTCCCCTCTGCTAGCCAAGTCCTCTAACTTGTAGGATGGGTTTGGTTTCCTTCTTTTCTCATTTTCCTTTCACATGCATAACTCCTGCATTGCTGGCTGCAGGACAAGTGGGGAGACTGAATGCCCTGCCAGGATTGCCCAAGGCCCAGTGTTCTGGCTGCTTTCCTGAGATGCCAGCTCATGGGCAGTCATGTGGCTGAAGTCCTGGTGTGTGATTCTACAATTCCTGTCCCAGTGCTTTCACCAGCATTTGGTTTTGTGATAGGTTTCCCTCTCTAGTAGGTAGAAACCAGTTTCTGTGTGCTCCTTGGCATGAATTAGCACCTAAAGCAAGTGATGCAGGAAGCTTTCTTGTGAAGAGATGCAGTGTTTAAGGAGTTCAAGCACCTAGGGAGTTAGAAGGTTTACAAAGGAGCAGGACTGCATGGGTGTAAGGTGGTACCTGAACTGAATCCTTGTCCTCTGCTCAAGATCTCAGCAGAGAAACCTTCAAAAAACTTTTTTTTTTGCAGAGCTGGGTGGATGACTGTCATCCTTCCTCTTCCCAGGGGAGCTGTGACCTCACCTGACTATACTTTGAGTTGACTTGTCCTTGAACAAAGGTGCTTGAGGCTCACCTGGCATGTAAAGTTGTGATGTTGTGGCATGTTTATGAGTAGGTCATTTGAAGGTATGGTATTTCAGCTATGAAGAAGAATGGATGCAAGAACACAGAGAGCCTGCTTCACATTTCCCACCCGTTACATGATGGCTTCACTTGCCCAAGCCAGAGGCACTTGTAGCACCACTGAAATGTTTCTGAAATGAGGACACAGGGCAACAGAGGCTCAGTGATATCACAGAAACTCTGCTGATACGTGACCTAATAATGTGCAAAGTAATACCATGAGATTCTGGGCAGAAGCACAGTATTGAGTCATTACTAGTTTGTTGGGTGATTAGACTCCTGTAGTAGCAGAAACTTTTCACTGGAATTTGACACAATTAGGTTTTGCAGAGGATCATGGTGGACAGAAGTCCACTCGGTTTTACTCACTCTGGCTTTTCCTCTCAGACAAATTTCAGAGGACGCTGGGAGATGACATTTTTTCCTCGGTTTATGATGTCCTAAAGACAAACACTTCTAGCCATCATCCAATGCTCAGGTACTAAGCATCTGGAAATGAATTACAAAGTTCCATGGGCCAGTAAAAGGAAGCTGCCATGCTATGTGAGAAACCAAAGGAGAAGTGAAGGTATTGTTAAGTGGCAGAAAGACAATGTCTGTAAAAACTGAGTGGTTAAGGAGTATTTTCCAAGGGGGAACATTTAAAAAAAAAAAGAACATAAACATAAAACATAAAGAACATAAACCTTAAAAAAATAGCAATTGTCTGTCCAACATCCTTAACATGTGCCTAAGTGTCAGAGGAAACATATGAGATCTTGCCGCAGTAAGCCATTGAGTTCTGTTTTTTCCTATTTTTTTCCATACAGCATCAGTAGCATTTTAACAGGTCTTTTGAATTGTTACCGTCTTTTGAATTGTTACCATCTTTTGTCTAAAAACACCTGCATCATAGGAACACTCATTCTTCACACTTACAGGGATATATTTTTATATAAATTGCCACAGATGTGCACACATTTGTATCCTAAAACCTGTGTAGTTATGTCAGAGTTGAAATCAGCTGCAAACTCAAAACTTAAAGAATACTGATGTGGGCAAAACCTCATTTCTTGCAAATTGTGTATATTCAATGGCTCTGTATGTCTCAATTCTACTGAACTGATATTTTCTCACGTTGTATGCAAAGATATGTTTTTGCACTCATGTATGTGAAACTAAGGTCCAAAAATAATTTTTATTCCAGGATTATAAACACTCTAAAAATAGTATTTTAGAATAGAAAGCATGACAGCCCTCATCTATAGCATCGCAAATGTGGTGCTGTAATGTCCCTATCATCTCTTCAAAAGGTATGTCGCATAAATATGTCAGAATACTTGTCATGTTGTGAACACTTGCAAGTAGCAATTGGAGCAAATTTGCATAAACATATTAGAGAGAAAAAAACATATGCCTGGAGATACAAATAGCACCGAAAGGAAAGCAACCAATGGTAAGAATAAAATTGCACATACATTCAGGTTGTTTCTATTTCTTTAATTTCATTTTCAGAAATTCTGGTTGAGTGAGCCTTGTCTAGTTGTGTGCAAATTCTTAGTTGCTCTCAATGATTATTTTTATGAACAAAAGATAAAATAACATTTTTTCTCCCTCTATTTGCAAATCTATATAGGGGCTCTTAACCCTAATTATTAATAGTGTTGTGTAAACAGGAGGTTTGAAGTCATGGTATAAAGTTCTTCCATAAATGCTGCGCTGTAGGGTGTCCCAATTGCAAAGACCCACGTGGGTACCTCAGGGACCTTCAGGTAATCATCTCAAATGGCACTCACAGTACCTATGCTTCAGCAACTGCATTGAGCCCCCTGTGGCTGATTACCTGAAAGGCTCACTCAGTTGGGCAGCAACGGATGGCCCAGGGTACAGGAAGGGCCTGGGGATGTGGACCTTGACCCAGCAAGGCTCAAAACATTGACAATTTCCAGAGAGGCTCCAGAGGTGCTTTTACAAATGATCTGAGCATCCCCACTGCAGCCAGTTTATACATCAGAGCTTCACTCTGCAGAGCACAGCCTGCCCAGAGGAGAGCCATGCTGTGGTCATGCAATGCATTTGGGTATCCATGCATCCCCATCGCACATAATCAAAGTTCAGTCAGTATCTCCATTAAATATCTGCCCCAATCACCGAGGTCTCTGATAAAAGTCTCAAAGGTAAGGGGTTATCATGGGTACATTTGAAGAAATACAGAAATATAAGGAGGAAAATGAAGAGTAGAGGTAGAATGCGTGAGCACCAGATTGCAGCCAAAATCCCAAATAGTTTTGCATAACTAGTGTAGACCCTTATGGCTTCTCTGGCACTAATTAAAACCTCTTGGAAAAGGAAAATCTACTCACATGTTTTTCTGTACTGTCCAAGATGACATGTAGCAGTTGGAAACTCTTTTAAAAGCAATTTCTTGTTTCTTCTCAGGATGTATAAAACAAGAAATATATGGAGAAATAGAGTTTGTGTTTTAAAATCCAAGGAGTAGATTAAGAGATTTTCAATTTGGAGAGAGACCACTTGGGCTTTAGAAAGCCTTGTTGGCATCTTCCAAGTTGACTGCCCCTGCTGCTGACCCTGAGGGAAAAGAGATTTCAAAGATTGCCAAGTGACATAATTTGTGATACTCACTCGCTGATATTTAAAAATATTTTAACAGATCCAATTACGTAGAATAAAAGGCTGCCATTACACAGAGCTGCCTGCTTTTAAGACAGCAGTGCTCTTCCAGTTAGGCCCATGTTTGGCATTATTATGGATCATTAAAGTCAGGCTTTTCCCCTCCTCCCCCCCGGACTTCCAATTTTGATGCAGAGGGTCACATACAGTGTATATGTGTGTTTATATCATATCAATCTTCTAAGCATCTCAACAATCTGTAGGAAAGAACTTCCACAAAAGGAAAATGCTCTGGGACCGGTGCTGTGAAACATGAAACTGCAATCTCCGTAGGAACATAGGAAGGCAATGAAAGCTTAGAAAAACTTTCAGATTCTAATTCATGTTAAAGTCAGATGTTTCCAGACCAGAGATTGCTTTACTGTAGATCAGATTATACCACTGGCCTGCTCCCTTTTATTAATTTAAGATGTCTCTGGCTGTGCTGAATGGAAAAGGGTCTGAGTCGCCAGTGGTTAGGAGTTAACAGGACAGCCGAGGAGAGTTCGCATGCCTCAGCAGTTTTATTCAAAAATTCCATTTAAAAATGGAGAAGTTTTACAGGGCAATATAAACTCAGCGCTCTCTTACTTAAAACCCACATTTACCTCCATCTGTAGAGGCGCAGCCTACCTCACCTGATTTTTTTTTTTTCTCATGAAAGTTTAGTTAAGAAACTTTTATTTTAAAAAATCATAAGCCAGGAGGAAATTAACCCCTGATTCCATCTAGTTCATTTTCTCCTGTGTGCTTTCCCACTCTTCATGTTCTAGGTGCAGCACTAAGGACCTTAAAAGGCCAAGGGGGAAGATATGAAGACTATTTCCTTGGTTCTTTTATGTTTTCATTTAGAGAAAGCTGGCTTCTGAAATTCAATGGGTACATACATACACACACGTGCACACGCATGCACACAAGTCTATATGAGAGAAATCTATCTCTTGATGTTCTGAGACCAAAACTTCTTTTTCAAATCACTTCTTTCCTTTGCAATTTAATATCAAACAGATTTGAAATTGAGTCTACTGTAACAGAGCATAAATGATGGAGAGAGGATTATGCTATTAACTGTTTCATGCCACTCAAGACCTTTAAGCAAAAGTATACATTTTTAAACAGGGATGTTTTACTGCATAATATCATATTTCTCTGGCCAGTTACTAGGGTCAGTTCGTTATTTTTGAAAGAAAAATACTGGTCTAATTACCTTAGGTTAGAAATTCAAAAATAATTATAAAGAACTAGAAAAACAGATTAAAACAAAGTTTTCGCAGTAAAGGAAAATTTTCATATTTTGATAAATGTTATGAAAGCGAAAGATAATAAAATAAATGGGTTTTACTTAAGTTTTTACTCAATTTCAGTTGCCTGGATCTATGTCTTGGGACATTTTTTGTCCATAGAGAATAATTTATAGCAGGTTGTTTTATGAAAATCTATCTGTAAGAGTAGAATATAATAAATAGATTTAGGACAGCTGGAGTGAGTTTTAGTATCCAAATCCAATGAGACTGAAGCTGCCTGGTGGTCCCAAACTTGCTGCTGATATTTCATAGCAGCACATCCAGGTTTGGTTGGTAGTCCTAACAAACCAAGCATTGTAAAGGCGTATGGTAAAGGTCATGCTATATAAAGATCTTGCAGTCTGAAAGCCAGAGATCAGGTATTTGCTCTGGTTTGTAATGGGACTTCTACCCAGAACCACACAGCTGGGTCTAAGTTTTACATGTTGCCTCCCGGATCAGACTGGCCCTCACCAAATACAGCCTGTGAGTACAACATTCAGCATGAAAACAAGAGTGACACAAAATCAGACCTGGCATCCAGTCTAGGCTTTATCCTTTTCAACTGCTAATGGGCATCATTTGCCAAAAGCTGGACCAAATTTTATTTTTAAATCTGGGCACAAGCTCAACAATGTCAATTGTTTATGTAAAATGTTGGGGCAGAAATTGGTCCTCAGTGCCTTAAATCACTGTTTGCTTTCGGAATGATATAATTCTCTGTTCACAGATTACACGACAATAAATTCATAATCTCAGTGCCATTTCATCCAAATAGAAGAGGTTTTGGAGGCAACTGAGGATAACATGTAGGCCTGTCATGTCTGTGGTTATTTTAGATCCACTGGGTTTCAGACTCACATGGATTTCTTCTGAGGTTGTAACACTGCCGGTGAATAAGAGGGTGGATGGTTTTGACCAATTTTTTAGATACAGCAAAATGGAAAGAAATTTACATTCTCTGTCTTACTTTTTCACTGCTTTCCTCTTTTTCCAATAGTTTTTCAGGGACAATATATGGGACTAACCAGACTGAGTGGAGAAACAGCTGCTAAAACACTGTAATATTATTGTCCAATTGTAAATAAAGCACTCATAAAGCTAAATTAATTTCTTCTCGACATTTTATCCTCCTAACCCTCAGCTTATACCAATTAGGAACTGTGATTTATTTCATACTTTTGAGATAAATAATTTTGCGACTTCGGTGGAATTAGTTACAACAAAGAAGTACAGGAGTGTGACAGGGGAAAGGCTTTTTGGTTTTGTGTTATCTGTAGTACCTACACAATTTATGATTCTCATCACCTCAGTACTTATACACCTATAAGTGATGTCATTAAAGGCTTTATATCAGAGATATATATAATAGTATAACCTTGATTTTCCAGTTCATAATGTTGTACTAGTTGGGTAAGCATTAGGAAGACCTTTATCTTGCATTTTTGCTGAGTGTAACAAGTTGAGAATTTTTTATTGGAAAGTTTTTCTTCAGTGAAACAGGCTGTGCCCACAGTTCCTCTGTGGAAGAGCCTTGTGAGGGCATGGAGAAGCTGGCTGTGGAGCTTATTTTTCTCATAGCATTTCTGGCGACTTGACTTAGAGACCCAAACTGGCATCACCAAGGGGAGACCCAAGCCTACTAACCACACACTGTGGGAGAAAAATGACACCCACAGTAAAGGAGGACATAATTAAGGAGTGTAAAAAAGACAAATGTCATATCTATCTACTGGAAACAGAATCCAGGGAACTGCAGGGCGATCAGCAACTCAGTCTCTGGGAAGATTATGAAGCAAAGCCTCCCTGAAGCCACTTCCAGGCACTGGAAGGACACATGCAGGAGGTGACTGGGAACAGTCAGCATGGATTTACTAAGGGTAAGTCATGCCTGACCAAGCTGATGGTCATGTCACCAAGCTGGTGACATGAGTGTCTGTGTAGACAAGAGGAAAACAGTGACATAAGGAAAAAAAAAAAATCACTGTGAGAGTGTCTGCACTGAAACATGTTTCCCAGGGAGGCAGTGGAGTCTCATCTCTGGAGACAAAACTGAAACGGACACGGCCATGAGCAACTTGTTCTGACTGGCCCTGCCTTAAACATGGGGTTCATCTAGAGACATCCTACTCTACATGCTTCTGTGATTCTATGACAAAGTGAATCCCATGATCCCACAGAGCTTCTAGTGCATTGGGAAAACAATTGTGTCTCCTAGTTTTTAAATGCCAGAGGCAATCAGGATACACTGTGCCAAGATGCTTAGCAAACTGTCCTGCATACCTCCTTACTCCTTCATCTCCCTTTCATGTTAGATGGCTCAAATGAACTTGGTGTTTTCCAAAGGTTCCACTGATAATGAGTGAAAAAAAGTTACTTTCCAAGACTAATTTTTTTTCCTTTTTTCTACTTCTGTTTTTCCTGACAGGATGACTAGAGAGAATAATAGGTAAAAAGATAAACCAGTTGCATTTAATTTTCTCTTGACTGACAATAGTCTTGGAATGCAGTCATTGACCTGCTGATATGTGTCTTGGATGTATGGTCAGGAAAGCAGAATAGCTAGAATAAGATGTGTTGATCTTGGATCTGAGCCTGATTTTGTATATTTTGATTTGATCAGTTCATAACTAAAAGTTGGAGGAATGAAGAAAGCAACTTCCCCACCCATTTTCAGGCAGAATGTCCTACTCTGTAGTTTATTTTTTTATACTTCAAACTGTAGAGACAAAGAGATTTTTTAATTACTTATTTTACATTACGGATAAATTTCCCTGTGCCTTTTCTTAGAGCTAATCAGGCATAGACAGTTGCTTTAAGAACTGCAATATTAAAATATAAATGTAAACCACAAGAAACTGCTAACACTTTAAAAGTCTTTGTTTGAGACAGGCAAATTATGAAAAATGACCCCACAAATATAATTATTTTATTGTTTTTTTCAATTATTATTTTTTTACATTTTTTGCATATTTAGGCACTTATGAACACTTACCAAACAGCAAGAAAAACTTTTTCTGAGAAATAATAAATTTACCTAAACCCATCATTTCACTGTTACTGTTCTTAAAATCCTTGATGATTTCAACCCAAATATGCCAAATCCTTTCAGCTGCAAAAAATGTGGGGGTTATTTTATTTGCTTTTTAGTCAATGCTGTGTCATACTCTCACTCCCATTTCCATTCGCTTCATGACAAGTTTGTTTAAAACCACCTTTCAGGGCTCCTAAGTAGTAAATTTAATGTCAAGCTTAAGTCATTCTGTGGTATGGGACTTTTAGGTTGTTTTTCATTATGCTGTTCCAAAGGTGTCCTGGAATGCAGGTGTCCCACCTCCTGGTTCAATGCTTATTCACTAAGCAGAAGACTCATTCTCAGTCTTGAGCTCGCTCAATAACTGAAGGATTTCATATGAAACAGCTGTAATAGATGATCACACAGTTTAATGAACAAGATACTGTCTTGTAAGCTAGAAACTATAGACTTAAGTTGCTTCAGGTAGAGGTGGAACTGGGATGTTAAGTCACTTCCCACAGCATGAGAGACTAACACCTTTGTGAATCCAGCCTTTCAAGTCCTTTTCTTCCTTTATAATATATTTAATATTTAATTCTACTAGAATACATTTACCCAAACTGAATTTTCTAGTTCTTAAAAACTCTAGTTTTAATAGTAAAGCTTCAATGTCAGAAACATTTTAATCCTGTGGGATCTGATGCAACTAAAATAACTTCTTTTCTAAACATAGCAACTCTTAAAAAGAGCCTCGGAAAACAGATGTGCTAATAGTTTTGAATGGAAAACTCTATATACTCACCATCATCCATTCTTCAGCTTAGGATGGAAAATAAATGACACCGGTCTTCAGAAGTTCCTATTTAAAGGTTCATTGTGCTTCTGGCAAATGTCAACAGTCAGGATGGGAGAGAGGAGGAAAAGTGTAGGTGATCATAAAGGGAGAATTTGGCTGGCAGATTGTGTTTAGAATTTCCCCAGTGGGGGGAGGTAGGGAAGGTGAGATTTCACCGACTTTCTAGAAAGTCATTCTTTAAATTTGAAAAGTCCTCAAGATATGACAAGACCACTCACACTAGGGCTGTGCTTCTGACATTTCTGGACTGTAGCAAATGCTTTTTGTTCCACAAAATCCTACAACTACAGATTAAATCAACGTGCACAGTTGGTAGTGACACTTTTTTAACAGCAGTGAAATAAAATGACTGTTTTTATGACAAAAATATCCTTTTAATTGTCCAGTCTGGGCAATGACCCAAGGTAAAAACAAGCAGGCTAAATGGCCCATTGCCATATCTCTCAAGAAACAATTATAATATTGTTCTTCCATTCCTCATGTTGGCTGGGTTCCCATTTCTTAATCTGTCTGTAAGGGCTGACTTTATTATTTCTCTGTATTTGCTTTTTAAATTGTAGCTTCTAGAATTTCTCTTTTCATCTATCTCTTAACCTCTTTCTCACACTTTTCTGCTTTGCTACTGAATTTTCTCATCTATTCCATTTTCCTGTTTTGTGTCCTGACATTGGTTGCTGATGGTAGTTGTGAGGTTATCTTCAATCTATCTGGTTTCCATTCACTTCTTGTCTAACTTCCCCAGAAAGGGATCATGCCATCAAATACTGAAAAAAAAATAAAATAATGCCAATTGTACCTTTAGAGAAGGAAAGTCTGAAAAAGGATTCCATTGTTCAGGAAAAAAGGAAGGCATCAAAGGAAGGCTGGCCGTAGGTGTCATGTATTGATGAGGTGCCATGCAGGCAGTAAGCTCAAGAGAAGGACCCAAAAACTAGCATCAAGGCAATACACACTCAGCACTGAAATCGGTACTGAGGGGGGCACATGGACACCTACATTACACTTGAAGCCATCTGGACCACACAGAATATCCTCTACTGTTGCTTACCTATGGCCTGGATGAGGCACTTGATTGGAAAAGAGGAGTCCATACCCTTGTCCTTTCACGTTCTTAGCATTGATGAAAGCAAGAGTGGAGAAGCAAGGTTTTCAGATGAGCTGGTCTTAGAGGACCTTGACACTGGCTTTGCTCATGTGTTTTCATTCGTAGAGGTATATTAAAAGTATCATTGTGCATTTAAACCATTCTGATCTGAAAGCAGTTTGAAAAGTATGCACAATGATATTCCCTGTAATGCAAACCAGGATGCCGTTATAGCAGCTGGGATACTACGCCCCCTCTGAAATGGCTTTAATGGTGAATTTAATGCACCTCTGTCCCTCACCCAGAGTCCCGCTGACCGTTTTTTGTGAACTGAAAGGAGAAAGTGTTGGCATTAAGAAATTAAGAATAATAAACAGGTAGGACAAGAGAAGATGGCTCCATTTTGAGCAGTGAGCGTGGACAGAAAGGAAAGCCAGCTTAGCCCCAGAGGCGTACGGGAGCCCCATCCTCTGCCTCCCCCATTTGCTCTCAGAGTAGAGCTCCATGGGGAGGAATCCTAGAAGAAAGGTCCCTGGGCAGCTAAGAATGAAACATGCTTTTAAGCATAAAGTAGACTGAATTTTATTGTTTTTGCTTCTCTGTGACCCTATCTCATACTTTTCAGTTGAGATCTTCACTTCTTCTTTTTCCACAGGAAACCAACACATTTTTCTCCATTAAGTTGTCTGATATTAAAAATGAACCCAGAGGTAGCTGTCAATCCAGGGTACACACATCTCTAGTAGCAGTGAACCTAATTAAAGTGATGAATTAAAGCATCCACAAGGGAGACCCGTAACATGAGACACATTTAGGAGGGCAGGGAGCTGGTTTTGCCTTCAGATAAACTGTGTAGATAGCATGAGAGCTAGGATTGCCAGGCACCAACTTCTACGGAGAATTCCTTTCTGGACTGCACTAGCCAGCACACATCTGGCAGGGAGCAGACAGCCGAGACACAGCTCTCAGCCCTAGGCCATGCCCAGGCTGTCACGCACACTCAGAGCTTGGCATCACACTTTTAGGAATTCTGGACAGGCTGGATCGATGGGCTGAGGTCAATGGTACGAGGTTCAACAAGGCCAAGTGCTGGGTCCTGCACTTGGGTTGCAACAACCCCATGCAGTGATACAAGCCTCGGGAAGAGTGGCTGGAGAGCTGCCTGGCAGAAAAGGACCTGGGGGTGTTGGCTGACAGACGGCTGAACATGAGCCAGCAGTGTGCCCAGGTGGCCAAGGTGGCCAACAGCATCCTGGCCTGTATCAGGAATAGTGTGGCCAGCAGGACTAGGGAATTGATCCTCCCCCTGCACTCAGCACTGGTGAGGCCCCACCTCAAGTACTGTGTTCAGTTTTGGGCCCCTCACTACAAGAAAGACATTGAGGTGCTGAAGCATGTCCAGAGAAGGGCAACGAAGATGGTGAGGGGTCTGGAAAACATGTCTTATGAGGAGCAGCTGAGGGAACTGGGGATGTTTAGCCTGGAGAAAAAGAGGCTGAGGGGAGACCTTATCACTCTCTACAACTACCTGAAAGGAAGTTGTAGCGAGGTGGGGGTCGGTCTCTTTTCTCAAGTAACAGGTGATAGGACATGGCCTCAAGTTGCGCCAGGGGACTTTTAGATTGGATATTAGGAAAATTTTTTACACTGAAAGGGTTATTAAGCATTGGAACAGGCTGCCCAGGGAAGTGGTTGAGTCACCATTCCTGGAGGTATTTAAAACACAGGTAGACATAGTGCTTAGAGATATGGTTTAGTGATGGCTTTTGTCAGAGTTAGGTTGATGGTTGGACTAGATGATCTGAAAGGTCCCTTCCAACCTATACAATTCTATGATTCTATGATTCTATGAATTACTGAGCTGTGTGTCAGCCCAGCTTCTTTTAGGACTTGGTACTTTTATCCTGATAGATGAAGGTATATAAGTAACTTTTTGGCAGAGCAGTGCAGAAAATGCAGAGGAAATGAATCCCAAATATTGCTGCCAGATGGAATGGAGGAACTGTGTCTGTCCCCTCAGCATGAAGGTTAACACTGAAGAAGCACATTAGCAGGAACAGTGTGCCACTAAACACACCATCAAAGGGAGGCTGAAGGAATTATGTGGCCCTCCTGCTCCCTGCTGCAGTCTCAGCAGCCCTTTTGAGGCACGGAGATAAAGGAAGCACAGGTCCACTCGGACACATGGATCTCTCTCCTGTGTGTACTGATCAAAGAGAGAACCCCATTACCCACAACCACAGTAAAACATTCGTTTTCAACTGTACCTCTTTGTTGGCAGGAAACGATCAGAATGATTGCCTTTCAACAGCAACAGAGTTAGAATTTATTATTATTATTATTTTTAATGGAAAGCAATTGTCCTTGCAGGGTAAAATTTAAAGATAACAAGCTGAAACCATGCACAGCTTTATTAATGTAGTGAGCTGAATTCCTCTACCCGGCTCCAAACACAAACCCATGCTGGGCCTATGAAACGAAAGCTGTCTTTAATGAAAGAAGGAAATGACACAACTGAATGAATGGAGCTGCCTAACAGACCCATGTCTGGTAACTGAAGACATTCTTGCTGAGAGAAATGGACTGTGAATATTTATTAAAAAAACACTGATTAAGAGATAGAGGACAATAATCTGACCCCAAAACAAGTGTTGTTTAAGATCTGTCCCCTGTTAACTTTTTATCCTCACCTATATATTTCTCTTAAACTATTGGAGTCATGTCTTCTAAAGAGCTTCCTCACAGCCTACTGGCCTTTTCAGCAAAGGTCAACTCTAATTGGGATTACTCTCCAGAAATAAAATTTAAGTATCTATTTCTGTATGATTTAGGAGAGTACCTCTAATTACTGGGAGAATGTATACTTCTATCAGTATCTCTGACATGATTGTACTATATTTTATTTGTTCACATAATGCATTTGGCCTCCATTTTCTTCCCATCCCTTCTTCCCTCAGGCCTGTCTCCAAAAGTTAGGATCAGAATGTGCAACTATACAAAACTGCTTTAGCCAGTTGCTCCGTTTACAGAAGAAGAAGGGTGTACCCCGGTGGTTATGTGAGCAAGGACAATATTGGATCCCTTTAGTGTAGTGACCCACCCAAACTGGTAAATCATTGTCCTTTTTTTTTAATGGTTGGCTTGATCTGGTTCCACCTCTTTAATAACTCATTTCGTGACAGCCCCTATCTTTTTTAGACAGATTTTTTCACAGCCTTCCTGATTTTGATAAACCTCACTAATTTCTTGTTTTTATCTCTTGGCCATCTGCTCATCAGGTTTCACTTAGTTTCCTTAGGAATGTGAGTAAAAATGACTGCACTGGCTCTGATCAAATGTTTAGTTAGCTTACTATCCTGTGTTTGGTGGTCATCTGTAGCAAATATTAAAGCAAGCAGGTAAGGAATAGTTCTTCCCTCTTGACGGCTTCCCAGCCTGTATCAGTTAGGACTTCCTTTGCAGTAGGTTGCATCCAGGCCATTGACTTTATTAGCCTGCTCACAGCCTCTCCTCCACCTATTCCTTCTCTAGTTTATATCTATTCTTAGTCTACACAGCATCCTGTGGCGCTACTAGCACAATGCATGAAAATAAGCTCTTCCTTTTATTTTGATTGTAATCATGCTACTTGTTAATTTCATTGCATGACTTCATACTTGGACACTGTGAGAAATTTCACAACCTCATTCATGATCTTATGAATCCTGATTTTCTTGACCTGTACTATACTATCTCTTAGATGTTCTCTTTCCACCGTAAGGACTCTTGCACTTTTTGCTCATTACTTTTTATTTCTTCTTGGATGAAGGTTGCTCAGTACCTCTGGTCTTTCTTGTTTCCAATATTTTTTCATTTCCCACTTAATTATATCCTTTTTGAGATAAGGAACATAGAACTGCAAGCATCATTCAAGAACAGACATAATTTTTTTCTGTTTGCTTGCTTGTATGTTTTCCCTTATTGCTTTTTTAAATGTATCTGAACTTTCTGTATGGTAGCACTGATATTTTCCTCAAATTGTATGCAATGCTCCCCGATATCTTATAGCGAACATCTTCATATGTGTATATAAGTGCGCTATTTTTGTCTACAATGTATAATGCTTCGCATTCATGAATATTGAATTCAACTGGTCAATGGTCAGTCCCAAGTTTAACTACCCTGAAAAATTTTGTATCAAATCTGTTACCTTGCTAATTAAAACAATGAACTAAAACCATTGGTAGATCATTTATTTTGTATTTGAGTTTCGTTTGACTTTTTGGGTAAATAATGCCTGGTACTCATGATACTTCTGTCCTTTTTTTTTCGAAAACCTTTTCTATAATTGGGGCGAGGTTGAGGGAGCAGTTGGATCAGATGACCTCCAGAGGTTCTTTCCAACCTCAACCATCCTGTGGTTCTGTGATTCTATGAGAGTACTCATTTTCAACAATTCTTCCCTGGATGGCCAGACACTGGTACCCCAACCCCCCACACCCTCCTATCAACACTAATATAAAGAGTCCACTTAGCTTTCCTGCCTTATTTTATTTTAGTTCTCCTTTTCAACTCAATTATCTATTGGCCCCACTGGCTCTCAGCAAGCTTCCTACTCCTGAAGGTTGGGTTTTTTCAGAATGTTTTTATTAATAGTTTTTATGCCTTTAGCAAGTTGCTCAGAAAAAATATTTTCTGGCTGGCCTTATTATGATTTACATTTAACCTGATGAACTTTAATTCTTTTCCATTTTCTTCTGTTGAATATTACTTCTGATTTTGTGGAATGCCTTTTATTCTTTTTGTGGCTTGATTTTTTGTATATCTACTGTGGTCGTCTAATTCAATGACTTTTAAATGTTGGTTTTTATTATTATTTCTTTTCAAGTGAATATCTTTATGTTATAAAGACCTTAATGAAATAAAGATTTTTAATCATAAACATTACATAGTGGATGTTAGGCCTTTTTTTTCTCCAATCGCTAAGACTGTTTCATTCAAATATATTACGGCCAGTGTTACAGAATCAATCTTCAAGAATAAAATTTATACATTTTCAGTTCTATTCTTTTTTCTCAAAGAATTGTCAAGAATGTCGTTTGTGCTCACTAGCCTTCAGTGGTGTGACTGTAAGTTACTTCATCTAACTCAGAAAAGGGAAGAACAACCTTCTTCTGTGCCCTACAACTGACTTTACAGACAGTGATAGCCTACATGCTGAGGAACTGCTTCTTTATCATATAACCAGATTATATACTAGGTGTACTTATACACTAGCATGCACTTTTTCTGAAAATTCTATCCAGATGATATTAAGAAATGAATTTTTAATTAAAACAGCATGGAAATTCCTTTGAAAATCTGATTCCTGGTGCTTCCTACCAGCAGGCAAATGAGAGTCCTCTCGCTGTCCCCCCATCTTATTATTTTTGGAGACTTTTTTTTGTTGTTTATAGGGAAAAAATACTTACACTAACATAACTTGCTAAGTAAAAAGTCCCTTTGGCAACTATCCCAGAACAGCAACTATAAACACATGTTTAGGTTTTAAGCAGTGTTATACACTAGATAATTTATCATTTCCCTGCTATAGCCATTTCATTTCAAGTCGTTAGTCAGACCTGTACAAATAAATCACAACTAACAAAACTTTAACAATCCATATAAAGGAAATGGTATTCTCATCTTTTCTGTATTTACAGAGAAAACTTGTAAGGAAAATTTAATAGAGGTGTAAAATGCTTACTTTGCTTTCTACCTTATTAAATTATATTCCTGGATATTTTGTTTCACTGGGGGATTCGGCCTTTCGATAGCACCGGTCTTACTTCTCTGTTTTCAAGTATACATTCCTTTGTGTTTTGTTTGGCTGAGGAACCCTTCCCTCGCTCCTCTAGTCTGTAGGTTAGTCATCATATTTCTCCAATTACTTCAAGAGCAGAGTATGTTTTTCAGGGGTGCATATCACATAATTCTAGCAGGTAGGCTGATGAGAAAGGGTAAGACTACTGCCAACTGAGATTTTTTCACTAAAAATCAGTGAAGATTTGGAGCATAATTCACCTACATTTTGAAGGACAAATTTAGGCATTTGAATGTGGTCCACTGCTGATTGCTGTCTGCAGAAATGTATTGGCTGTACGTGTACTCCCAGCAATAAGTTTTGGCTATGCCTTAATAACAGTGGTTGTGATTAAGAGTTTAAAAGAAAAGAAAAAATAAAATAAAATAAAAAACCCTCCAAATCTATTTCAGGCATGATCCTCAGCCACAGGATTGTTATTTTTTTATTCTTTAAACTATGCAAATTTTAAAAACAAACTGGTTTACAAACACGTTCTGATCATGCGACTTTAAACCTTCTTTTATTTCTCAGGGACGTTTTTTCTTGTTCTAGAAAGTGGATCTAAGAGTAAGACTGTGCAACTTAAGAAATGCTCCGGTTTAACCCTTCTAGCAAGTTTGTCAAACAGCTTAGGGAAGTGTTTTCATCCATGCATTTCAAATCAGACCAGGGTGGGCCAAGGCAAAGCCTATCAACATAAACCCATTAAGATTGCCATGAATGCAGGGCATAGGGGGGAGGGCAGGGGGATTGCCTTTCATGGGCCTTCTGTTTGATTGTGATTATATTTAAATTTGCGAGCTTATTATATTTACAGCTGTGACTACGTTGCTATGACAGCAGCAGCAACAGTGCCATCCCTTCTACAGGAAAAGGACAACTATTTACATATTCCTTAGTACAGCTTGAACTTCAGCCCTTTCTTACACCCTTTTGAATTGCGACTTATGCATGAATACATTTTGCCTGGCCCGTCACCTGTGGGTTTTTTTTCTGGGAAAACTTACTTAAGAGTAGCTTAAGTGCAAGTAGGTGGGCTGGGAGGGGTAGTTGTTTAAATCCTTCTGAGGAGCCAGTTCTCGACACTTTGCTTAAATCTTCACCCTTTCTCCCCTGGAACCCAAACCGTGCTGCATGTCCTCCTCTCAGCCACAAATGCTCCTGGCAGCATCGCCACAATACCACAGCTCAAGAGCAAGCCAGCCACTCTGTTGTTTCTTGGAAAGAGGGGCCCGTCGGCCTGTCTGTCTGTCTGTCAAGTGTGTGAACTCCCGCTGCTCCCCAGAGTGTCAGCGGAAAGCAAATCTCATTGCGCCTGCCATTTCCTAGCCAACACTAGCACAATGGAGAGCATGTAAACAGTTGGCTGGGCTGATTGTTACAATGATTGAAGCAAATCAAGGGCAGCTTTGCCATGAACAATGAAATCTGCACTCTGTATGCAAATTCCTCCCTGCTTTCACTTCTGTTTCTCATCTGTGCCAGCATGGTCTTAGCAAACCTCCTATGAACTACAAAACAAGTTGCGAAACCTTGCAGATCACCGGTCTTTCATTATAAGCTTTCAGTTTCACTTACTTTGCACAAAACATGCCTGAAAGCAGAACCCAGGCTGCACAGCTGGACTCTTTCAGGCAGCTGTTGTCTTCCCCACCCCATTTTTTTTTTTAATACTGGGCTTTGTCTTCTTATTTGCAGTGTTATTAAATAAAATGATAGAAAAATGAGACAAAGAAAGGGTGACTGCGTTTTGTGAATCCCACGGTTCTCCATCTTTTCTATTAATCACAGCGGGGGTGGCTGTTAGATTCACCAAACTCATTATGGTTCAGGAGTACCATATATCATTTAGGAAATAGCATTATTTTTATCTTTCGTGCAGAAGTAACCTTGTGTGTCAGTGCTGAGGTCCCAGCACCTGCCTTTACCCTTTGCTATGTGTGAATGGCCTCATGCCAGCTGCTGAATTTGAGCATGTGCTCTCCCCAATGATGTGAAGCTTGAGAGGTTCAAGAGGCCAATACCCTGGCTTTCAGTGTTGCACTCCATGCAATCTGTTTTGTTTTGTGTTGCGGGAAAAGCGTTTGTCCTTTCTGGGCCCTGGTGCCGAAATAGGGTTATTCCATTAATGTGGTTATAAATATTTCTGCTTTGTCAGAATATACATTTTCACTCAGCCCATTCCTCAGTGTAGCTGGAATTGCAATGATTTTTTCTGACTGTTTGTAGTCATTATTAACAGTCATTCAATGGCTGCTCTCCGCTATTAGCTTGAGTTGCAAGGCAATGTTGTAATTTTGTTTCTAGAGACTTCACCTCCTGCTGGAAAATTCTTTCGAAACTTTTTGTACAAATGAAACACAACTCAGGGTTGTCCTCAAGGAGTACCACACCTGGTAACATGTATGGTTGCGAGCATCCTGCGTTTGTTGCATCACTTGTCTTGCGCTAATAAGCCCCGCTTTGCAGATACGCTCTATTGCATAATACAAAACATAGCATGAATCCAACACAGCGTCTATAAATGCTGAAGAAGTGGGAAGGAGAGGGATTCATCACAGGATAGTCACTGCTTTCATATTTTGCTTGCTGACTGAAGAACTGTTCAGCATCATGCTACTTGGTTTCATTCCCACATCAAGGTTCCATCCAGAGAATCTATTTTTTTCCCTAATTTTCTGGAGATGGCATGATAGGACTGAGGAGCTAAATCAGATGTCTCCAAATTAAGGCTCTCTAAAAATTTAAAGGGGAGATCTTTGGACCAGTCTGAAAGATACAGAAACATGGTCTATCAAGTGCTTTCTTTCTTCAGGTGTGAGGCTTGTGTGAATGCAGCGGAAGCATGGCCAGCACTGGAATGTAAGCAGGTCAGGGAATTGAATTGAAGGGAAAAGAATCAGATAGTAGGCAGAAACCCCCACCTAGCAGGGACTCTGTGAAGGTAGCAGAAGATAAGAAACACCTAAATTGAAACTGATAAGATTCTGATAAGCCAGAATCCAATATTGCTAAAGAGGTTGGTCACAAGCCTGAGTTGGGTTAGTTTTGTTGTAGCTGTGATCTATGGCACCAGAGAGGTCAATCAGCCTAAGCTGAAAGCAATCCTACACTGAGGCTAGAGCTTTTGCGGGCTGCACAGAAACTCGTATAGAGAGAATAGTTATGGAAGTGTTTGTATTAGGACAGTGAGCTTTTCTTATTTATTTGTTATGTTTTATCACAACAAGCAAAGCCATCTAAAATGTTTCTTTTTCTTTTTTCTTTTTTTTTTTTCTTCCCCTGCAGGAAGATCCCTCTTCACAAGGAGATAAACAGTGTCACATGTAGCCAGCCAGCATCAGGGTACCTGAACCCTAAGTATGTCAGCTTTGACTGCTTTTTCTAAAAGTAGTTTTCCATTGTTGTTAGTGTAAAACTTTGCACAGCCTCAGCTGTGTAGTAATGTAACCACCTTTCACCGTCAGAGAAAGGTTTGGTGAAGCGGTTGTCCACATCTGGCTTGGGCATAAACATTAGCTCAGTGACAAGCAATATCCTCTCTAATATTTCTGTATAAGCAGAATCTCCAAACAGTAATGAGACCTATCTTGAAGAGCCTCCTAGACAATCCCCTTTAAAGATACTTTGCTTGCTATTAAGTGTCCCCTTTTTTCAAAATTTATGGGTATAAGAAATCTTTTAGTCACTCCGTGTTTGTATCATTAATGTATTAAGAAATGAGGGACCAATTAGCCTTTAAAACCTGGTTTCACAAAAAACTCTACTTAGCACAGAGTTTCAGACTTTATTTAATATTAAAGAAAGCAAATAAAAGAAGGAAGCAAATCAAATGTTTTAGTTAGACCCTTCCTGATGACATTCTACTTTACTTTCCCTTCATTCTTTTTTGCCTTCAGTCCAGACATTTGATCTTTATAAAATATACTTTCCAACTAAAGAAAATATTGTACATTCTTACCCGCAAAGCATCCAGACTGTTCATTACTTAATCAGTTATGAAAGCAAAGTCTTATAAGTTGGATTGTTTAAAGAAGCTGTATTTAACTTATGGTCAGGTATTGTTCTCCCAAGACATTTTTTAAAAGACCAAGGAAAGGTCTTGTGCTGTGTATTTTTTATATCCAAATAACAATTTAGTTGTGAATAAAGATTGCTTTCACAGGAATTATGATTAGCATGCTGCAATAGGCACTGGAAAAAATAAAATGATGAAGCCTGCATATTAATTCTTTACGAGGTAATGCTTTCAACATAAATCAATCCATTAACCGGTGTCCCTTGACTGTAGTTTATGGCAATACTGACACAAGTGCAGAGCTTTACAGGAGAGAGGGTGTGCAGAGCATGTAAATGGATAAATGGCTGTTACCTGGAGGAAACAGTTTGGCAACAACTGAAGTTTAGATTTTTCTATCAAGTCAGCACTTTAGCAGGGCAATTCAAGTTTGTGACCTCCTGTCACATACCTGAGCTAGAGCCAACACCAATTGGCTGCAAAAGTGTAGAGATCATTTCTCTCATAATCCATCCCACTATATTTCTTGGGATGAAATTTTGACATATGTCAGGCATAATTTCCTCTTTTGAAAGAGGCAGAATTTAATTTGATCTCCTTCTTGCCTCCTGTTTTTTTTTAGAAATACAAGTTTATGCAATTTGGACAAATGTTACAGAGTTTTGACTAAAACAGCCTATCTTTTTTGTGTGTGTGTGTGTGTCTGGTTCTTCAGGAACAAATATATTTTGCAGCAAATTGTTCCTTGCTTTTTACTAAGGGGGTTTGTGTTCAGCATTATCTTTGTAAGTGAGATTTGATTGGTTCTTGCCCTTATTCAGCTCCTTGTATTCAAAGGTGTATTTCAGCACTGAAGAGCTATGTATTAGATTTGACAGTATTTGAATGTCCCTTAGTCTGTTTGCCAACATGCAGAGCAGTAAAAAATGAAATCTGGAATACCCATTTAAAGTTAAATGGATTAATCATTGGGTAAGTATAATTATAATCATTTAATTAAGTTAAAATATTACCAATATCTGAATATTTAGACACTAAACAGAGAAAGCTACCACTAAATTGCAGCTGACCTAGACCACATCAACTACATTCAAAACCAACTAAATAGAAACATTTCTTTATTTCTTTTCCAAGCGCATTATTTTTCACTCTTACCCCCAGTTCCAGTCTTTTGAGACCTGTTAGCTAAACACAGGTTTCCTCAACACATTGTACAGTCCTATGTGCATTCAGAAACAAAGTTCTTGCTTTAGATGGTGTTAATTTTGAGCAGGGAATGGTAAAACCCGTGGTGCTAAGAGTTATAAGGTCTTCATCAGATTAGACTTCTATGTCGTTTATAGATATATTAATAACAGAGCTGACTGAATATTTCAGAATGAGAAATTCAGCTTTAGTTTCTTTAATGCTTCAAAATATCTTTGATAAGATTTCCTGTATTAAGGAAAGATTTTCAGCTGATGTAAATCAGTGTGTTTTCACTGCATTCAGTACAGGATGAGGATCTAGACAGTGAAAAGTTCATAAATATTCATCTTGCTAGGTGTGCAACTCAGTTTTGACTGGGTGATAAATCACAGGGTTTCTTTTCCTTCATGAAAAGATTGTGTAAGAACTTGAAGAACATGTGTTTCTGAGTACGAAACTGCATGTTAAAATGAATTTTAACAAAAATTGCTGAATACAGCTTTATAACTCATTTTATCACAACTCTTTGTGCCAGTAAAATTAGGAACGTTTAAAGGTATAAGATAATCAAAATGTCATTAGAATAGAGAATAGAAAATCACTTCAAATTTGCACAAAATTTTATCCGAATAAAATAATCTTTCAATTCTGATGAACAGTCTATGTTTGTACAATTCTACAGGTATAATCTTTCCATTAATTGAACCTTCAATATTTTTTAGATTTATTAACTAGATTGTTATAATAACATCTAGACTTTGGCATTTTAATTAATCTTAATTAAATTAATAGAAAACTGGAAGTAATCACGGCAATATTCTGACTGGACCTGCATAACACCGACCAGAATGCTATATTGCTGTTTGGAAAAAAAAGTATGTTTAAAAGAAGAGAACTCCACCTTGGTTTACAAGTTGTCAACAAGAAAGATACTTCATCTCAACTTTTGTCAAGTTTGCCAAGTTGCTTCAATTGTTCACTAAGTTGGCTTTTGAAGATTACATATTTTCTATTTCTTATAATCTAGTATATGGCTGGCAGATAATGACCTGTGTGACTGCCTCATTTTTCATTTGACATGGGTAAAATTCCACTCAAGTCAAGTGAATAGAGAATCTGAGACTCCTGATTCAGAGAGAATAAACATTCCAAGATTTACATTAATAACTGATTTATCTATAGTAATTAGCCTTCCCTGATTTAGAGACGTCAAAGAACTTCATAAAACCAGGTACTATTTTGATAACGGAATTCTATTGACTATCCATGGGAAAGAGGAAAGAGATAATAATTTATCTATCTGGCATTCAGTCTGAATCATGTATTTTTTTTCCATGGGAAATAAAGAAAATAAGAAAGATACTGGTATGTTGCCTCCAGTAGAAATGTGATCAGAAACAGCTGTGGTGAGTACAGACTGGATAGTTAGAGGCACAGGCTATGTATCAAGGTAAAGCAGTAATACAAGTACAACAATCTATTCAGGGACTGTAGGACACTGGAAAAAAATAACCAGGATCATCTGGTTTGCCTTTTACATAATAGGGACATCTTTATGCCCTGAAACACAGATGCAGAACCTAGTGATGAAGAAGCAAGGAGTTCTGACTTGCTTACTAGTGACCAGAGCTTCTTCTAATCCTCGTTAGTACTTTCAATGCAGGTTAAAGAAGCCAAAATGTGTGTCAGGACCCCATGGTGCTATAGAAGGACCTGCAGCTGCATCTAAAGAGACCCAGGTTTGCATGGTCTTCCACAGCACAGTCATGAGCACACTCCCTTACATAGGGTTTTGGCTTGTGCCATGTTATGAATGATGAGATGTTGGCTGGGGCTGCTGCCAGAGACGGCATAAGTCAGGGACCGTTTCTAATGACAGTATAGTGAGGTAAGACTGTCCTGGGAAGGCAGAAAGCTTGGCTGTATAAGTGGGAGTCCTGCTGCACCCTCCAGCCTGAAGACTGGTGAGTAGGCCGATACCATTTTATTTGCTAGCAGAGAAGTAGTCTTTATGAATGCTTAACAAGAAGACAGTGTGCCCTACAAAGCCTATAGTCTAAAAGACTGTAGTCTAAAGTCTTAAAAAGCAAGAGACATCAGGTAGACGCAGAGAGACAACAGTGAAAGAGAGACAGCAGTTGTACTCAGTGATCTCAGCATGCTGGCTGCTGTTTCCATTGAAAACAGTGAATCTACATGTTACGGATATAGTCTTTAAAACTATTGTAAATGATTTTATGCAAGGACATCTCTGGGACACAGAAATCCAAATAATGATTAGAGAGTTGTTTTTACTTCCACATAACAACTGTATACTAAAATATACAATCACGTTGTAGAATCATCTGGTTAATTGTTATTTGCTGATGTCTGCTTCTCTGAGATGTAGTTGGAGCTAGACAGCAGCAAGATCCTCTCCTACACCTGCCTGCACACTCCATGGTCAAGTGACTCACAGTCTGAAGGTAGTTCAGATCCTCATTTTTGCACTCCATAAGCTAAAGGAAGTCCTTGAAATGGTATCTGCCTGCCTTTTATTCATCAGCTGAAAGATCTGATGCCCTTTTACAGGATAAACCTGAAGTGATGTGCAAACTTGGGCAAATGCTGCCCTACCATATCCTACCCTTTCTCAGCAGCACTCATAACAACAAAGAAATAGAGGAACTCCACTGTTCACAGTGAGGCAGACTGCAGATCTCTAACATGAAGGCGCAGGGTGAACAGTCCTTCTTCCCTGGCATCTCCCATAGATGGTCAAATATTGTAGTGTCCTTCCTTAGGTGGGTATGTCTTGCAGAGGAGTGGAGGACAAGCTAGCCCATATACTGTGAAAGAATTCATAGAATTTATATGAATTCAATTTAGTGAAGATTAGTTACGTTATTCAAAGGTGAAGAGGGTGGTAATTTCTATTCCAGATATATTTTGCCTTTTCTCATTGAGGACTTGCCTGCTCTGGAGACTATTTTATCAGAGTGCTATAAGCCCCTGTGTATTAGGATTAATAATTAAAGTACTAATATATTTTTAACTATAAAATTGCAAATGCAGCCATAATGCAGTTGCACAGAATCTACTTATCATGCCTGCTGCAAAAGGGGACGTATGAAATTTTCATGAATGTTTTATATTGCAGATAGGCGGAATCATTCAGTGCTTAATACTGCTTAATAATAGCATTGCAAACAGTTTTCTAAGGAGGCAAGCTGTGCTGCCAAACATATATGAAGTGTCACCCATCCCACCAAAAATAGGCCTTCTGATGATTACCAGATTATACTGCATATAACATGCACATGCACACAAGCACACACGTGCCCTGATGCAGTCCCTCATCTATTTCTCTCTATATATATACTTACAGACCCTCACATGGACCAAGCAGCAAAGCATGATGCTCATCTTTTAAATCGGTAATAATTTCAGCCTCACTGAGTTACCATTTGCCATCCACAACTGTACGTACCTATCTGAGTAGACGATGAAAATAAGACGGACAGTGAAAGATAGAGCATTCTGACATTTTAATCACTCTTATTGCTTTAGTTGCATTTCAGCATTATGCTGAGAAGGAGAAACTGGAAAGAACAGGAGGTAATGAGCTAAGAAGAAATGCTTCTGTCATGATATGTGCCACTCCTTATCAACGTGTTCTTGTCTTAGCAGTTACCATATATCTCTTTCAACACTTTCTGTATTGTTCGTCACAGAAATAGGGAATAATTTTCAGGAAAACATGTACATAACCTTAGAATTTTCTTTTGTTGTTCATTTTTCAAAGTGTTGGCTGTGATTGTTAATGATTGTGTGTGTCACATGAGATTGCTCCTGCTTCCTGCCTGGAAGAATATAACTTTCCAATCAGGAAAGGGGTAAGAGGAAACCACCGAGACTTCAACTTTTTAGAGGATTAGTCAGGAGATGATTAGTCAGTAGGTGACCAAAACCTGAGCAATTTAAGAGCATTTTTTAAACTTTTCTCTCTCTCTCTC
>VYZM01008647.1:20168-67829 GCA_013398915.1 Dromas ardeola | reverse complement strand
TTCCTTCTTCCTTTTTTTTTTTTTTTTTTTTTTTTTTTTTTTTACCCCAGAAAGTATCTATTAGCTCCAAGACATCATTCTTAGGTATTCAGACTGTTATGACACTTAGTGGCTCGAATGGGAAACTCCCCCGAGTTGTCTCATCAGATAAGTATCTGAAGACCAGCTGTAAAAAGGATGCAATTAGATTCCTATCTAATTCAGTGTGCCAAGGCTCTGGCTAGAAATGATTTTGCCAAGCCTTATCTTAAAACCAGACAGACAAATTCCTGACCTATGACAGAAGAAGTAGTTTTCCCCTAATCACTGTTTTGTTATTTGAGTATTTTGATTTAAGCAAATGGAGAAGAGACAAAACCAGCCAGTTTGTTTATTTTGCCAGAAGGTCTTACATAATTGTTCGCACCCTTTTTTTTTTTCTAACAACCAGATGAGAGAACATTTGAGGCGTCCACATGAGAAAGCTCATGGAGTCTCCATCCGTCCCTAATGCACAACAGAGCCACAGTCTGCAGGGGAATGCTCTCCGACCTGCGTGGAAGTGGCTGCAGAACCAGGTTATTCCTGGTTTTCAAACTGATAAAATCTATTGCTCTGTACAAGAGCAGAGCACAGTCTGTCTTTTCATAACAAACTTCCCAGGAAGCATTTATTCTTCAGGGTTCTTGTTCTTCAAGGCTTACTTTTTGTGGTTATCTTTATTGTTTTTCCAGTGAAAAGCTCTCATGATTTGGGATTAGACAGCACTCTTTTAAAATATTTTTTTTTTTTACACTGGAATACAAAATTATTTTGAAATAGACAGTGAGGTGTGTGAGTTTCATGAAGGAATCTGTATTTTATGGCTCTAAGCTACCTAATTGATGATATTAATTCAACGAGTTTAATTGTTTATATTGTTCATTTATTTCCTTTTTAACTTTGACTGAATTCATCCCAGTGCAGTGTATCTGTGCAGGGTTTAGGAATTGCTTAATATCCTTTACACCTTTAAAATTAAATACTGTTTTTGTTGATCCTTCTACTAATGGATATATTTACACCACATTATGACTTCACTGCTGTGAAGAGACATTATATTCCCATTGCCAAGAATTGCCTCACCTTATCTTTATCCATGCACTGTTATGAAGTGATAGTAATATGTTATTCAAGAAAATAATGACATGTGACATCAATGCATCCAGAAAATACAAGTTTATCTTATTAAAAAAGTACGAGTTTCAGAATTTTTGAACTGCTCTAATGACGTCTTGCCTCTCCTGTAGAAAAAAACTACAGAAGTTGATATTAATCAGGGTGGAATGATTTAAAATATCTGTTGCTGGAGAAGCTTTGAGAATAATTTTTCATTGGCCAGAACAGTATGCAATTCCAACTCAACCAACTTTGAACATGTGTGGTAGCCATGTTCATGGACCTAGCTCACCTTAGTTAAAATATTAGTTGAAAGCATTCTTTTCCAAATACATGTTTTGGGGCTGTATAATGAAATGAGAGAAAGCACAGCAGTACTCCCTTTCCAGTTAGCATATATGCTCTGCACCAAGAATTAGACTCCCTGATGGGTCACAAAATACTTGGATTTGGAGTCAGTATTGAACATGAAAAACTCTAAATAATTTAATAAGCATTACACTAATGGCAATCTTGGGTTTATTAGATTTACCCCCCATTATCTTCCCTCTAGTGATCCACACAATATTGGTTCTTTCACAGCACTGTGGCTGCTCTCTGCCTCCTCCCCAGCTAATGAGACTTCATACTGCTTTGCAGCAGCTGGAAGTGTATGTCTTTGTCCCATGCATGCAGACTTGCACCTTCCTATGTCTCAGCTATGTGTGATTTGCCATGTGGAGTGGGCCTTCTGCTGTAGGATACAATCTGAGCGTGGGAGAAGGAAGGGAGAAGAGCTCAGCCCAGCCTGTTCCTGTTTTTGTTGCATGCATTCCTGGCCAGTAGGACCTTAGTCTGTGTTCCCAATAAATGTGTATTAAATCACTGTAAAATATCCTATGTTCTGAAGAAACCATAGAAGAAGGAGGATGTCAGACATACAAGCAAAACAAACTTAAGGGGGGAGGGTCTTTAAACTTTTACTTGTTTTACAGTCATATCCCTAGATAAAAACTCAGCAGATATTTTCAATCTCATTTTCAACACTCCGGAAGTAAAAGCTCATTTGATTCCTCATGATGAACTGTTTAAAATGCTTTGTGAAATATCATGCAATGGACTAGATGCAGACAAATGGAATTGTTCCCACTGAACTATGCATTAGTTATCAAATCATGGTTGTTTATCTGCAAGGAGAAAACATTGGACCTCTATTCATTATCTGCAGAATTTTTCAGCAGTCTTCAGTGAAATACAAAAGACCACTGTAGTCCTACAAAGGCCTTATGTCTAGCCGTCATTGAATTAAAAAAAGTCCCCTTGTTAAAAATTAGCTAACATTATCCCATATTTCATTATCATCTCCACATATCTGAAAAATCTTCGGTAATGGGAACCTGTGACGGAGAGCTACAGTGCCGTGCTCATTTGATTTTTGTCCTGCCTGCTACCACGGGGTCTGGCCTAGCCAATAAAAAAGTAATTGATTTTACATTACTTTTCAGTGGCTTAAGCAGCTGTAATTAATCTCCTTACAGTTTTGTTAAACGCAAATCCCATAAAGCTGTCTAATATGCTTATGAGACCAAAACACCAGGACAGTGGCTTAGGATCTGAACCATGCTGCTAAGCACACCTTTTTGTTTAGCTTTTACTGATGAGTTTACAGACGGGAGGGGTGAGATTGTGAAAACTGAATTCTATGGTCTTATGATTGTGTCTTCCACACGCTACCAAACATAAACACAACAGGGAAACATTTTAATTTTGGCAGGTGCTCAAGACTTTGTGCTTGATATGGGACGGTCACTCGAAGATAATGAGTATTTCTTCAGGCCTAGTGTCATCTTGGCAGCAGATTCAAGGGATTTACACTGAAAAGTAGGGGCTTCCAGTTACTATTGATGCTGAAAGCTCTTCAGACATCTCTGAATATATAGAAACCAATTGTCTCAAATTTGGGAGTGAAGAGAAAGAAGGCACTAATACGAATGCAGCCTCTCTCTTACTTGCTAACTTTCAAGACAGTAACAGGTAAAGAAAATTTGCTTGCTAACCTAGTCTGATGACCTAATGTAGCATTTTACCAAAGGCAAAAGAAATCCTTAGCCAGAGGAACGTAAGATATGCTATGTGGTTATTAGCTACTGAAACATTCACTTTTTTATCATAGAGATTGCATATAGAATGTTAAATTAACATGTATACATTTTTATATTATAAGCTTTCTAGCGGAGAACCTTTAAATAGCATCAGTAACAAAATAAAAGGAAAGATCTGACAGGAATACAGAGCAGACTCAATGTTGAATATAGATTTGGCTCCTTCACATGTGGATTAAAGTGGGCTTGAAATGAAATAAACAGAACGGCTTCAGAAGTTTAGAGCTGAAGGGAAGTCATCGATCACGGTGGAGGAATGTTTGATCTGATGTACAGTAGTTTAGCTCACAGACTTCATTGCTAAAAACATTTATCTCTGTGCTCACTGCAAATTCTAATAATAGAAGACATGTCCTGAAGAAATTCAATATGCCCAGTAATTGTGAGCATCAGTCTTACGGAATGTGTAAAAAATAGACACAGTGGACATTTAGACACATTCGGTTTCTGTCTGCGCTTGACGAGAATGAAAAAAAAAAATCCCGTATCAACTCTTACATAAAATGCCTCAGCTATTTAACAAGCATTTATATAATTTGCCATTCTTAAAGATGTTTAAATGTTTGTTTCTTAAGTGTATGTTGATTGGCAACTGAGTTTTCATGGGAACTTTTCTGTCTTTCCTTCACCTTGTTCTAGACACTTCGATCTTACTAATCAATTAAGATTCTTACTATGCTTGTCGCATGTAGTGATTTCCACAGTATTCAGATGTATTGAGAAATATAGTCTGCCCCAAAGGGCCTGTCTTCCAAAAATATTAAGCAAGCAGCAGTTCAGAAATAACCTGAGATGACTGGTTATGTTCAGCCTTCTGATCCAAATTATTTTTGAATGCATAGTTAAAAGTGTCATCCGCAAATAGTCCTCAATAACAGATCTGATCATTTTATCAACTTGTCTCTTTCCTCTTCCTTTTCAGTCATTTTAATGTACAATGTGTGAACAGTGTATTCTCCTTTCAGGCAACAAAAAAGAAGTTCTTTTGACACTCTCAAGGTAAGAACAGGGTAGAATGAAAAATGCCATCTTCTCCTTGGAGAACATAGTTACAGTTTCTGTGATACTTCAAGATTAATTCCGGCTACTTAAAGGAGATCACACTTTGACAATGCTGCATCTTGACCTCCAACGCACCTCTAAAGTGTGATGGCCTACAGAGAACACAGAACTTTAATAAATACGTAAGTTAATTACAGTGTCAGAATACACTCAAATCTGGGGTATGCATCTTTCTTCTCCAGAATATATACATGAGATGCAGAAGCATGGAAATTAATTATTTTTTCTATACAGTACGAACCTACAGAGTGATAAAGATGTAGAAGAATAGACAGACAGATAATCCTATACTACTGGATAACTAAAGGGTATATTGAGAAAGAAGGGAGGTCTCTCATAAAATTAGGTTGAAATAAATAGTTTTAGTACCTTTTCATAGGATTTCTTGAATAACTTGTCATTTTAATTTTAATTGTTGCATAACAAATGTTTATAGAAATTTTCAGATTTCGCCAAATTTCATTCAGGTGGTTTTTTGTTTTTTTTTTTTTTTTTTTTCCACAGTGACTACAGACTTGATGGTTTCAGATTTGAAAATATTGATCAGAGGGTCATACTTATTGTAGAGTAAAATTTGCCTTGGTAAAACACACAGCTTTTCACTTTATTGAATTTTTGTTGTTTTGATGTCTCTAGACTTCATGGAAGTGGAAAAGGTAAGCTTTGATGCCTTCCATTCTCGTGTGTCACTGTATTAACTTCCCTCATTCAGCATCTGGCCCTTAAAATCCAAGCAGCCATGAATGTGGAGACGTGATATTTTTTATGCATATGCATTGTCTATGATAACCATATTATTTGGCTAGATACCAAAAGGATCTGAATAGACTAAAAACCTAAATAGAGAAGACAGACCATGTTTATTAAATATATACATGGTGAATAAAGGACCATATCAACCATCTATTTAGAAGATACTTGGAAATCTGAAATCCTTGTAGATATTTCTTCTTCCAGATGCCTTTCCATCAGTCCTATTTACATATCTTGTTGTAGTCAGTAACTAGCTTATTTACTGTTTGTTTCTACCTTTGTTAGGAGGCTTTTCCAAATTCTTCACCCTATGCAGTAGGCTTTCAGAATACTTAGACTACAATTTCCTAGTAACACAGTTACATTTTTAGTAACACAGGAATATGTCTTCTTATTGAAAAGAACAATCTATTTTATTCCCTTGGAGAATGTGATTAGTTTCAAAGGTAGATGCCAAAATAGGATTTTTTTTCCCTTTTATCAAATACTTTCCAGCTGCAGAACCACTTCTTTTCAGCACAAATCTTCCAACCAGCTGTCACCAGTGCACACAAGAACATTACCACCTTAAAGCTTGTCAATTCAATTTTGCAGTCATCTTCTTCACTTGCTATCTTATGAAAGTCTCATTACTCTTCCCACTGTTGTAGATCAGGTCCTAGATCAACACGCCAAAAAAGAAGTATTACAGCTTTCAGGAGGTAAAACACACAAAGGCTTTTAAATCTAAAATTCCATCTAATGATGCCGTAATGTCATCACAACATGGAGAGCTATCGTATAGGCAGTTTTAATGCAGTCATGGCAGTGAGTCATGGGAGCGTCAATCAACTGAAAGAACATTTATACCCAGGAAGGAAAGGGATGAAAGCAGTGGTGGCTACAGCGGCTCACATATCTGCACAAGCTCTCATTGGTGTATAGTCAGATGCCTCTAACACACTTTCTGGAAAACCACAAGGTCAGCTATGAATATCACTGGTGGTTTGTTCCTTGATGTTGCTTAGGAAGGAAAATTGGGTTTTATTAGTGTTATTATACTAGCCCTAATGGAGGTGTTACTGTTGGAGAGTTTGTACTGAAGTTTATGAGAAATTTAATAAATCTGAAAATTTTGATACATGCCTACTACTGTAACAAAAGTTATACCCAGTTAATCAAGTCACCCATATTATATAAAAAGTCTTTCATGAAGGCTTAGACTGATAAAACAATACTTAAAAGGATCAATCTGTTTTTAGTGACAAAAAGCATCCTCAAGCTGTCCTCATTACAAAATCAGGTGCTATGTCAATAAGAAGCATACAAATGGAAAATTAACATCACAAATTAAGCTAGTTATTGGGAGTACGCACAAGCAGTATAGCCACATAACCTTTGTCAAATCTGATCTTGTTGTCAATACACCCTTCATAACTCATGCAGGAATTAGTGAAATTCTGTCAAAGGATGGTAGCAGTATCTCACATCATGAATGCCTGGAAGCCTTGCCTGAAAAAATTAATGTTAAAAACCATTGTGTCTTAATAACAACGACGGTTGAACATTAGTAATTTCAGCAGCTGTAGTATTAACAGTTGCTAAAAGCAAATGATAAAGTATGGTAACTAGCTGAAATGCAGGCAAGTGTCTGACTTCTAAGCTTATTCTGTAACCCAAATCTTTCAACAGCAGAAAATAGAAATGAGAATACTGGTGCATCTTGTGCGGGGCTTAACAGAGCAGCAACACTGCTGGAGTACACCAAAAAAAAAAAATCCTACTTCAGTCATCATCTCTTTTCTCAGTTTGTACTGATCAGTCACTAAAAATATAAAAGTGGCTCTAACACCACATATAGTAATTTTTCCTAGACGCTTAAATTTTAAAAAGGTAAACTGCAAAGATGATGTTAAGTAATTTAATACCATAATAGGAAATACAAAATGTATGATCTTTTTGTCATAATGCTTTCAGTGTGCATCTCAAGAAGCTACAGTATGAATTGTGTGCCTGGAGCCAGAAATAGCTCATCAAGATGAAAAATACATACAGGTGACTCAGGTGTGTCCTCTTACTGAAGATCCCAGCTGTGATGCTCTTACTAGTTGGTGAAGGATTGACTTCTCTATGAGTTAAGGAATGATGGAAATTGTGGCAGAACTTCTTAAGAAATAGAGATATGACTGACAGAAAAGACAGAATAAGCATAAAACCACTTCCCACTGATCCAAGAGAGTGCGAATAATCCTTCACTGCCACATCAGATGAGTTTATGTATCAGCTCCATAAAAGTTATAGAACATCAAACAAGCAATAAGTGGCAGGAAAAGCAGCAGATTCATCATTGCAGAGAGTCATGTACAATGGATGAACTAACTCTGCAAACCAATTCCCTTAAGAATGGCAAAGTAAAAGTTGGTCTCGACAACACCTGAGCTGAACTGAAAAATCATTGAACTGCTCCTTTATCGTATGCTCAACTACTTAGAAAATCCCTGAGCACTCCTGCAACCAAGTAAATGTGGATTAGAGTGGATGAATTTCAGGCCTATGCCTCATTGAGTCATCTGCATGACTTAAACAAATGCCTCCTCTTACAATTGCCATTTGTTGAAGAGTACGTTTGTCCAAGAAACTGAGCTCCACTCAGGAAAGTAATTTACTGGTCAAATCTGAATATCACTCAGTGTATTGATAACGGCCTTGACAAAGATACATTCCTGTGTGCATATTTGAACACTAGATCAGTAAAGGCTTCCTATCAAAAGATAAAGCTCTAGTGGTGGTGAAAATGAATAACTTGCTAACAGTAGTGCAAATTTATGTCAATGCTGTTCAATGTCTGCAAGGATAAGCAGCCCATCCGTTCCAGCTCACATCTTAATATACAACAGAAGTCAAAACAAAGGATTTCTACTAGCTAAAGTCACATTAAGACGTGCATGTTCCAGGCTATTGACTACTGTATCATAAACCAAACATACTGTGACCTGGCTAAAGCATGATTTCACTTCTGTAGTAAACAGGCTAATAAGATAATAATAATCATGGGTTCAGTAGAACTAGTGTTTTTTAAACATACTGTCTTCTCTGTTCCACTTCCATGCTGGTATCTTATAGTTCACAGAATATAAATCCTTTCTCCCATTCTCTTTCTGTTAGCAAGATAAACAGTTTAATGTCTCTCTCCATTTGAAACAGTCTTCTGCTTTACAAGGTACCAGCTACCTTGTGTCACAGTCTAACCAATTAACATATATTATTAAGCTGAGAGCAATTTTTTCAGCCTGTATTTAGCTTTGAAGTATGCTGACTCTACTAACAGAAAGTTTTTGATTGCTTGAAAGCTTATCTATTTTTTCCAGGTCTACTAGTTACCCTAATGATTTTTTTTTTCTCTCTTTCTACAAACTCTGGCTTGTATCATGTAGATATATCATCTAATTTGGAGCTAGCTCTTATTATAACTCTGCCTAGAACAGTGAGGTCACTTTGCATGAGTGGTGACAGCTGGATCCAAATATTTGAAGCTTCTCATTGCTTTCCAAATTAGCCCAAAAGACAGAAGGATTTCATATACATCTTGATACACAGCAGACAACATTTCAGAAGAGTTCCCTCCACAGATAGCATGGCTGTCAGGACATGACTGTTAGAATAGGCACTTCACTACCTCTCGCTGTAATTTCCAAAGAGAAATACAACCCTGACAGGAATGAAGGCCTACTAAATAGAGCTGATAGGATCAGGAAGGGGTCTGGTTATGCTCCTGTATACAGAAATTAGAGATAACAGCTCTTTAAAATTAGTGTCTGTGCAAAGCAGTGTTTAATGTTTTTACTAAGGCTATCAGAGTCTTGCTTAGGAGAGAAACTGAGAGCCCTTGTAGCAAAAGCTTAATCAAGAAAGCTAACAGGGAAAATAAATTAATTTCCATCAGGAACTTTCTGTCCTTTGACAAGATAGACAGAAATTGTGGAATAAAAATAAAAAAAAAAAAAAATAGAAAAAGGTTTGCAAAGAATAGAAGGATTTTGAGACTTTTGAGAAGGCAAAAAAGGTCAGTATGGGGTCTGGCTTCCTATACTGCCTTTCCTCCTTCCAGTGTAATAAAAATAATATTATATCTTGGCATGTGTAAACTGTAGCATTCATATCAATACACACCTAATGTGTGGGTATTTATCTCAAGAGATAATTTATCTTGACCTTTTCAAGCTGACTGTTAGCAGTAGTGTCAGCTACAGCAAGTGTCAGCTTTAAAGAGCTGCAGGCTGTTTGAAGAGCTACCCGTCTGTAGCAGGCTTCTGTTGAATCCCTCCAGCAAAAGTCTCTGAAACAAATACCATATTATTGATGAAGTTACCAGTATTACCTGAGCAAATTTTCTTTGTATTCTAGACTTGCAGATTTTTTGTCTGGTGTTCCTCAGATTCCAGTTTCTTATTCAATGAGATAATATTTTTTAAACATTTTTAAATGTTTAAAATATTTAAAAGGTTTTAAAATATTTAGAATTTTTTCCCTGGGGAAAAACAAAAAGTCTGTTTAGGAAAATCTGATTCAATTTCTTTGCATTTGACTTATTCTCAATCTCTGGGTATTTGCTGATGTGACATCATGACAGGACTGGCAGATACCAGTTTTTTTACATTTACATAATGCACAGAAGCAGAAGAGCACCGAGCATCTTTGAACAGAGACTGTCACTAAGATTACTGTATGTAAACATTTTAAAAGAAGCCCCCCCATGTTGGACTTAAAAACCACTGTATAAACAAACCTAGAAAGTATAAAAATGACAGTCAAACCTAGTAGTACCTTAGCTCGCCCTCTAGATCAGGTAGGAATATCTATTTAGAGCACCACTCATAAACAATTTCCACCCATGCAGCTTGTCAAATTTGACTGTCAGTATTTCCCAGAAAGCAAATACAAATACCCAAACCATTATTGTATATTAAAACCTCATGATTTTTATGAGGTTTTCATGTTCTGATTCAGAAATATTTGAAAGATTTGTATTGGTAAAGCTGTAACTTTCCTTTTCATGTCTATGAGGATGGTTCCTGTGGGTCCAGCTAGTGAAAGAGGTTGAGACAGTCTTCATTAGAAAGCAAGTGTCTTTTCCTCAAATCGCAGAGTCCTGTAAAACCACACCGTAAATTGTTAAGCTTGGCCTTAATATTGAAATCCTAATGCCATTTACAACCACAAGAAGAAAAAGAATCCTTCCTTATTAAGAAACCAAGCCCTCATCAGGTGTGCTGCCTCGCTGCCTGTCATAAAACATGCTTTTGCAAACTCAAACTCATTAGTTTAATGACAGAAAAACCTGTGCAATTGCATCAAACCTGCAGGCAAGGTCTGGAATGAGAGATAAAGTTACAGCACTTTCAGTGAAGGTTATAAATATCACACACTTTCCCCACAATCCAATGTTTAGACCACAGCCTACTTCATGCAAAAAAATAATTATTTTAAAAGGGGTTGAAGATTTTTATAAAAATGTTTTACTATTTCTTGAAATGCTTTATATAAGGCATGTTAATAACATGTAGGAAAGAAGCAGGATGAGGTTTTATGGTCAATATTATGGCGGATGTCAGACAAGATCATTTCAATGATTTCTCTGGCCTTAAAAACTTATGAACCTGTGGGTCACTGTTACATCTATGCAGCACTTTAATTGGCTGCATAGAAGACTGACCCTAATTTATAGTCAATCTTAATTTGTGGGAAAAGCGGACATACATTGTCATTTTCTTTAATCTTGGTCACTCAAGCTGAAAAGACCTCCTTTTATCTTTTATTTTAGTCTGCTTTATGGCAAATTTATTGATAAATATAAAACTGTATGGAACTTTGTTTCAGATTTAGTGCTTTAGAAATTAACTTAATATTGTATTAATCCATATTAATTACTGAAATCACAGATTCGATGTATTACCAACCAATGCTCAAATGTGAATGTGACAGATTTTTTTGATCCTAAAAGATTAAGAAATATGTATTTCAGTGATTTAAACATATATTACAGCATTTGAAAACCCCTTCAAGCGTGTTTTTGCTTGTCCTTACATTTAATTTTGAGATTAAGATTTCAAATCTTAAAAATTTACCTATTTGAAAAAAAGGCATCAGAGCCCACATTTAGGCTGAAGCAAATTATTGGTTTTCAATGCCTATTTGAAACATCCTGAGATATGAATTTTGCAGTGCAGGTTCTTCTGTAACCAGACAGGTTTTCTTGTTTGAAGAAGCCATTACTATTGTTAAAAAGCATTTTTATAATTAAAGTGCCCTGGATATGTCTCCTTGAGGTCATCTCAACACAGTTTCTTACCTGTGGTTCTTACTATCTACAACTACCTGGTATCCACTAAAGTGAGCATGTGTTCTAAAGTATGACTTATTTCTTTATGATATTGTACGTAAGTTACAATGATATAACATTTATTATACATTACCAAATGATATTTTCACCTAATTCAATATGAACGTTATCCGTATCAGAAACTGAAGCTGAAATAAAGAAACTGGTCATCGCTAATTATTGGTGCAAGGTATGAATCAGCTCCAAAGTTATCTTCATTTGACTTCTAACATAGAAGAGCATAACTTAGGTTTGAACATAGGCACAGAGGTGTGCACGAGACCCACATTTTCATGTCTTGCCTACTCAGGAGTAAGATGGCTCCAAACTACAGAAATTACATCTCACTTTTTTGATAAAGAAACATTTACAGAGTGATAAAGCTGCAGCTACTATTCAAGGCACACCCTCATTCCACCTCCAGCAGTTCCTGTTACCTTTGAGGCAATAAGCTTTGGGCAAACATTTGTTTATTTACTAGGTGTAGCGTAGTTTGCATATAGACTGTTATACTACTCCTGTTTTAATCAGCTCTCCATTAATTCTGTTTAATTTGGTTTTGTTGCTATAGGCCTTGTTTCCATCCTCTTCCTGACCTCACTGTGTTATATCATAACTTCCTGGTCCCTACTAGAGCTGCAAGGGATGAAATGAGCTACTCAACCCAATCTCTGCTCTTCTTTATCCCTCTTCACGCTACTCTCTTACAACAGTCCATATAAAGTTACCCAAGTACAAACCTTGGCCCTGTCTGTTCAGATGGCGTGCTCTATAAATGTCTCCAATCTCAGTCCCAAAAACTGCTGAGAGTCTAATGCCAACTCTTTACAATCTCTTTTACACTGACGTTTGGACCATTGCCTTTTGTGAGTGGTTTGTAAGGGAATTTGATTCTTAGACCAAGACTGGTGTATTTGTGCAGTGTTCTCAGCTTGTTGGTCCCTTTGGTGCTGACATTTCCGAGTGGCACTATCTGGCTGTGCCTGTTTCCTGCTCATTGTTATTCTGCTGGAGTGGGCTGTTTGGAGCGCACCCAAGAACTGTGATAAGGTATCTGGAGATGTGTTTTGCAAGGTAACACGTAGCTGACATGCTCTGCTGAGACAATTAGCTATTGTACACTGCAGCAAATGATTAAATATCAAGGTATCTTACCTTGGGTAACCACAAAGCAAAGTGGTGACAGACTGGGTGAAGGTGACAGAAAATAGACAGCAAAAGCAAATGGGAAGGCAAAGAAGTATTGTGTTCTAGGAACTAGATAGTACCTGCTCAAGATACACTTTCCATGAGACAAAAATCTCTTGTTGCCCTTCAGAGAAATAAATACAGCGCGTAGGAAAGTGTGACAGGTGAAAGCAAAACCAGTGCAGGTTTTGGTCTGTGTGGACCAATGTGAGCAGGAACCTAACTGCATGGGCTTTAGGTGAGCCTCCACCACCCAACAGCCTGAGCAGATAAACTCAGAAAAGACGTACGCAGGTGTGGCCAAGTGCAGCCAGGCGAGAAATAGTAAACATAGGGAACGAGTGGAGAAAGGTGCCAAGAGGTCAGGGAAGCTGAGTGAGGCCATGCCTCATCTTTCATTCCCACTCCTCACTCCTGGAACCTCCTCATCTCTTCCTCAGGAGCACAGCGTCCATGTTCCCATCTCAGTCCCTGTTCCCCAGTCCCTCTTCCCTTTGGTGTGATAGCCCACCCTTAACACCAGCGTTTCACATCCAAGTATCCCTACTCTCTTCTCAAGTTCCCAAGAATTGACAGATAACTGGAAGAGGTCCTGTTCCTGGTGAGGGGAAGACCGTGAATCTCGGGCCCGGGCCAGGGAAGAAAGCCAGAAAAGAGTTTCAGAGAAAAAGCTATTGTTGCTGGGAAATGCCTCCTTCCCCTCTTTCTAGTCCTCCCTCCTGTCTTTGGCAGCAGCAAAAGGAACCCAATTGCAAAGATGAGGTGGAGATTTGCTGATTGTCCTGGAAAGGCACATTTTTCTTTCCTCAGGCATACTCAGAGCAGGCAGTTTGCCATCCCTTGTTGGCTGCAACTTCTTTTGCATCCTGCCTCACTCTGGGACTTCATGAAGTTGTATATCTACCTTATATTATTTGCCATAGCCTGTCCACATGTCTCACTATTTCATGTTTATTCCCTTTTGGGATCATGCCTCATCAGTGACCTTGAACTCCCAGAAATGTCTCTGTGCCCTGTTATCAGTGTTATTGGAATCTTAGTGCAACTTCTGCAAATTAAAAGGAAAGCAGGATGCCAGGAAACCTTTGAATTTCCTATAAACCTTCAGGAAAACACATATGGATAGCAACAGTGACAAGCCTGCAAGAATTATCTGCGCATACGTTTTGAGGTACTGATGATAGATTGACACTTGGCCTTGAAGGTGAAGGATATAATGGGAGTGGAAAGGCAAGCTTTTTTTACAATAACTGTAATAAATTTTCAGTGCTTCACAGCTCCATGATTACTTTTGGTGACCTCCGGAGAGGTCATGAACCCCTCTCTGAATACACTCTGGCCCAGAACATGACTTTACAGACTCAAGGAAGTGTTATTACTGGCTTTTCATTGCATAGGGCTTTCTCTATGAACTAGTTGTGACTTTTCTATCTTTGATTGATCATCTCTGATTAATCCTAACTCTCCAAATGATATCATGCTGCTGGGCAAGGATTTACCCTTTCAGTCCCTTTCCTTCACGTTATCCTGTCTGCTCAGAATTGGTGTGATTTAATTGAATTTGCTTTCATGACACCACCAAAGTGAAAAAAATAGTCACAAGTGTGGTTTGTTTTAAATTTGTGACCAAAGATTGAGAATGGTATGGATGAAGAGAACGAGTTTGACTGGATCTTCTCTGAGGGCCTAGACCCCCAACTGTACTGAAGGAGGTGGAGATAGTCTGTGCTTATCAGGTTGAGAAACAGAGATTTCCATGATGATGAAGGTTGGAAGCTGGTGACTTCTTGCACCAGGGGAGGATGACTCCTGCATCACCTGCGGAGTGGCAGTGATGAATGAAGTATTGGGAGCTCTCTCCAATGAATTATGAGCCAGCTGAGACTGAGCCACATGGTAGCAGCAGGAGGAAGTGGCAAGTGACAGCAGTGTCTTTGCTGCAGGGGAGAGAGGCCCCCAGCTGCTGACCTGACCTGCTGTTAGGGGACATTTGCTTCTTGCTGAGGCGTGGCTTTGGGACATTGTGGGAAGACTGCCAAGATTTGTCTAGCATTCAGACAACAGCAGACCCCTGCTGCTTTTTCATGTGTGCGCCAATATTAGTACCAGAGGAGACCTGGAGTATATCAAGCATGACTACCTGGCTCTGGAGATGACAGTCAAGAGCATGGTGGTCCAGCTGGTGTCTCCTTGATCCTGATGGGGAAGGGGAAGGGGAAGGGCTTGAGAAAGAGTGGGTGTATCCTGCAAGTCAACAACTGGTTGTTCATCTGGTGTCAGCAGTGGGGTTTTGGTTTCTATGACCATGGGATACTCATTGAGAATTAAGGACTGCTATCAAGAGAAAAAAACCCACCCAATAAAGTGGTGAAAAAGCTTCTTTGCCAACAGGCTGGCCAAACTGATGAGGACAGCTTTAAACTAGGAGCAAATGGGGGAGGGATATGAATAGGCCCTATAAAGTGATAAAGTGGTAGATCAGACTGGCAAGCATAGTGTGCAGGGTGATGCGGACAGGAGAGACCTCATAATCAAGTCCAGCAAAGGGCCATGGGGGCGGATAAGGGACTGGAGCATCTATCATATGAGGAGAGGCTAAGAGAGCTGGACTTGCTCAGCTTGGAGAAAAGAAAGCTCAGAAGGATCTTCAATATGTATAAATACCTGTTACGAGGGGTAGTAAAAAAGATGGAGTCAGACTTTTTCATGGCACCCAATGACAGGACAAGAGGGAATGTCATATCTCTGTGTACATGGAGATGGAACTGTCAAGTTTGCCAGAGGTGCAGAAATCAAGACAAACTGACATGGTTAGAGTAACATTAAGAAAGAAAATTACAAAAATATTTTACTGTTTAATTCTTGCTATAGCTTCTCACAAACATTACAGCTCAGGCTAGACTAGAAGACTAAAATCAGTCAAACCCATTGCCTGAAGTAATAATCGTTTATCTTATACAAAATTTAGTTCATTAAACAAATATTAATTTGACCAAAATCATCAGGTTCATCATTGCCTCCACAGCTGAGCCCAGAGGCTAACTCAGAGGAGGTAAGAAACGATCACAAGGATAGCCCTAGAACAGAAACTGCAGGAGTAAATACCCAGAGACAGAACAGTGACATATTTAAGATTTGGTTGTGGATATGGAATTGAAAAAGAGTTTTGCTGATCTAGTTGTTGACTTCTGCATCTGTACATGAACATGACATTTTCCTCATCTCTATAATTCTAGTTAGTTATTCCCATTTACTGTTTTAAGATGCTGCTTTCAGCTTTCTGCATTCAACGACTGTCTCTTTTTTTTTTCCTTAAAAAAAAGTGCATTTCTGAATTACTTTTTTCATCTTCTCTGACCCAAAGGTCAGACTGTCTTTGACCTCTGCATTTCTCACTCTCAGCTACTTTTTCTTGCATAGATTTCAAAGTTGGTGCTTCAAAACCCTCTTTTCTTGACATGAATTTTAGGCTGACTTGTTTTCAGCTGCTATGCTTTTTTTGCTAAATTGTTCTAAAACCCCACATTGAAATAATGTAGTAAGTATGAACAGAGCATTATATTTATTATATCAGATGGCATTCTTTACATTGTATAAATGGGATGACTTGTGCAGGTAAGAGTTATTCACAGCTTTCCAGAGTTTAACATCTATGTTATAAACCATTTACCACTGCAATCTCTCTTCACTTCCGAACTAGTTTTCCAAAACTTTCATCCTTCTAACTGAAAGTTTCAGCTCCTATATCTTTCTGAAAGATGAATTATTTCTTAGAAAATTTAAGCAAAACCCCCTCAGCTGTTTTTAAATTACTTCATACTGTTTACCATGCTTTTAGAGTAACACAGACCTTTAGAAACATCTATGCTTGTTTTCCATAGCAGATACGGAGCAGAGAAATAAATTCTTCACATGTAGGACCTGCATCTTCTACTGAAATGATGGGAGATTCTGCTTCTGAGCCTGCTTGTTAGTCACCTTAACATACCCATAGTAGAGCTTACCAGAATCCTATTGCCTTCTTACTACTTACTGACAGTCAACAAGTTTGAATGAAGCAGGAATTCATAAGAAGATCCAGTCTGTTTAAAATGTTTCTGAGATGTTTAACATCTAATTAAATATATATGCATCCTTGAAATATTCAGAATATATCCATTCTTCAGAGAGACATGCGTGTGGGATACTACAAGATCTGAAATGCATTAGCCCAGGAGCTCTAAATTTCTCTCACTGAGAGATAGTCACCCAGGAGCGAGGCAGACCTCTGCATGGTTTTGTTTGTTATTGTAGATGCAGCAACAGGCTGATATGGTGATTGATGAATGATAACAATTAATATTTCTATGTGATACCATATATATGACAGCTAGCTCTATACTAGCTCAAGAGAACACAATAAGAAAATTCTAAAAAAAAAGAATAATAAAAGAAAAAAGTATAGTTACTGGTTTTATAAGTTCTCCAACAAATTTAGCTGAAATGGTGTTATAAAAATTCAAAATCTAATGAAAGAAAGGGAAATTTCATTTCTAATTTCTTCTACGAAAAAACATTATCCGATGATGTTCCAGCACTTCTTTTAAGCACTAAGAAATTGAATCTTGTCTAATTTGCTTTTCTATGTGTTCAAAGAAAAAAGTGAAGGCTTCTGGAGAAAAAAAGAAATGGCCATAATTCCCATCTGTGGTCTTGCACTGAGCAGACTTAGCAATCTAGGTTTATACAAGAAGGATCAACATATTTTCTTTTTTTTTTTTTCACTTGGCACTTTGGGTCTCTGTATAGGTATCTGTGGTCATAAGTTTTTAAGTTTTTTCTAGGCGTCATATTGCTTGATGACCCATAGTCACATAGCTAAGATTCATAGGAAGTGATCAGAATAATAAAGATATGGTTTAAAGGTATTTTATCATCCATCTTCTTTAGATACATTTGGAAATCATAGTCACATTTAGTGACTTTGAGCATTGCATCTTAAACCAAAGTCAAGCAAAGTCAAATTTCTGACAGTGATTTTTTAAAATAGTGTTCTCCTTTGTTACAAATATATGTGTAACCACTGGGAAACAAAAACAAAAAAAGGAAAATGAGAGAGAGGGAGGTATCTTCAAGAGTCACATTCCTTTCTTGTGAAAAGTTATTTTTTAATTTTTTCTACAAAATAACAATGAGCAATATTTAAAAGGGATTTTTCATCCTATGTTTTTTCCTTACCAAATATATTTTTCAATAAAAAGCTCTCAACCAATGTTTAGAACTGCAGTTTATTTTTTTCTCCTTCATAACTGAGTTCTAAAATGCCTCCATTCACCTTTTCCTTTCCCCACCTTCTTTTCCAGCTGGGTCAACTGTTGCTGTGTAGCATGGTCCGCAAAGAACTGGTGGCACATTTCTTCTGCCTGAAGCCTCTCACAGCAGCAGTGAGAAGTTCAACCATAACTTCACACCAGGCAGCCCTGCTAGCAGCAGGGGCACTGAAACTGCTGAGAAAATTAAATGCTCGGAAGCTGTGATTGGCATCTCAAGGGAACACATTTTCAAAAGTACTGAAAACTACTGTTCAAAAGGGTCCTAATCACTTTTTAGTTTAAGTCTCGTCTAAGCAATTTTTGTAGTTTTATTTTTTTAAAAAAAGATGCTTATATTTCTATCTCAGTAAGATTTCCTATAAGGTCCCTCTCCGGCACACACTCATGCATATTTCACTTCCTAAATATGCAGTTCAGCTGCATTCAGACTGATACTGACTCATCCACATGTTAACTTAGGCCTTACTGGCTGCAGGGTCCAGAACTGCATTTTGAACTTAGCAAAATAAGTACAAATGAAAGAGAGAGAAGGGTGAGAAATACAGGAGTATTGCTGTTACTGCTTGAAGGCATTTGATCCAACACTAACATTTTTATCTTGTCAGAATTTCCAATATTTAATTTTTGTTTACATCTTCAAACAAAGTTTAAATCATAATATCAGACTGCAGTATTCTTATTTGCACTGATTTGTTTTGAAATGTTTCACTTAGATATTTCATGGTTGAAAATAAAAATCACAAAATGAAAAAAATACATTTATCACACAAAAAATATTTCTCTGAGGTAGACCTCATTAAACATCAGATTAGTAAATGGCTTGGTGTAGCAGTTTTTATAACAGTCACATATTTGTTCATCTAACCAAAAATGTGAGTTTTATGTATACAAGAGAAAGAAATGAGATAGAGAATAGCTATGGGCATGGTAGAATAGATAGAAATTATTTTCAAATTAGTCAGACAATGGGATAGTTTAGAGAGAGGAAGGCTTTACATTTATAAGGGAACTGGTAAATCAGAGTGAAGACTACCATTTCCTCTGGTGTGCTGCTTTTCTACTCATTCTTTTATAGAATCATAGAATCACAGAATGGTTTGTGTTGGAAGTGTTCTTGAAGATCATTTAGTTCCATCCCCTCTGACATGGACAGGGACACCTCCCACTAGACCAGGCTGCTCAAAGCCCCATCCAGCCTGGCCTTGAACACTGCCAGGGATGAGGCATCCACAACTTCCCTAGGCAACCTGTTCCAGTGCCTCACCACCCTCATGTTAAAGAATTTCTTCCTAATATCTAATCGAAATCTCCCCTCTTTTAGTTTAAAAGCATTACCCCTCATCCTATCACTACACTCCCTGATAAAGAGTGCCTCCCCATCTTTCCTTTAGGCCCCCTTTAAATACTGGAAGGCTGCTATAAGGTCTCCCTGGAGTCTTCTCTTCTCCAGGCTGAACTCTCTCAGCCTGTCTTCACAGGTGAGGTTCTCCATCCCTCTGGTTGTCTTTGTGGCCCTCCTCTGGACTTACACCAATGGGTCCATATCCTTCCTATGTTGGGGGCCCCAGAGCTGGATGCAGCACCCCAGGTGGGGGCCTCACCAGAACGGAGTAGAGGGGCAGAATCACTTACCTCAGCCTGCTGGCCACACTTCTTTTGATGCAGCCCAGGATATGGTTAGCTTTCTGGGCTGTGAGTGCACACTGCCGGCTCATGTTGAGCTTCTCATCAACCAACATCCCCACGTCCTTCTCCTCAGGCTTGGTCTCAATCCATTCTCCACCCAGCCTGTATCTGAGCTCCTAACTGATGTCCAGATAAAGAGGGAATTGCCTATATTGTCAGAACAATTAAAAGAATCTTCTTCTGGCTCAGAAGCATTACAGCGGTATACCTGTAGAACATACATTTAATTGAAAACATAGAACACGGCTGTTACAGTTAGTCTTAATGGACAAGAACATTGGCAAGCTGCTCCCGGTGTTAGAGCTGGTGTAAAAAAATTACCCATGGCTCAGGCTGACTTCAAGGAGAAGTCACCTCATTAAGATAATTGTTGGAAACACATCTCCCTAGGTGCTAGCAATGTTTCACTCCTTCCAGTTGCTAACTCAACTAGCTTGTTTGCCTACACAGTTAATATTGCCTCTGCAAGGGAAAGAAACAGGATTTTAAAAGAAATCCTAAAAAGATCGAAGTAAAGCCTTATGTAAAACCTGAAAATGTGAGTACTTACAGATTTTGCTGACCTGCAACAGCAGATTTAGGAGTGAGAGAAATGGCTTATTGTATATTTATTTTTGTTAAAGATATTGCACAAACAAAATTATCAAAGCAATGAGAACTGTTAATTTGCTTTCCAGTTCCTCAATCATGTCATAATCTAATAAATTATTTCTAACTTGTCAAGAACTTTCATTTTACGATATTTCTGTGTTATAGTTTATGCTTTGACATTGCTTGTTCTGAGCATTACAGATATCCACAACCTCGGTTTCAAAGGACTTTTATCCAGCCATTTAAACTGAGATGACTAATACCATCTAACCTGCAGTCTCGCATGGATAAACCATGCTTCATGATTTCCTATCACAGCAAAGAAACTCCAACAATATTTCTGGTTCCAATTTCTGTGTTTTATGACATGTCAGGGAAGCTCTATTTCTTAACAGGATATTCCTCGGATCCTTTCCTACAAGTAAGTGGGTTAGATGCAAACCAGCTTCCAATCTTTAAGCCTTTCCAAAGCTGTAGTTAAAGAACTGTCAGAGGAAGCAATCAATCACCCAAGCTGAAACTGAGAGAATATATCTTCACAGCTGAGAAATCATCCTAACTCTTCACTTTGGAAGAGTTGCAGACTAAGTAGCCAAATGAATCCTACTTCAGATATTCATATATCTCCAAAGTTTTAGTACTTACCTATGCTTAACCTGGAGGCTGCACTAAAGATGTCTTCATTTTACTTCATCGAAGCACAATAATTTTGTTATCTAAAATCTACTTGTTAGACAAAATGTTAGCTGAGTGGAAAAAAAAAAAAGTGAAGGACCTTGTTCTTTGTTGCAGTTATATTGATTTCAATTTGTGTGCAAAATAATCAACACAAGCTAAAATATAACTGTTGCCCAGAATTTCCAAAGAGGGCAATATCTTGTCTGCATGGACATCAATGTCAAATTTGAATTTTGCAGTGGCAATGCTTCACCTAAATACTTCAATCCACAGCTTGGACATTTGTCTGCTTTCTTCTAAGAAAACTCTACACATCCATCATTACTATTTAGTTAGTTAAACTCCTATCGATCTTTCTGGAAGAGAACCCCAGTATTATTTCCCACGTTTGCTAAAAAATTTCACTGCAGCAGACAATACTGATTTTAAAATAGGAGTCATTTCAAGTTTGGGATGTCAATATTCAAAGCCTCTTTTTCCAGAAGTACAAGTTCTGCAAATGAGGCTTCAAGGGGCAACTGAGATGTGAGGAGAATAAAATGTGAGAGCGAAGAGATGACAAAAAAAAAGAGTAGAGTTTCATTTTCCTTAGTTCGGGAAAGTATGACTTCCTTCCCTTCTTCCTGACAGCGTTATTCCCTGTCTTGTAAGCTGGAACCTGTCAAACAAGGAGCTCCCCATCAAGTACTCACTCCAGTAAAACTACTCAGATGAAGACAACTGGGACTGCAATCAAAGGTAATTTCACTGCAGCAGTTCCCTGTACAGACAATAATGGAGTTTCTACATTATAGCAAGGCAAATGAAAAAAAAACCAAGGCATCAAAGATACCAAGTTAATTAGGACTTTTACCACTTGGGAGCACAGGCAACTGATGCTGTGAAATCAGTCCCCTTACTTGTCCTCTTACAGTGTGGACAAATTGCTTGTTTTATTGAAGTATATATAGATGTGTTTCGGTATGTTTTTGGTACATCAGACACTGATTAAATTGATGAAATGACGTTAAATATTATTAGGACAGTATAGTATAATACAACTAGGGCATTATATTAACGTGCCATGGGAGTGATGGTAAAAAGAAGTGATTAATATAAATGAAGAAATGCTCATTTTGAAAAAGCAGGAAACAAAGCTAGGAAAATTAATAAGGAAGTAGTTGGATGATATTGGAAGAGTAGTTTTCACAAAGTAGCTTTCACAAAGATGAGAGGCTCACCTCCTCTTGGCCATCTTATTTTCCCAAGCTGAAGAAGCCATTAGTATGAAAGAGATAAAAAGCTGATTTCTTTTTTTTTTTTTTTTTTTAAGAGTTTGGCTCCTATCATACAGGCCCACAGAGACTGCAGTACTAAATTAAAGGTAATTGTTCAGAAAACTCAATCTTGTAAAGGCACTAATATCTAATCTACCTGTACCTGCAGGTAGTGCTTTGCTACAGCTGTGTTTTGACTAGTTTGTGACCAGCTAGAAAAATGATATCTGATGCTATGGCTGTAACAGTGGGATAAATCTCATCCCCCTTAGACATCTATGGGAACACCCACATTAGCATTTTAGTTCAGATCATTAGTGCTTGTTTGAAGCAAATCTCCCGGTTATCCAGAATTTACTGAGCATCTGTTAATGTCACAGAGCAGCCTCGGAGCACGCAAATGGCCTTTTTAAGCTAAAGCAAAAGATTATACCAGGAATGCACCTAATGCACTACCCCTGCTAATGGTAGACCTGCTAGTGAACGTTTCGGCAATCAGACTAGGACCAAGCCAAAGAAAAATCCCCCAAACACACACAGAACACATATCAGCTCCTCAGGGTTGTATATTTCACTCCACAAATCTTTTCCTACTGTACTATACTACTTTCTAACATACTACACTATACCTATACTGCATACCCCTACATCTGTGGAAATCCTCCTAGACTTTCTTTATATGAAGTGGAACAAAAAAAGCAGATTTAGGCTGAAATTCATGGGAATTACTTTAGATGTGCACCTGCAGGGGAGAAGGGGTGGAACTACTCTAAAAAGGAGATGTAGACAACTACCTCATTTGTTTAGATAAATCCGTCTTTGGGGTTTGAAATGGGACACAGTATGGCAGTCAATTAAACTGCCACCTCTGAGAGTTTAGCTTCATTAGCTGCTAGGGTGTTGCATAGGAGTCTTGTGGCAGTCCAGGGAGCAGAAGTTAGTTCTGATATAGTCTGTCTTTTAGACCTCCAATTTTTCAGATAAATTCCTTCAGGTTCAATTATGTCAACCATTAAACAAAGAATTGTGCTAAGTACTTTTTGATCCCTAAATTCAGAGTTTTATTAGTTTAACTCTACAGTGGGAGGAGAATATTTGGCAGAAGTACCTTTTGCCAAAAGAAAAATTGGGTGATATAGGAGACCTGTACTCTTCTGCTTCATTTTGTATTTCCATACTGGACATTATAAAGCATTATACTTCAGGTGCAGTATAACTGTCTTCCCATATTTAAGAAACAACTAATTCTTTTTAAAAGACACTACAATAGAGTCATGTTATGGGTCAGACAGGCCACTGAAACAAATGACAGATGCTCTCCCTCACCTCTCTCATAAAACTACCATGCAAATCTCAAAAAGCAGGAATGTGCAGAAGTTAGGGAACCACTTCCTACCCATTCTCTCATATGCAAATGTTTTGTTTCTACTGACAATGGCATATCCTGCCATGTCACAGAAAACTTCATTTTGCTTCCAACAGATAAGGATGTACACTATATTCCACATTAATCTCCTTTACTGTGTAAAGCCAACCCTTAATTACCTCTTTAGCACAGTTGTTAAAGATTCAGAATTGATAGGCACGCATAAGTGAAGTTCATAGCGGGCATGTAGGGAAAATGTAAGACTGTAATAACTTTAATGAAGGAATGTTGAACTCCCTCCGTATTCTTTTTGCCAAGGATGATGGAAATACGGTGTCAGTGAAAATGTAATTCTAAAAAAGAATCATGGTTGTACCTGTGTAATCAGTAGTTTATTAATGGTGTACTCTGAAATAATGTAGTTCTATAGGTATATAGAAAACAGCTGTGTATTACTTAAGAATCAGAATGCAACTAGTTAATTCAGCTAATGCCTATGCAAAAGAAATAGAATTAAGGTAAGTACCTGATACTTATTTTAGCACTTTTTGCCTTCCTAAAGTCCATTTTTAAATGGTATCAGTTTAATATTTTACACAGAGATCATGAAACTAAGCTGGTGATGAATTACAATACTATTTTCCTTTAATAATTGTTTTGGATACCTTACAGCAAAATAAACACTGAACAACAAATACATTCCCATGTAAAGTTAATTGTTTCTAAGATAAAAATACATGTTAAAAATCAATGCTGCATGTGAATATAAATGTGCTTCACCAAGTCATTCTCCACATGAATCACAGACAAAACAAGCCTTTCTCACAGTTTTATGAAGCTAAGTATCCATGATGAGTTTAAGAACACAGATACCTTCACAGGAGGCAAAGGAAACAATGTGCTAAAATTCATCATTCTTGAAAAGTAGAAATGTTATGGTCAGCTGAAGACCGATAATGAAAATATCTGAATACTTCAGAGAGTGAGATCATAACTAGAGATACTGAATATGTTACATGGGTAGCATATATGAACTACATCTGAAAATAGCAATTTGTACATATAAATTATACATAGTATACATAGTCAATGTCTCTCAAAATTAATTAACTAATCTAATTAATATTTTTCAATTTTTAATGATTTTGTTTTATAAAAACATATGAACTGAGGAAAGATTTTATCATTACGCAAATCGTTGTCCGAAAAACTCTGGAGTACACAGTGAACTCCATAATTAGTTCATTGACAAAACTGAGGGCCACAAAAAATTTAAACTTTGGGGAACAGTTGAAATCTGTAGCCAGTCCAGTAATGATTTTCTCATTTTGAGTCGTATGTGGAACTGATGAATAGCATGACCTCTGCTCTTCCTGGGCTAATTATTGTAGACGTAAATTATATACATGGATTCTGCAACAGTTTCTCTAACCTCCAGCACCCCTGGTGGTTGAGATCTTGGTGTCCAGATCAGGTTTACTCTTGCATTTCTCAGCAACGAGATATCCAGAGCACTCCCAGTCAGACACATCATGCTGCAGACCACTATGATTTTTTGTGCATGAGCAGCAAGAGCAGGCTGCTCCTGGAGTTGGTAACAAGGCAGGGACAGTGATTACCCTGACCAGGTCACAATACCCAAGCAAGACTGGGGTGGTGAAAAACCACCAGGTATCCAGATTTGAGCCTAAATGGAGCTCTGGAGCAATGGACAGATGGTGCTTGGGTGGTGGTCTAGGTGAAACTGAACGGGCAGCTCCATTTACATCAATAATCAATTTTTATGTGTGCAGGAGAAATTTCTTGGCAATTAGTAACATGGGAATATGGTGGATGAATAGGAAAACTCACAGATGGTCACAACTCCAAGCACACCAGTAGGTCGTGACTGGCATCACCCGGGATGTTCCCACAGGTTTCTGCGCATTGGTCTGGGGTCGCTGTTTAAGTTCAGATTGGGCACCTCAACCTTTCCTGAGCTGTGTTTCAGAGTTAATTGTGCTTAGCCCTGTCTCTGCTGGCCTGACTCACTGGTCGCTCTTCTGGGATTGATCCTGGACCTGGGGTGTAGGCAACCTTGTCTTCGGTCCTGTTTCAGGCCTGTCTCCTTTTATTCTTGCCTGGGCTTCCTTGCTGGGACCTGGCTCATCTATCACCCTTCCTAGGACCCCTGAAGGAGACTGCGCCTATCACTGCCCTGGCCCTGCTTGTGTGCTGTTGCCCCTTTGGAGAGGACACAGCCTGCCTTGTGGCCACCCTCAGTTCCCAGCTCATCTCCTTCACGGAGCAGCTCCTGCTGCTCCCTCACACGAGCAATGGCAACAGGTACTGAATAAATGCATGAGTCTGCAGTCAGGCAGAGATGGAGCAAGACCTTCATATTCATGCAAATATGATCTATTTATACAGATGCAAATTTGACAAGCGAGTTCTACAGCAATTCAAAAGGCTCAAATCCAAGCTGGAAGGTCTTGTTTAGTTCTATTTTATGTATGTATGTCAGATATACAAATTTGGTATTTTTGAATTTATACTCAGTTACCACTTTCTGTTTCCCTATGTGAATTATCTGTTGCCAATACTTCTGTATGTACTCATCCACAAATCCCCATTTTAGTCAGAAATATCATCCCTAGACAGTCTGTGTCTAGAGAGAGGATATGGATGGCTTCAGGGCTCAGATCACACCTTGGCATACGTACTATATAAACAGACCATGGCTGGTTACCAGATTGTTTTTCTAGCAATGGCCAATCAGTTATTATCATCAAAATTTCTATTCAGTAATCTGCAGTGTCTACATAGTAAATTTGTGGATATTATTTAACCTTCTTTTTGTGCAGACAATATTTCTAAAGAGGTTGGGGTTTTTTTTGCTAGTTGCTAACTTTTGGAATTTTCCTTTAAAGCGAGGCTTAAATAAAATTTGTGCTGGCTGATGGATGTGATTTTTGTAGCCTAAAACCAGATGCTTTTCAGATGCTCTGGTTTTAAGTTTGCAACCGGTGCTTGTTCATCATTCATTTTCCTTAGGGCCCAGTTCTGAAACTTCACTGTATACTATAGATAGCCCCACCTCTCCAAGGTCAGAGGCGAATTTTCACATCATCCAGTACACATCTATGATCTGGAAAGTGTGTTTATTTTACCTTGGTATGTAGGACAGACATTTGCACAACCTTATCTGCTCTGTTCCTTGGTGGTGTGGACTATCAGCCACATAGCCTACAGCGCTCTAGCATGGGCCTTGAAAATTCACGATGAAGTCCTTGATCTGTCATTGATAAGCTCTTTGACAAATATATTTAAGATAACGAACTGTTCAGATACGATTGCAACCAAGGCTACATGGAAGATAGTTATTTTTTTCATATTTCCTATTATCTCTTTCCAACCATACTGCTACAGACTGAGACAGACCTTTAAAGCTTTAAGCCAGGGAAAACACAGGATCAAAGCAGCGTCTTCCACAACCATATGCAAATCTAATAAGTGTGCAAATAAATATTTTCAAAGGAAATCAATTCATGTTAGAAAATCTCAACTTTTCTTTCTTGTTTACTTTCACTGCATGCCATTCTCCGTTCAGGACTTCAGTTCTCTCTTTTGTTGGGGAGCTCCCCCAGCCGCAGTCCCATAACACGTTGCTCTCATCCCAGTCCCTCTCAGAACAGCAGCTGGACTTCCAATAACATATATAACAATATCCTATAGCCTTTCTATTTCACAGGTCATATCTAACAAAGATGGGCATCCCCTCATGGCAAATATTCTATATTGTTGCTATAGGAAAATTAAACAGTTTTGTTTCACTTACTAAATTATAGTAGTGCTACAGCACAGTAGAGGCACTACTCAGTATTTCTCAGCCTTGTGGTTATTATGATCTTGTCCCTTTTGATTGGTGATGTTTTGTTACCATCTTCAACTTTCATTTGTAGAATGACTTAATGTTCTGTGCCCTTCTCTGAGTGCAAAACAAGAATTACCCGCTTCAAATGATTGATTTTGTTTGTTCACACTGAATACTTTGCTCCTTTTTTAATGGTATAAGCATATTTATTCCAGAAAGAATAGGATGAGGGAAGTGGTGTGGTATTACTACTATGTGAGACAACACAGAATGGCTTTGGATTTTATTTTTATTTGTTTATTTTGCCTAACCACTACCCAAATGGCAAATGTATAAAGAACAGCAAATCCAAGGAGCGGTTACCGTAATTCAGTCAGTGACTTTAAAAACTCTAACTAAAAGCCTCAGAAAGCAGTAATGAGAGTATGCTACCTCCAGCTATGGATTAATTTACATACCCTTCAAACTATGAATGCTCTAACACATGAGCATCTCCCCACATAAAAGCAGTAGAACAATTAAGGCTTCCCATCCTTTTCCAGTCAGAGTGTCTCAAAGACAACCAGTGAGTTTGCTGAAGGCTGTACGATGAAGTGGACAGGGGCTTGCTTTTGCGGACTGCTATTTATCCCTGCACTTCACAGATGGATCAGGTTCCAGAAGAGCTAATCTGAAGTGCTAATACAGAGGGGACCTCAATATGCTGATGAGGAGCAGCCCTCTGAGCAGCTCTCTAAGGACACCTGCGAGCAGGAGCAATGAGACAATGAGGCCTTTAGGAGAAGATGGGAATGTCACTGGTTAAGATTGCCATCCTTGAATGGCAGTTGAGGAACAGCTGGGAGTGTTTGGGTTAGAAGAAGCCCACTTTTCAACGTGGCAAGGACTAGAAGTCATGAAGAAGTGTCCTTGTAACCTCCGGGGTTAGTTAGAGCTGGTAGTAACAAGAGGAGGAAGGAGAGTACACCAAAAAAAATTTCTTGTGAGAGAGAAAGATGTATCTAAAGATCTGTGCTTCTCTCTAAAATGGGTGAGAGATTGTTGCTTTCTACCAGTAACCGTTGCTGTCAGATCCCACACAGAGAGAGTCAGAGAAGTATATTAAATAGAAGCAGCAAGACAATGAGGTTTTCAAAGTGAGAACCTCGATACAGACTGCCTAGCACTGGGACCGTGACAGCTCAGCTGATGTAGTCAGGGATTCCCTCGGAAAATGCAGTTTTAGGAGCTCAGAACTGACCTGTGCAACAATTGGGATTTTTTTTTATCATCTTCAAAGAGCACAGTGTAACTGTGTGAACACAGCTTCCAGGTAACGTCATCCTACGAGCTGTTCAGTTGTGTATATCGGAAAGAACTTTAACAAGATTTGTGCCTTGCTTTCTGTAAAAAATGGCTCTTCTGATTTCTGTTGAACTATGTGGGCCTTTTTAATTGACCCTACACAGTTGTTTCTGTAACTGAGGCCAATGTTGTTTGCTTGCATCAGACCGCATAAGAGGGTCTTTGCGTGCAATGACAAGATTTTTTTTTTTTTTTGCCTTAATTTGTTATCTACCTCACCTCTTTGGGTTCCTGTCTGGAAAAGAATAGGGTAAAGATGGCAAAGTGTGTGTGTGCAGCAGCAGAGGGGGGAGTAGGGGCACCTTGGAAATGAAGAGGATGGGAGGACTGAGCCTATGAAAGAGTGATGGTGACAGGCCCACCTGATGGGAACTCAGCTGTGTTCCCTGCATGGGTCCTGCAAGATCATCTCCGGTGGCAAATAGGGCTGTGGATTTGAAGTGGACACCAGGCGCAGGGGTGATGGTGACACTGTGGCAATGGTGCTTCTCTCATTTTGAATTCCACCAGTTGCCTCTCTTGTCCTTTCTGGGTCCTGTGAGTGCTAATCTGTACTCTGCAAGTGATATGGATGTGGATGCTGAAGAGTAGGGGTGGATCTGCTTTTATGTGGCATAAAGCAATGGGATCATAAGGTATAGATGGTCCAGGAGCAAAATGATACCTCCTTGGGGTGAGTGAAAGTTTGTCATTATTAGCAGTTTTCTAAGCATCCCAGAACATTGGTAATCACTTCTATTTAGTCCAAAATACTCTGCTAAACTTTAAAATGTCCTTTCAATGGAGGAAAAAGACTGAGAAAGGAGAGGAGAGAGAGCAGAAATAAGAAAAAAAAAAAAGTCTGAATTGGCTACTGACTGATTTGTTTTATGGTTTGGTTTTTTTTTTATTATGGGTAGATTTTATTATTGAGATTTATTGTTGTATCATCACAAAAAGAACTTATACAAATTGTAATTGGTGGTAGGTTGTGTATTAGAGAAAAAGGAGACTTCATACTTAGTAGAAACTGACGTATATGGCATGACTGGTTTTATTTAATATTTTTATTGTGGATTAATGAGCAACAGGGATATTTAGGTTCAGATTTAAGTCCGAGGTATTTTTAGTATGATTTAGTAGAACCCACAATCTTGAGTGTACTAAATACTACAGTTTATTTTAAAATACTATAAGCAATGGAATTTCACAATGTAGATGGCACCTTGTTTATTACATGGCTTATTGGTGGCATTGTGCCATCATTCTAGAACTCAAATATTGTTTCCAAAATAAAGGATAAGTCTTTACTCACTCATTGACAATACCATTGTCTATGGTTCAGACAATAGTATTTATGCAACAGAATGAAAAACAATCAGAAAAATGAGTAGTAAGAAGTCCTGTGCTCCCAACTGCACCTACATTTTTCATAATCAGGATTTTAACCCTCCTAGCAATGCTATGAGGAGGACATATAGGGATAATCTGAACACTCTTATAGAGAATCCAGGTAGCAACTCACCTTTTTGTGTACATCTAGGGGTAGAGTATTGTTCTTCTCATCACAAAGGTTGTATCTTCTCACAAATACATACATTCACCATGAGAGGAAGTCAAGAGTAAGCGTTAAATATTTGTAGTTATAAAATAGGTGATTATCTGTAAACTATTTTGTAACTTAAATATTTCACTTGTAAATGTTTGTGTTATGAGGTGCTTTGTGATTAATTTGTTAAGCAATACTGTCTTAATTATACTGCATGTTGCCATAAAACAAGTAAGATAAATTGTTACCATTAGGAAACTAGAAGGAAACCTTATTTATGATAGCTTGGTTAACACACTGATCCTATTTTCAAGAATGAGCTATCGGTTTTAGAAAAAGGCCAGCAACTTAGAAGGTGCCATACACGAAAAAAAGGCACCTTATAAGTTCCCTGGGAACTTATAAGGAAACAAACCCTGGGAAAATATGAACTTTGGCCAGTGTTGTATATGTTTCTTGTCCTATTTTATACGAGGTCATGAGGTATACTGAGTTCACTCAGTAAACTTTGAGAGAATTTCAGAAGAACTTTTATTTTATTTTTTTTTCCCCCACGGGGAACCATGAAAACCTGAAATTTTTCAGTATTTTTAGTATATATATGGTATATATGTGAGATATATATTTTTTTTTGATACCTATCTTTCATTGAAATCTATCCTTAGACATAGCTATTCTATGCAGGTACAATACTAGTCTCCTTTCCAAGTAAACAAGGAGGTCTTGTGAGTTTTCCTATAGTCTTTGGAGTGTAAAGAGCTGTAAAATGTCAAGTCAGAGCCCAAAGGTAGGGAACTTAAAAACACATTCCTTCCTCAAGAACTTTTTGGAGAAACTGTATTGCTTTTAATTTATCTACATGTTTCCTGATTTCTTGATGTAAAGCCATGTGAGGTCACCTTACTATATTTCTTTTAGGGCCCAGGTAATATGTCTACAGAGTACCTAGTGCATTACAGTTTTGCTAGCAAAGCACATTTTTGGGGGTCTAGGTTCAAAAAAACATACTTCAAACACAGTGGCAAAAATAGTTATACTGATATACCCTAAAAATAGGCACTCATACAATTTAATAATATGAGTTCATTCATCACACTTAGTGACCTTTAAAAGACTTGTTTTCTTTGGATACCCACCTGTAGTCCTCTTTCATCTGAAAATCGGAGTTGAAATCTCCATAGGGTACAATGCTTCTTGATTATTTTATTGTTATTATTATTGTTATTATATATTTTCCTTCTCAGAACAGAAATCCTGTGGCCATCGTCTACTTTGGGTTTCATTTTGATCTTTATTTATTTTTCACGCCCTCCCTTCATATTTGAGGGTTTTTCCAAAAGAAAGCAGAAAATACAAAGGCTTACAAAACTAAAAACAACCAAAGAACATTTTATGCTACAGCAAGTCTCTACTGCCTGCCCAGGACATAGTAAGACAAGGTTTCTTTGCTTTGTAAGCATATATCCTACCCCTGTGGCTGCTGCTTATCTTGTTGTTGCTCTGCCTCTTTATATTGACAATCATGCAGATTTTAGGTGTTACCAGGTGTTATAAGACACTAAACACACAACTGGCAGAACCTCACTGCCGGTTTCAGTAAATGAATGAACTTTTTCTTGCTGGATTTTCCTGCAGTGTCTCAAGTTTTGTCTTATACAAGCAGATTTATTCTCTAGTGGTGAGCTACCCAGTAGTGCCTCCGCATTGATTGTGACATAAGATAGTGCAAAACTTCTACCATCATCAACTTTATTTCAATTCTTATCACCGAACTGTATCATTAAAATTATTTCAAAGAATCTTCAGAACAGAAAGAGAATAAAAGACATACTAAATGCATCAGGACTATGTCCTTTCTGCCAACACTCAATCTCTTTAAATGCATAAGAAGATTTATACATATGCATCACAATTTAAAAAATGACCCAATTTTTTGCCTGGTGGTTTTACCTTTTCTCTCACTGAGGTGGCTTTTGGAAATCTCTTGATGAACCTTAAACTCTTGACAGTTTGTTGTTTTCTTTTTCATGTGAAACTATTTGGATTGCAATAATTATAATCCTGTGAAGCGGTAGGGGTTGTATAGCATCAGAATGAGGGCAGAGCAACAAAGAATATCTTTATGTCTCATTTATTTCTGAAGCTCAAGAAAGGGCTGGTTGGAACCTCTAGCAAAGAAACATATAATTAAAAGATGAACCTGGCTACTCACTTCTCCAACAGAGACTGACAGTCAGAACACAGTGGCAAGGTGGACACCCTGCACTTCCACAGCTGCTCCCTCAGGCTCAGGGAAAGCATGTATGAAAACAACAGGCTGCATTTGTCTACAGGGTAAATTTCTTGGCAGCTGGTTGAAGTGGTTCTATGGCTTCTCTGCTTTTGTGGAAGGAGGAAAAAACACCAGATATCAACAGAGAACAAGCTCTGTCACTACTGCATGTATTATTGCTTGGTGCTTTAATGTTAAGTGTAAATCCTGGCTGGTGCTTGGAGCCATTTTGGGGAGTATTAGATGAAAACTTTGGTAGACCTGTGAATATCGTAGTCTCCTGATTGCCCTTTGTCCATATTTCCAGGAAATGACAAATAGTGAAATTGCTGTTTCTTGTGAGTTTGAAAGCTCCAGATGTAAATATCTGTGAATGTCAATACAGATTTTGAATTCTTTACAGATTAGCTTTATTTTGCAATAAAAGATAAATTCCAATGAATTTTGTCTCATGCCCAGTTTCAGACTACCATGTGATCATGTGTGCATGATTTCCATTGTGCCTGCATCCTGAAACTGAAGGGCCATAAACCAGCCATTCTAAGAGGGCAAATTGTTACTGAGGTAATGAAATGTCTTGGACCATTGCAATCCTTCCACCAAAAGGTTGACATAAGCAGCAACACTTGCTATAGATGTATAGAACAATGTATTTTGCTAATATGCTTTATTTTCTCTTCTCCCCTTCCTTTTCTTCTATCTCTTCTCCTTCTCCCATCCCATAATTTACTTATTTGAAAAATTATGAAGGCACATCATGATCTTCATTTATCATCAAATTCTTCATATTAGTGAACTTTTGTTGATGAACAGATCATATTTTAAACCTAATTCTGAGCTGGATCACTGAAATGAAACGGAGCCTTTCAGTGAATTCTGTCATAGGCTTGCTTGTAGGAAAAGAAAATAAGTTCACTTTCTAGTTTCAGCAATGATTCTTGACATCTACAAAGTGAGACTGGAGACCTGAAACTTGGCCAGGCACATACATGTTGTCTACAGGTAAAGAACCTACCAGAGAAGCAAGCAGAGCTCTGTAGCCGTGATGTCTTAGGGCAGCAGGGAGTTGCCTCATCCACACCTTGGGTTTAAGGCAGAATCAACCACACCTGTGTTTTTTCTGATAGGAATTTCACTATTTTTCTTAAGGCTTAAACATGTGTAATGATGAAGAAAGACACATTAGGCTTCTTTTATAATCATCTGAGTGAATCGGTCCTCCTCCTGTTGCTGTAAATACCAAAGCAGAGTCACCATAGGTAATATCTGAGTCGGCTGGTTCCATGAACAACTTATTTATAATATGTTCAGTTGGGTACTCAGTTGCAAGAAGTGAGAACCCTATAATAGGCATGTTTGAAATAAGAACCATACTTCCAGACCTTTTCTTGCTTTATGTGTGTGTGTGTGCACGCTAAATTGCTGTGAAAGTTCATATATTCCTTACAGAAATGTGAACCTGATATGGCTGTTTTCTATACTGCTCATTGTACATTTGTGTTCTTTCTTACTTCCCCACTTGCTTAGATAAGTCTTTGGGAATGCTTTCTAGGAAGTGACACCCTGTTGTAAAGTAAATATCACAATTTTATTCCTTACTACAAATAAAATTTTGGAAATGTCCAAATTATTAGAAATGTTCCCAGCAAGTTCATTATTTCCAGTTTCTTTCAGTTTCATAAGTTCTACAGAGTAAACTGAGGCGTGATTATAACTCACCATCTTCACAAGTCTGTATCACCTTCTCTTTTTCTGAAACCTTGACTGCTGTTTTTCTACTGGACTTTATGTGATAAACAAAGCAGTGCTTGTGTGAAAGCGTGATGTTATAAGGTCATCAGAGCTTGGATGAGTACAATAGTCATCAGGTAATATTTATTGTATTGTGATTTTTCAGTTGATCCTTACACAATTTTTCAAAGCACATACAGTGTAAAACAAGACATTGCAAGACTCAGGCAGTTTAAAAATAAATCTTGGCAATGAACAAAAAATCTTGGCATAATGCAGCTGCTGGCATCATCATACTATACAGCAGAGTTCAATTAGCTGTTTTCAGGAAGAAAAACGTCATTGTGTGCAAGACACTGTACCAGTAGAAGAGTTTCATGAAAAATAATAAAATACAGCAACCCCTTTTTCTCTTCTGAAATCAGCAGAACATCAATTACCAAAGTGAGCTTCATAGACAGAAATGCACTTTTCCTAAAGGGATCTTTTCATGAAGCAACCTGATTTAACATAGGAGTGTTTAAGTAACTTCTTTAATAACAATAAGAGTTTGACTTCTCCTAAGGAAAAAAAAAAAAACAACATCTTCAGCAAATTAAAAGTCCTCTTTCCTGTATCGCACCTCACTGTTACAATTCCAGGCTCTGTTCAAGTTCAATCTCTTCTAATGGATTTATCAGGCCTCCTGCTGTCAGTGCTCTCTGTAAATCCTGATGGGCCATTGCTGAAACACCTATGTTGCACGGTTCCTTGAATTGCTTGCTTACACATTTTGTCAAAGAATAGCCAACATCTCCGTCAGGAGAAGTACGCAAGTAGGGGACACCATGGTCACAGAAAAGGGGACATGTGGGTGACACACAATGGTATGGGTAAGGTTGTGGGGAGGGCATGTAATTCTGTAAGCATGTGTGTGGGTGTGTATGGGTCTTGGTGTTAATTTATGAAAGAGGTTAGAAATTTGTGGCTGTTAATTAACATTTCCTAAGCATTTAATGCTATGGTTTACCTGCTGAATTATTGTTATTGAAATTTAAATGTATAGTTTACTGACTGCCAGTAATTTTATGTCATTAATAAATAGTTAACCTCTTCAATCTTGATTTGGTAAGCTACGTGAACTGAGTATTTTTTTTCATTGTGACAAACCTTCTCTGCATCTGTAAAAAAAATAAGATGTTGGAGAATATAACAGTACTGGTTTAGGGCTTATTTAATCCAGGACAGGGAAAAAAGCCTAAAAGCTATTCTAGCCTGCTCAGTTTGTAATGGTCTAAGCATTTTGCGAAGTCGTGAAAGCATTGCCAGAATACCTAGGATCATTTATTTATGCTGTCTCCCTGTCCTTTCCCACTCTATAGACCCTTATGACTGCATCTCTTTTGGTAGCTGTGCAATATTTGGGTATTTCTCTTGGCAATTCCTTTTCACTTCAGTCTGTTTTGTGCTGAAGCAACGGAGTACAAAGACTGGGATTCATAAATCAAGTGAACAGCATAAAACTGGGACAGAACGTAAGTAGACATTAATACCTGACAGCGCTGAAGTACAGATGAATAACATCAGTCAGTATTTACACCTCAGCCTAGTTTTGTTGCTGGCACCACATTATAGGCTTTGGCAGTGATTAGGACCTGATGGTGTGCTTGCTTTGGCTGCCTGTTTGGGGCTTGCTGTTGTAGGTGCTCATGAAGAGGGCAGGGAGAGCTGCTCTCAGGTTGGTCACGGAGTTTCCAGCATTCCTGTCTCTGTGACCTGTTGTTGCTCAGCCATGCTCCACTATCACTGTCACTTTCATTTGTATTTTTGCACAGATGTACTAATACGAGGATATTGAAAAGGAAGACCTTCTGAAAATTTGATAATTTAAGTGGGGGCAGGGAATATTATTGTGAATCATATTAACACAATCTTTTTCTGCTTTCAGTCACAATTCATTATACAGCAGACTTGGAAAGGTCATACAGGTAGACCAAAACCAGTCTCCTTATAACACATATTGCACTCATTTCACTTTAACTTGTACAGATCAAAAATCATTTGCCAAAAATCATATGTGAACACAGTTCCCCTTCTTTTTGCTTTCCTGTATCACCATGTCTGCATCTCATCATCAAAACTCCTGAAAACTTGCAACGTTAAGTAAAGATTTGTCGCTTGAAAAAAGACTTATTTTAAAAATTATGGGTGTAAAATATGGTTGTAATATGATTGGTTAATAGAGAGCTGTTTATCTGCCTAAATGCAAGGGTCTATTTTAGGTGGAGCTCAGTGGACTTAGGTGGCCTAGTAGCTTCCTTGACTAGATTGACTAGATCTCCATGATCACGCAAGGAGCTTAGACACCTAGTACATATGTAGACCTGCATTGTATATACCTCATGTAGGTGAGTGAACCTGTAGCTGAATTCTCACCCCTTACTCTCAATAAGTACTCCTTAGGAAGGACACAGTTTATTCCCACAAATGAATTTTGGGGAATCTCATCCAGAATTTAGGCTGAAATGCTTCTTTAATCGCACTGACAGTAAACATTAGGTACACGAATGTGGTGTTCCGTGCATTGAAGCAAACAGAGCCTACATTCCAAGAATCTTTTGTTTCCCAACATTTATGTTGCACAAAAAAGCTGATCTGTACTCTAGTCTTTGATCATTATCTAATTAGGATTGTTTGTTTTTTTTCCAACAGGTCACATGCCCCTTTTTGGGGGTAAGTAAAAAAGCATTGACAGGATTGCTTTGCTGCTGTTTTCTAAAGCTGTTAAAAAGCAAGCGATCACTAGTCAAACACTACTCAGCAGAAGATCAGAAAGCAGTACGCATGCCCCTCAGTGACACCGCTACTTCAGAGACTCTGCCAGGAGAGAAGACTGATGAGAACTGGAGCTTGTGTTAATGTGTTTTCCTCTTCATGAAGCTTATTGTTGTTCAGACGTGTCCCAGAAAGTTAAAGACTGTATTTTGGGCTGCCTAATCTTTTGGGGAATGTAGGTCAGCCTAAAGCAGGATCTGTGATCTTCCACGCCAGCTTGCACAGAGCAGGAAGCTGAGGATCACAGCAGATAAACAGAGCCCAGAAATATTGACAGAGAGTCAGGAGTGACAGAAAGATGTCAGACATTGATCTGCATGACAGCAAAATATGTCTGATGGCTGACACGTGATGCCTCATGTTTTCTTTTCTGAGAGTGGCTGAGATATGACGAATACTTGCTATGAAGCTAAAATGTAAGATCTGTATTGCAATTTGGCACTTCTAAGTTACTGTTTTTCCAGCACTTGGGAGCATTTTGAAATGATGAGACATGTTCTTTGTAAAGACCAAGGAGTGGAGGATATTCTCATCTGAATGCTGACTGCATTTGCAGGCTTACCCGATGTGTTTCCTGATGGGCTCCTGTTACCTCCCATAATCTTTGGAGGTGCAGCAATAGCTGGAATTGTGTACCAACAAAAATGTGCTTTTATTGTGAGTGCTGTCAGAGAGCAGTGGCTGCATACTCTCATGAGTGACATCCCCAGAAATGCTGCCTAGCAATACCACTCCATCATACCCAAACCTTGCGCTGGTGTGAAAGGAGAGGAAGGGGACAGAAATGGGAGGAAACTTAATCTGTTCAGATTATTAGAAGACGTGATGGACATCTATTAAATGGAAACACTGTAAAGAAGATCTGCCCTGTAAGAGTATTATTGCTTGCTAATTATTCCATTAAAGTACTAGCAGTAAAAAGCACCAGCTAAGAGGATGTACAAACAACGCTAGCAGTTGATATCTGTGGGGCTGCTCTTGGGGAGGAGGATCATGGTTTCCAAACTGCCTCTTCATTCCTCTACTTTATGGGATGATTCCAGAGGCTGAGAAGAAACTGCTTCTGCTTTTCTGAGTCATGGTTTAAGAGTCTGAGGGACTTTAAAAGCATAGTGGGAAGATCTGACTGCCAGTACTGCCTTATCTGCACTGGCAATTTCTAGCAGCTCACGCTATTGTGTGACTACTTACAAAAATGTACTGAGTCAGGAGTGATGGCAGGAAAGAGGTTCCTTGTTGGGATGGACTCCTTAAAAACTTGTGTGGTGTCACAGCACCTGGGGCAAAGTGGTTTCACTGCCTTAATGGAGCTCGGGCAAATAGAGTATGGCATAAAGTGTACTTGCTCTCCTGGCTTTTTGGAGTGCTGCCAAACATCCATCAGGCTCTACAGTGATTAACGATATGGACTAAACTTACAAAGGTGTGGTATGCATTTATATGTTAATGGCAATAATGTACATGGAAGAGGCAAAAAGAAGGTTTGCTGTATCTCACGTTCCTGACAGCTTTCCCAAGCGTCATTTTGGTGGCTCATAGATTTAGTAAGCACTTGGTAGTACTCAGAATAGTGACCTATTTAACTCGCTAATGTTTGTCCACATATGGCTAATAATTGGTCTTTTAAATGGAGTTTGCTGTCCACACATATGAGAATGCTGCTGCCACTTCACAGCAGCATATTATTGTTTTTGGATGTGCATCCATAGAACTGAGCTTAAATGAATATGTGGGATATTCCTTTCTGATACCTACAAACAGTAGGTCAGTGCATGGTGAGTTTTGTTTGGATATCTTTTTTCCTCTTGGTTTGGGTTTGTAAATTAGAAAAACAAAATATCCATGATGGTTGATTTTATGATCTTGTTGACAGTGAATTGAAAGAGCTGAGCTTCCACTGGTCTTTCATTTCACAGTATTCTCTTATTCAACAATTGTGTGCCGCTGTTGAAAGGATGCTGATACACTCTGGTAATGGGATGGATACATCTCACTATTGAAACACATTAAATTTCCTCTATATCCTTTTTTTTAATTATATTTTTGCCAACCTAAATAACTCTTACATATTTTTTGTCATAAATATATATACCCTGCCATATCACAAGATGTCCCTTTTTCATTCTTGGGGAGATTTCAGTCTTTATAACTTCTAAGTTTGTTGATCAAATTTTCACACTACTTTAAATTACATAGAATATCAGTTCCTTTATTTATTCAGTGTAAATGCATCCAAACATCTTTTGACTGTGCAGGCACCATTGCTGAGCCATCCAAATGTTTCAACTAGTTTACATCAGAGAATCCTGCAAGTTCAAAACACTTCATATTTTATGAAAAATTGGCAAAAACTAGTCTATGTTTTCACACAGCCTCCTTGCAAAGTAGCCTAAAGGCAATAAAAGAAATTTTTGAGTGCATAGGGAAATCTCTCTTTTCAACTTGCCCCACACCTAATTATTCTTTAAGACAAAATAAAACTAATAAGAGTTCTGCGAACTAAGGGAATTATTTAAGATATTAATGTGTTAGATTGACAGAGTCAGACTGACAGTGTCATGGAAATAATAATACTGTGTTTTGATGAATCAAGATAACTTTTGAGTGAAGGCTGGATTGAATTTTATGACTAGTTTCAGGCATCTGAGGACACCAGAGTGAGTTTCTGTATGGACTGTAAAAGAGGACTTCCTCCTCTTTTACCTTTAGCTATTCCCAGGGAGGCATCCTGGTTGTGCTAGCTTCTCTCTAAAGTCCGTGGTGAGAGATAGACACCCCTAGATAACAACTTATTGCATTAAAGATAAATAAAGATAGGTGTTTAAGATACATGGAAATAATTGTCCTCTGGAGGTATTTCTCTCATTTCACTATTGAGGAGGGCACCTGAATGATTTTAATTGAGTGAGTTGAGCTTTCTTCCAGAAGACTGCTCCGCTTGTCTTTTTGCAGTGGAGTGGCTTGCTCGGCTCCATCCAGAACAAAACCCAGTGCAACTAAAACCACAGCAAGTTCAGGAATAAGTTTCATTTTGCCACTAATTTATATTTAGGCACTAATGCCATAGCATAATATTCTATTTTTAATTCACCATTTCCAGGTCTTGCATTTTGTACTCCTGGAATACAGCGTTAGTGTGTCTTAAAACAGAAGTATTAGAGTATATAACCTCTGAGCTGATCAGCGGTTTTAAGGGTTCTGTTGTGCCCCTTATCCTGCTACTAACCTTCTTTCGCATATTACCTGACTGGCATATTTCAAGTTTAGCACTGCTATAAGAATTGCATTCTATTCTGAGGTAAACCTTTAGTAATTTTACTATAATTGCTTTAGTTCTTTGTCCTTATTTCTTTCAGTATTTTTATATTAAAAAAAAAAAGACAAAGATGAAATACCTCTTCCTTTTAGGTTTTGAAATATGTTGCTGTTAAAAGCTGCTGAGTATCAGAAAATTAAGACGTTGTGGTCAAAGCTTCTGTTGTTTTAATTATTCAGTCTGGAAAGTTTAAATTTCTTCTGACATAAAAAAATCCATCACACCTGTGGAAGACATAGACGATGAATTATTCAGTCCTTCTTACTAGGTCAGTATAGATGTTTTCCCTACTGTACAACTTAGAATCAAGAATCATAGTACAGTTTGGGTTGGAAGGGACCTTTAAAGGTCATCTAGTCCAAGCCCCCTGCAATGAGCAGGGACATCTTCAACTAGATTAGGTTGCTCAGAGCCCCGTCCAAACTGACCTTGAATGTTTCCAGGGATGGAGTGTCAACCATCTCTCTAGGGAACTTGTTCCAGTGTTTCACCACCCTCATTGTAGGAAGCGTCTTACTTATATCTAGTCTAAATCTTTCCTGTTTTAGTTTAAAACCATTAACCCTTGTCGTATGGCAACAGGCCCTGCTAAAAAAGTTTGTCCCCATCTTTCCTGTAGGCCCCCTTTAAGTACTGCAAGGCTGCTATAAGGTCTCCAGGTCTCCCCGGAGCCTTCTCCAGGCTGAACAACCCCAACTCTCACAGCCTGTCTTCACAGGAGAGGTGCTCCAGCCCTTTGATCATCTTCATGGCCCTCCTCTGGACTCGATCCAACAGGTCCATGTCTTTCTTATGCTGGGGACTCCAGAGCTGAATGCAGTACTCCAGGTGGGATCTCACAAGAGCGGAGTAGAGGGGCGGAATCACCTCCCTTGACCTGCTGTCCACATTTGTTTTGATGCAGCCCAGGATGTGGTTGGCTTTCTGGGCTGTGAGCGCACATTGCTGGCTCATGTCCAGTTTTTCATCCACCAGTACTCCCAAATCCTTCTCCTCAGGGCTACTCTCAATCCCTTCATCCTCAGCCTGTATTGATACCAGGGGTTGCCTTGACCCAGGTGCAGGACCTTGCACTTGGCCTGGTTGAACCTCATGAAGTTCACACAGGGCCACTGCTTGAGCTTGTCAAGGTCCCTCTGGATGGCATCCTGTCCCTCAGGCATGTCAACCGCACCACTCAGCTTGGTGTCATCCACAGATTTGCTGAGGGTGCACTCAATCCCACTGTCTATGTCATTGATGAAGATATTGAACAGTACTGGTCCCAATACAGACCCCTGAGGGATACCACTTGTCACTGATCTCCATCTGGATATCGAGCTGTTGACCACTACCCTCTGTATGCAACCATCTATCCAGTTCCTCATCCCCTGAACAGTCTACCCATCAAATCTATATATCTCCAACTTAGAGAGAAGGATATTGTGGGGGACTGTATCAAAGACCTTGCAGAAGTCCAACTAGATGACATCTGTAACTCTTCCCTTGTCCACTGTTGTAGTCAGTCCTTCATAGAAGGCCACTACGTTGGTCAGGCAGGACTTGCCCTTGGTAAAGCCATGCTGGCTGTCTCAAATCATGTCTCTGTCCTCCATGTGCCTTAGCATAGCTTCTAGGAGATTCTGTTCCATGATCTTCCCAGGTAGAGGTGGGGCTGACAAGTTGGTAGTTCCCAGGGTCCTCCTTTCTACCCTTTTTAAAGACGGGTGCAATGTTTCCCTTTTTCCAGTCACCAGGGATTTCACCTGACTGCCATGACTTTTAAAATATCATGGAGAGTGGCGAATTCCCTCAGGACTCTGGGATGTATCTCATCAGGTCCCACAGATTTCTGTATGTTGAAGTTCCTCAGGTGGTCACAAACTTGATCTTCTCTTACAGTGGGAGGGACTTTGCTCCCCTATTCCATGTCTTGTGGTCCATGAACTCGAGAGGTGTAGGGAGAGGGGTTGTCAGAGAAGACTGAAGCAAAAAAGTTGTTGAGTACCTCAGCCTTCTCCTTGCCTGTTTTTACCAGTTTGCCAGTCTTGCTCCTCAGGGGTGGTACATTTTCTTTGACCTTCCTTTTCTGGTTGACATACCTGTAGAAGACCTTCTTATTATTCTTTGCATCCCTTGACAAGTTCAGCTCCAGCTGTGCCTTGGCCTTCCTGACCCCATCCCTACAAAACCAGGCAGCGTCCCTATACACTTACCAGGATAGCTGTCCCTGCTTCCACTGTCTTGTGCATGTCTTTCTTACCCTTTTGTCTGATCAGCAGGTCTCGACTCAGCCATGCCAGTCTCTTGATTTTCTTTCCTGATTTCTTACACATGGGGACTGAGAGCTCTTGTGATCTGTGGAAAGCATCCTTAAAGATCTGCTAGCTCTGTTCTACTCCCTTGCCCCTGAGGGTAGTTTCTCACGGGGGTCCTATTGACTAACTCTGTGAAGATTTGGAGTTTTGCTTTCCTAAAATTCAGTGTCCTGGTATGAATTCTGTGGTGTGGTAGGAGAGGGAAGAGGCACTGTAACTTCAGAAGCTGCAAAGGTAACTAGATTTCGTAACTTGATTTAAGTGCTTGAATACCTCCTTCCAACTTAGAATCATAGAACTGTCTAGGTTGGAAGGGACCTTTCAGATCGTCAAGTCCAACCATCAACCTAACTCTGACAAAAACTTGTAGCACACATATGTTTTTAACTGCAAAGCAAAAGAACAATTAAGAAATAGTGAACAAAACATGCATCTGAATCAAAGGATTAATAATTTTCCTTATCACTGGCTCTTCATGCAGAGTATTCATGCCCAAGAACATGAGGAAGGGCGCCACCTCATGACATACACATGGCTACTCCAGCCTGGCTTCTAAGGAGCTTTCTGCTCAGATATGCTACCATCCTGTTGGCTAGAATCAAGAACCCCCATCTTGTTCCTTGAGATCAAAAAGTATACTCCGTAAAATTCAAACTGTGTTTAAAGTTGTCACTATGAAAAACTAAAATAAAAAAAGGTTTTTTGCTTACCTACCCACATGTCCCTTTTCACGTGGATTAATTTTTTGCTTGACTTACTGTAAACTTCATTTTTCCTTAGTAAGCACTTTCCACCAAAAAGTTTCCAGATGATTTGTTATTTCTTTCCTATTCATTCCCAGATGTGCATATACCAGTGATTACTATTACGTGCCTGAGTTTCTAGAATGCATTACTTATGAGTTATAATTTTGTAGTTTTATTGTCTATTATTCCCAGATCAAATTCTCAGCTGGTGTCAGTCTGCGTAGCTTCATTGATTTCACTGATACTGTTTGACAGGTTGGGCCATTTGAATATATTTCATTTGAGTATCTGATTTCCTGTATTAGTCGTCAACTACAGATTGCTATGGAGTGTAGTTATGCATATTCCAAACTGAATTAAGGTGCTGATCCAACAAAACAGTTATAGACATGCTTAAGTTTTATCAGACTTCAAATGTGGCCATGTAGGTAATCCTACTTAGTGTTAAATGGGTGCTTTAGTGTTCTGCAGAGCATGAACTAAAGATATTTGTTAAGAAGCCCATAAACTTTCCTGGGATCTTACAACTGAGCAGTAAATACAAATAGTATGTAAAGTACAAGTACTAACACAAACAGAGAAGGCACTGTTAAAATAAAGACCTGCTTTAAAGATGGGATTGCAAATGGGCTTTGCCATTTTGGTAATTTTCTGCTACCAATGAGGTTCTTGAGAGCTGAGTGCATGGAGTAATGGCTAAAACCAAAGGGAAATCTTTTTTTCACACCTTGTGCAAGATCCCAAAACAATAGCGAGGTATGATATGCACGCTCTAGAAATTAAATAATCCAAAAAGTGACATAGGAAAGGTCCTCCTGGTGGTCCTCCAGGCCTTAACATCATCCTTAACAGTGAAGTTGATACATCGTTATCAATGTCATGTTCAATACTCGCACTGGTCTAATAAGCCTAGAAGATGTAACTTCTGAGAGAAGCAGTCCAAAGTCTAACTGAAGTGGACACGGGATATGTGCCAGAGTCTTAATGGAATATGCAAGACCCTGCAGTAATACTAAGCAGAAAATACCAGCTGGATAAGAAGTTCTTCAAGATCTTTGTCCCTTATGTTCTCAAAATTTTTTTTCACTACCCTAGACTCCGGTAAAATACAAAACTTACAAAGGGAAGAAAAAAGTGCAGTTATCTAAAAGTGTCCCATAAAAACAAATAATAGGTATTTCTGATGAACTCCTGCAATGATTTTATTTATACCTTTGGTCACTGTAAACATTTTGATTGCTGATTAATCCAACAGTAGTTTAATGAGGACAAATAATGGTTTGATTGTAGATATAATAAAACATTCTCTTCAAAGCTGAGAAATCTGGAGCAGTGAGATAAGGATTAAGCTGGGATTCAACTAACGCTTCTGGTTCTTAATTATAAAACTTCTAGTAGAGTGCTATTAATTCAGGTTTTACTACCTACATTGGCAAATATTGCTTTGTCTTTGGCAGATGCTGTTTATTTTCATTGCTCAGTAAAGTTTAAAGATTTTTAAATCTTCAAAAGTCAGAGCTGTTGCAGAAAGCCTTATTGAACAACTACTCAGGAATAGGAAATCAGGTTTAAAAGAAACAAAGATGGTATGGAATGTGTGACATTTTCCATATTATTCTACATGAACTATACCCCAAGTACTTCCCTCTACTCACTTTCCAATGTTTGTTCCCATTTGTGAAAACACTTAGAGATTAACTACTGTCATATTTATTAAAATTTAACTTGTTTGTTTCCTTTTGCTCAGGAATAATTTTATCAATCACTCAAATATATCTTTGCAGATATGACAAAAATAATTATGCCCGTAATCTATATTAATTAATTTATTTGTTAAGATGTTTTTTCGGAGCAGGAACAGAAAGAAACCAGTGAGAAAGCTGTACATCATCTATATGTTAAATCATATATGGTATTTTTCATATAAAATGGGCACAAATAAAATAGACTTTTTAATGACATATCAGCTGTGTTCCAAGATGAAAAATTCAGACCAAAAATCTACCACTTTCAGTCTTGAGATCAGAGTCTAAAAGCTGAAGATAAAAATCCTAGATAAGCTGGATTCAGGCTGGATAAACACCACCTAATAATTTGTAAAATGCCCACATTAAAACAAAACAAAACAAAACAAAACAAAACAAAAAAAAACAAAACCCCAAACCAACAAAAAAATAGCAATTTTTTTCTTTTTTTACAAAAGCACGGCCCAGTATTAGGCAAAACTGTGCATCTCTCTGCCTGGGGAGAGGATATCAGAAAGTAACACAAAAGAGAAAAAGGACCTACTTTTCACCATATGAAAGACACATTCTATCAAGTGCTATGACAGAAACTATTCCCAGTGACATTGTTTTGCATGTCTGCAAAAGTAAAATGTTCACCTTTTGGAAATGTTATTTCCTCCCTGCTTTACTTTTCTCTCACTACAATGCAGCGTGAAATAAACTGACAGGTCTTTTTACGATTTTTTTTATACCAGACAGCTCCATCTTTTTACTTAATATAAGCATGTATTTCTCCATAGAGAAATGTGTGGAATAGCTCAGTACTCCAACCTCTAAGTGTCTATGGTTAATAAAATTTAGTAAACAAAATTAGTATGGGAAAATGTCCTGTCAACCAGTTTCCAGTGATAGAGTATGGAAGCGACTAACACAAATATGATTGTTCTCTTAAATTAAATTTATTATAGTCGACTATTTTTCTTCAGGGCTATACTATTTAAAAAAAAAAAAAAGTGCTGGCCCTATGCTTAAGGTCACCTGCAAAAGACCTTCAGTCTGTGATCAAGGCAGTTAAAGAAGCAGAAAGCAATTCACAGTCAGATGCCTGAAACCAAAATATATGAGAGGGAACCAGTTGAACCGTGCAATGTATCAGATAAATACTAACAGTACAGAAGTAGAGAAAACTGACTGGGACTTGGAAAATTTACACAAGGTAACTGGCTGATGCACTGCTGAGGTCACAAAAATAGTTCTTCCTGAAAAATTTAAATTCACAAACTTCCAAGCATGCATTCTAGAACTGGAGATGAGATTGCAACAAGAAAATGGTTACATGATGAGATGTTCTTTGTGGGTTGGACACAGAATTCTTGCAAGCTAATGTAAGCAAACTCAGGGTCTTTATTTTGTTATGGAAATTTCCCCGTAAATTATCTGAATGAAATATCTGAATATTAAGATGCTAAATAGAGATGTGCCAAGGCAATGTTAATACTGTATGGCTCATAAGAAAATACCTTGTTGCGACTACATCATAACAATGATCTCGCAGGGACCCTTCCAATTTACGGATATTCCAAGAAAGCCTGGAGAAGAAACAGCCAGAGAAAGGAGGAAAGAAAACTGCACTGACAGATTGGTATATATTGAGCTCCACCACAGTGGAATGTGAAAGTGAAGATACTGAAAACAGTTTGAAAGCAGGGATCAATATCTGTCCTATGCAAAACATTGTCTCATTAACAAATCACAGTATGGATATGTATAATACAGTACGATCTGTTCCCAAATACATTACTTGAATATACATTCTTCTTCCTTGTACATCTTGTACATCTTACTGGCATCTGGATCACTGTGTAAATTGAAAAAGATACAGCAATGTATGTGTATGTAAATGTAAAAGTCAGATAAGGATGGAGAGCAGAACAACCCACCCACAATCCGGGAGGAAACAGTTAATGATCTGCTTCTACACCTAGACATACATAAGTTTATGGGGCTGGATGGGATTCACCCAAGAATACTCAGGGAGCTGGCAGGAGAGCTCACCAAACCTCTCTCCATCATTTATCAACAATCCTGGTCAACAGGTGAGGTACCAGCTGACTGGAGGGTGGCTAATGTGACACCCATCTACAAGAAGGGTTGAAGGAGGATCCGGGAAACTACAGGCCTGTCAGCCTGACCTCGGTACCAGGAAAGATGATGGAGAGGATCATCTTGAGTGAGCTCTCACGGCAAGTGCAGGGCAGCCAAGGGATCAGGGCCAGCCAGCATGGGTTTAGGAAAGGGAGGTCCTGTTTAACCAACCTGATCTCTTTCTATGACTATGTGACCCTCCTTCTGGACATGGGGAGGGCTGTGGACAATGTCTATCTGGACTTTGGTAAGGCCTTTGACACCGTGCCCCACAGCATTCTCCTGGAGAAGCTGGAGAATCATGGCATAGACAAGTGTACTCTGCACTGGGTAAAAAACTGGCTGGATGGCCGTGCCCAG
>VYZM01008646.1:384912-465957 GCA_013398915.1 Dromas ardeola | reverse complement strand
GAGCCCCTTTGCCTTCCAGAGCCGTTCTAAGGGTTCTTCCCTTAGAAGAACCATAGTTACGATATTGCTGGTCATGTGAGGTATGCAGAGAGAAAATTTCTAGGTATTTATAGAATTTGCTTTCTATTTTCTGTTACATTCAGTTTGGATTTTGTTATTAGCAGTAGAATCTTTATGTTTTGATATAGGCAGGTTTATTGTCATCTCGGCATTTTTTCCAGTCAACAGAGGGAAAGTGAGTAAAATAAAACCAAAGTCATTAATTTTAACCATAGAAAGTGGCTAACATTGTTTCATATATAATGACAATGAATTTCTCTTAAATAAGCAGACAATCCCAACAAAAAATAAGAGTGATAACTGTTGATTCAGTCTGCTTTTTTGGTTTTGTTTTGGTTTTTAATTGGGGAAACTAATGTGTTATTAGGTCATTCATCCTTCAGCATTTTTATTAGATAGAATTGCTGATAAATATCTCTACCTTCCAGGGAAAAGTTGAAGAAGCTCTAAGGGCCTTTGAAGCATTAGTGAATGAATATCCACAGAGTCCTCGAGCAAGATACGGGAAAGCACAGGTACTTAAAAAAAAAAGCCATAAATGTTAAAAAAGATAAAATAAACCTTTTTTAACAATAGAGTTCTAGACCCCAGTCAGACTTCATTTGTAATTTTATGGATGTTTCCTAAATAAAAAAAGAATTATGTGGTCTGTCATGTTGTATGTTTCAGTTCTCTATCCTTCCCCAGTTACTTTGAGAGCTTCTGTCCTACTTTAGTCTAGTGGAAGTGTTGTAAATAACACAAAAATAAGATACATCCTGTAGATGTCACGAAAACTATCAAACGAATGGTAAGAGATAAATCCCAACTAATGTCCTCGTCCAGGAGCAAAAGGCAGAACTTAGTTGTTACATACTGTTTCCTGCAGCTGGTAAATCAGCACATCAGTCAAATGGGCTAAATGTTGCTTTTTGCTTAGTGGGAATAGAGAAGGGGATTTGGAGTTTTTATAGAGAGAGTGTTAAAGGATAAAGAACCCATATTCATAGGCAAGCAGTCTTAATTAGCTTTTCTTGTGGAGTGAGTTCTGTTTTGGGTGTTCTCATCCAAAAAAAAGAGAAAGTATTGGAAAATAAGCTCTGCATTCATAATACTTTTGAGCTGTGTTGCGATATCTTAGAAGAGAATAATCCTTGTATTTTCATAAATAGTAGGATAATCCCACTGCACTAGATGTAATAAAAGACTGCTTGAACTCCTGTTAACCAAGATGAGCAAACCTTGCTCTGCTAATTGACTTAAGAACGAACATAAACCAATAAAAATAGATGTATTTGGGAAGAATGCATTAAATACATAAAAATGCATGCATTTGTATAAACAATTAAAAATTACAGCTATGGGAACAAATTATGAAAATGCCATACCACAAGTGAAATCGGTAGTAGCTTCCATTGGCTTCACTGAAGCTATAATTTCGCAGTAGAGATCTCATATATCCTTTGGTCTGCTCCTGGATTTAATGAACAAATTTAAGTTCTGAAGGAGTTGTAGGGTATGTGTTCTATCAACATATGCAAGGGTGAAGCCAAGTCCTAATTAGTTTTCTAAGAAAGAACGTAAATAAATTTGTGTCAGGATATACGAAAGAAACGTTTGTTGGTGTGTTTTGATCTGTGTATCGCTGCCAGTGTGAGACTTAGTATACAAATAGTCTGTAGGCAACAATTTACATTTCTTCCACATTATTGAAACAGATTGCTTCATTTATTTTTGAAAAGCAGAAATTATGACTTCTACAAATGTTAACCAAAAATCTGTGTTCATGTATGTTTTGGGTGCAAATTTTCTCGTACTTATGCTTTCAAATAGTTTGCAGGAAATGAGAATTAACAGTAATTCTAATCTGCCCTGCCATAAAGCACAACCAAATAAGTTTTCCGTTGTTATGCCAAAATTATATAGGTTAAAGATAATTCTAAAATTTTTCCCATAGTCTAACAATCGCAGAGTTTGCCTTTTGAGAAAACAAAGTTATTTTTAAGAGTAATGGATTATTGTGTGTTCTAATAATGGTTTTGTCATTCTTCCTAGTCTGAAGATGACTTAGCTGAGAAAATGAGAAGTAATGAGATGCTGCAAAAAGCCATCAACACATATGATGAGGTGGTTAGTCTGCCAAATGTCCCTTCAGATCTGATAAAACTGAGTTTGAAACGAGAAGCAGACAGGCAGCAGTTTCTTGGTAAGATTTGAGGATAGCGTAAAAAAATTTTGGAAATTTTGTGAGCAAGACATTCAAATTGATCGCTAGGGACTTAACAGCGCCAATTCCATTGAATTTTCAGTAGTGTTCCTAATCTCTGTAATGATTATGAACAATATTTTAGAGTTCTTTAAAGTTTTTCTGGGGAACTAGTGTATATAATTGCTTGTATGATAATAGTGCCTGTAGACAACAGTGCACTAGGTGCTACAAGAAGCTATGATGGGAAGTCGTCAAAAAATTTTTATTGACAGAGAAACAAGAAAATGTTCATCTTTTTCTACTGAACCTGAGGGAAATCATGTGGAAATTAATGGCATACACAGAGTAAACATACCCAGAATAAACTTTCAGTAAACGTAGAGAAGAATGGAATTGAACTCAGGGATAACATCCGAATGTTTATATCTCAGTTCTGTGATGTACGAGAAGTGCTGATTAGAATATGAGGGACAGTCAACTTTGATGGAGAAAAGAGTCTGTTCCCATGGGTTGGATTTTAATATCAATTTGTTTTGATCTTGCTGTTCCTCTGTAAGACCTCACCCAGGAAGTTGAGGAATGTACTTAATTTCAAGCACATAAAGCATGATTAATTTTGTAGTGGAAATATAGTGGAGCTATTGCATAACACTAGAAACATGTTTAATTACTTAATCAATTAAGACTTAGTTTATTTTGATATGTTTGCCTAGTTTTGTCAAGCACTTTGACATCTGTGCATGAAAGAGCAACCAAAGCTTAAATAATGTTGTTATAGCTACACTGTGAACAGTTCTCCACTAGAGGCTACCATAACACTGTGTGATATGCGTTCGCAGTGGTTTCCTGAAATATTCCTTGTTACGGGTACACCCCCAGTGACAACGAAGCAGCTGAATATACTCCTGTCTGCACAAGTTTTTTCACGTTCTGCTTCTTGATCATTAGTGGAAGTGGAACACCTGGCTCTGTTTTAGGTTTTCTTAGATGTTGTGTAAATGTCTTACTACTGTTACTCATATCTGTAGTTGCAATTAAGTCTTGTTCCATCAAATCAGGTCGCATGAGAGGTTCCCTGGTTACTCTACAGAAATTAGTTCAGCTGTTTCCTGGTGACACTTCATTCAAGAATGACCTTGGTGTTGGTTACCTCTTGATAGGAGATAACAGCAATGCCAAAAGAGTATATGAAGAGGTGAGCTTCCATTCCAGCCAAGGGAAAAAATTACTTGCGTTCATATGTTCATTCTAAAGATTGCCTGCTTTTAACTTTTTTAGTTTGTTAACCATTTTGTATGTCTGGTTTTGAAGGGTTAATATAGATACGTGGTTTTTTTTCTAATGCAGTTCTTAATTATCTTCTAATTTTAATTCATATTTCCAGAAACTGTCATGCTAAATATTTTTCCTCATAGATGAAGAAATGCAGGGTTTTTTTTCATATGCTTGATAATAATTGATTTCTTATACTTTCTGGTAGACAGTTTTGGAACATACTTACAACACATATAGATGTAATGCATGGTATAAAAAACATATTTCATCTGCAAGACATGGAAAGCAGAAGTAAGCCTGTTTCTTTACAGGTACACTGTCTCTAACTATCTGAGAAAGTAGCTTGGGTTTTCACGATTTTTGTAAGCAGGCTACATTCTGTTTTTCTTTCACGATGCTGGTAGTGTGGTCAGTTTATTGGATTTATATTGCTATCTTATATGGTTATCAAGCTGGGGAAAGTTCACTGCCAGGAAGGGCCGCTTTGCTCCTATGGTCTAGAAACCCCGTTAACATCTGGAAACTCTGACAGATGCGGAGCTTGACGTCACTGGTAGAGCACAAACTGTCAGCACTGGATCAGTGATGATCTTGATGTTGGCACGCTTGTTGCAGTGCTTGCTCAGTACAGGCGTAGTACGGTAATTGGCTGGTTGTGTAGACTGAAGACAAGTCAGCATGACTAGTACCACCTCCTGAGAATAAAGGCCCGTTTTTTCATCCCCCACATCTGGGAGTCTGAGGGGATTCTTATCTCGGGTCGTTTCTCAAAGAGAAGGAGAATGTTCAACCATGTGGTTGGAAGCAGAAGCTGAATCTTGAGAATACCTTTTTTTTTTAATTTTTCTTTTTTTTTTTTCTTTTCCTCTAGCTCCTCTGGTAGTCTCAGATGTTGCCAGAGTAATGTTTGCTTTGGTACTTTGGCTACATTGTACGTCCCTCCATAAAACATTTCTGTTCAATCATTTTTGGCCTGCTGTCAAAATTTCTCAGAGGATTGGAAACATCAGCTTTTAAAGATAGAATATATTAACCAAGCCTGCTTCTCAAGCTGCAAATAACATAAAGAAACAAAAACATACTCATTTTGTGCAAGATTTTCCTTTGCAATTTTTCATTATTTTTCTGCAAATAATATAGATGCTACAATTTCTTAATATCAGTAATCACAGGACTTTTTATAAATGAAAGAAGGTAATGAATTTGCTATATAGTTACTTTGATACTGAGTTTGGTATACTTCAGAAGACATGCATACTGCTCTGATTAAGAACAGATATGCAAAACAAGAACTGGTCTAGTTTTAATATATTGTTTTCCATGCTTCCATAGACTTTATCCAATGTAATTACTCTGTTTTGCAGTTCACTAACCACTGAAATAGAATAGATCGTAGTGATGTTCTGTCCTTGTAAAAGAGCAACAAATAAATACCTTTTAAAAGGAGTTGGATTTATTCTTTTTTAAAAATCATAGGTTTTGTCCATATTCTGGCTCTTCCTCAGGCTGAATTGCAGCACAGTAATGTAATTTTTTTTTCTTTGTTGTAATTCAGGATAAATTTTCAGGAAGAATTTTAAGAAAGGAAACGTAGCCAAAGAAACAGGGAGAAGCTCATGTGTACCTGCTTTGATTCTTGGTTATACCGAAGGCTTCTTACGTGATTTTGGGCAGATTGCATAGGGGTCATATGCTCTGCTCTTGAGTGCTTCCCTCGACTGTTGCAATGCATATTTAGAAAGTGATTGGCATATGGTTTGGAGCTTCTACTGTAGGTGCTCAGGCTCTGTGCAAAGTCAATAGAGGGACAAACTGTGAAGAGTGGTTCTGAGCGCATCCAGGGGACATCTTTCTCTTTCCATGATTTTTGAAAAACCTGGGAAACTTCTGTAGTGTCATTAAATCCTCCTTCTCACTAATGTAGGACAAATTAGTGTCGTGGTTTTGGCCGGATTGGCCAATCAGAACGACAGATGGCCCTCCCCCCCCTCTCTCCTCAGAGAGGAGAGGAAGAGATAAGGAGATTTACGGGTTTAGAAAAAGAACTAAACTACTTTAATGAAAATAATAATAAATAAGGAAATAAGAAATAATAAGAAAATTTTTAAAAAAAAGTATACAATATATACAAAACCGTATCCAGCTCCCAGGATGACGATCGCGTCACCAGCAGACACAGGGAAAGTCCCAGACTGGAGTCAGCGACGGACAGGAGCTGAATTCCGGAACTAGAGTCAGGAGTGCTCGGATCGCGATCGAAGGCAGACGAACAGACAGGGTCCTCCTCAGACGTCGGCCATTGAAGAAAACGCGAGCCAGAGCCCCCTTGTCCCTTAGCTCTTATACTGAGCGTGATGCATATGGGATGGAATACCCTGTTGGTCAGTTTTGGGTCACCTGTCCTGTCCGCTCCTCCCTGTAGGTGTGACCCCTCTATGCTTCTCCGCTTCTGACCCTCTAACGGGACAAACAGCGAAGTTAGCTGACCTTGGTTGTTATAGCAATAAGTATAAGCAAGAGCCCCTCTGCATACCATTCCTTGGTACAATCAGGTCTTATCACTCTGAGAGTGAACAGTTTCTGAACAATATGCTGCTAATTTCAGACTTTAGTCAGTTAGAAGAGGCCCAGCTAAAAAGTAAAATTACAAATCAGAAAATTGGTTCTGTTTTGCCTCAAACCAGGACAATTAGTCATTTGATAGAAAAGGATAAGAGAGCACAGACAAAATAATGAACTCAGTCCTGCACAGTGGGTGCCTCCGATATTTACGAATCCTGGGTTCTGCTTCCCACTGTAAGGATGCTTATTCAAGTGTTCTTTAATGCAGAAGGCATGGACATCTAGGAAGAGGGAGCAGAGCTCAGGATGCATCCTCAAGAGAACATACCCCTTGTTTGACTAAAGACTCAGCTTTTTGCGGTTTCCCGTCTGGTCCCATTTTTTTCTTTGTGGGTGTCTAACTTCTTGTCTAAGTGGTACTTCTTTCTGCTCCTCAGGCAAGTTCCCAAGTAGCTGAACATCCTTCTGTGCAGGAGAATCTAGACTCCAAATGTCCTGTTTCCTAGGAATCTGATAGATTCTTTGGCAAAAAGTACCAGTGCCCTCCTTTGCTTCCTGCTATAACGTTTTGATCTTAACTCAGTGTTACCAGTGTGTTAAGCATGGGCTGAGCACACACAAGAAGCTGGACCCTTCACAGGCACTTTTTCCTACCATGGGATTACAGTATATACCATTTCAGACCAGACTAACTGTAGCTGGCATCATCTCCAAGGAATTGAGTAGGTGCCCAGGGAATCTTAGTGAATGAAAACATACTGCTTTACATTTAATAACCAGTTTACTTATTTTCTATTAAATTCTTGTCTTTTTTGTATAACCAGACTTAAAAATTGGGAGCCAATCAAAGTTGTTCTAAAATTATTTTCCCCAGATTTATTGTGTCTTAGCATCTGTTGAAGTGTTATATCCAAAAGTCTTAAATATGATATGTTCCGTCTTTTAGCTACAGAAATGATGTGTATAAACATTGAACTTCACATCAAGAGGGTTTTGTACATACAGCTGTAGTGTGGTATAGTTTAACTGATACAAAATACACTTTTCTGTTATGCATTTATTGGACTGTGCTGAAGCACAAATGGAAAATGGTGTCCAATTGGAGAGGATTTCAGTTTTGCCTAATATTGAAGTATTTTCTTTTGAATATTACACTAAGGGACATGGAAACATAACATTAAAGCAGTCCTAGTAGAATTCAGAGCTATTTTTATTTTCAAAGAAAACATGAGTTAAAAGTAGTCCTTGTAGAATTTTGAGCTATTTTTGTTTTCAGAGATCTACAGATTATGATAAAATACAGTGGAAGAGAACTATATAAGACCAGTTACTCTGCTAATAGCACTTTTTCTGCCTGCCATGCTGCGGCATGTCTGCGTGGCTCAGTGCAATGTTATATAGACATGCACAAGTCAGCTCTGATTGAGCTATCTTAGGTACCAAAAGCAGAATATCCACATTAACACACTACTCTGCCCTGGCTAATTAGCCATTGATAGCCCCAGAGGTTAATTTCTATATTCATGATTAATATTTAATGGGCTATGAGCAGTTTAGTAAAACTTATTTCTAAACATAATTAATATTGCATGCAGCAACAGCAACAGAGTAATACAATTTACATTAAATACTTCCAGTGTAATTTCTGCTGATTGTATCTCTTCACTTCTCTTTAGGGGCTCTGAATGTAGATCATGCCTTAATGCAACTCGGCATAGTTTAAATGAACTGTAATACAGAAAATTCTATTCTGTCTTAATTAATCAGATAGCTTTATCCTATAGTTAAAGGAACTGTAACGAAATTATATGGCTAATAAATATTTCTGTCAGTCATTTTATTTTACCCTGCAGGTACAGGTTCTTGGATCAAAATGGTTATACACAGAATGCTGTAGTCAAAAGGTGTAAGATGCATAAGGTGGTAGCGTATTCTTATACTAGAGATCCTATGAATTGACAAGTCCACTTTTTGCTAATAAAGTGTCATATTATGGACTTCAGATAGATTTTCAAATTGATTGTTCCTTCATGGTAGCTCTTTTCTGCAAAAAGAAGTGGAATGCTACTATTTTTAACTCATAACATTTTATACCCACATTGTGATGATTTTGGTTTTGCTTGGGTGTAGTTTGTATGTAATAGGGTTTGGGAAAGCAGAGCAATTGGCCCAGAGGACTTGTTATGGTTTTCTTGTAATTATTTTGATGGGAAAAATTAGGTTAGACACTGACTGGAAGAGGCAGAGGGAAATGGCTATAATGTATGGAGACATTTTACCCATGGCATAAATTTAGTAGCTTCAAAAATGGATTCAGGCAAGAGAAATTGCACATCTGTCCATTGTTTTGTATTTAGGAGCTGTGCTAGACATTCTGCAGGTATCAGCCTCTCCAATTCCACTGGCTGCCAGGCTCTTGCAATGATTCTCACAGACTGAGGATCTGTCCTGATTAAGACCATCCACCCTTATTTTAAGGAGAGAAGTGGTGTAACAACAGATTAACTTGTCCATGTAATTGATATCACACAGGGCTGTAAATGATATTGAATATATACATCATAGAAATGTGGAGCTGGAAAGTAGTTCAAGACGTCTTTAATTTTCCCCTTGGCTGAGGCAGACCAAATGCACTTAAATTATCTCAGTAATGTTGGGGGTGTATGCTTCAGAACTCAGGCCAGCCAGCTTCACACCCCCGTTCCCTGAAACGCTCCCCCGTACGCTGGTCCTTTCCTACAGCCATCCCCATACTCACAAATCTTTCACAGTCCCCGTGAAATATCCATCTCCGGATATTTGCCGATGTTTTTTCCTTTTCTACAAAATTACATCAGGTTATAACTCAGACATTATCTGAATCTAGCTCAGGATATAAAATCTCTTAGTTTCACTCAGCACACTAGGTCTTGGTCTTGGTCAAGGAGTGCAGCACACAACTATACAAGAAAAATTTATCCATCATCTTCTAGTGTGAAATCACATTGAATCACTTCTGCATTAGACCTTGCATTACCATCTGATAGCTTTCTCTTGGCCAAGCAAGTGTAAGCTCTTCCGGAGAGTGCTCCGGTTCACCGTAGTGCTGAGAATGCCCTTTGCGTTCCCGGGCTCTGCGCAGTCCCATTATGTGATGCAGGCATTATTTTACAGCATCTTTCTCAATTGTATGCACTGTGCTTCTCAGTGTAGTCTATTTTCTCTTGCCAAGACTAGTTTGCCACCAGTATAAACCTACCTAACTTCAAACTATTTCAGGTATATTTATACACCTTGCTTCCCATGAATGTGCTGTAGGTTTCTCCCAAAGCAGTTGCTTTTCTTCAGATTAGTCAAACCTGGGATATGTAACTTAAGTGTTAATGAATGGAGTTAATTCTCTAATGTAGCATGCTGTAACTCAAGAGAGAGGATAGAGAAAGACAGACAACAAAAAAATAATGCAATTCAGAGATTCCAATTGGAATAATTTTACTTCTGAGACTTTAAAGTTTTGCTTGTAATAGTTTTTTTTTTTCTGGAGAAGCACAAAAGCATTGGGGAAAAGAAAGCACAGCCAAGCCAAGAATTCGAGAGTCATCAATGGAAGAAAACGTCATTGAATCACTAAATAGTAATATGTGCACAGGTTTGTTAATTTGCATATATCCATACATGCATATTTAATTCATTTGCTCTCAAACAGGTTCTAAGCCTGGCTCCAAATGATGGCTTTGCCAAAGTACATTATGGCTTCATCCTGAAAGCAGAAAACAAGATAGCAGAAAGCATACCCTATCTAAAGGTATTTTTATTTTCTCACCTACAGTAAATATTTTACCTGTAAAAAATGAGATTGGAATGTATAAAACATGTCAAGGTAGAAGCACACTAATCACAAATCACAGTTTCAGCTATGTGTTGCAGTGATTTTGCTATATATATTGCCTATGAACTGGAACAAGCTTGTACATTGAAACTCATCAATTGTTTAACATCAAGTATTTGTTTTATTAGTGGTTAATCCTAAGTACATACTTGTGAGTCTCAAATTGTTTTGTGTTTGGAAGTAAACTGCAAACTCAAGGCTCTTGAAAAAATCCAGAGAGGCCTTGCATGTATTTCTGAGTGTTTGGGAAGAAACACCACAAAATAAAACCTCAATCCAGCTTTCTAAAATGCTTGTGTGTCTGTATGTCAGGGGCAAGTGTCCCTCCCTGAATACACCTCTGTCTTGGAAGGTCTGAGGACAGAGGCCATGGCATTTGCAAACTGATAACATTCCTCAATGTCTTTTTACTGAAGTGTCGTATTCATTCAACCTGATTTCTGGGTTACCGTGGTGGTTATATTTTATAGCCAATTTCGTAGCCTGCCTCTTGCATAGAATTGGCAGCGTATTTACAGCAATCAAATGAACTCTTTTAGAAGTCCTATTGAAATTTCTCTTATACTTTTTTTTTCAGGAAGGACTAGAGTCTGGTGACCCTGGCACAGATGATGGACGCTTTTATTTTCATCTGGGTGATGCCTTGCAGAGAATGGGAGACAAAGAGGTACGCATTTAGCATGTTCTTGCTTTAAAGTCTAAACCTCTGATGGACTGCAGAATCCAGAAAACCATTTTAGCACAGGCTCGATGTTGAAAACATGGGTAGTCCTATTGCAATAACATCCCAACATATGTGTGCAGAGGTCAAGATGAGCAACAGCAAAAAATCTGTCATTGATGTGACAATACAATCTCTTAGCATCCCTTGCCTTAGAACTAACCTAACCATCTGAAGCTTGCACGGGGCAGTTTGAACCAAAGGGCCAAACGTCTTTCAAAAACTCAATGAAGGTCTAGAGTCTGTTTTCTGCTCCTACCACTTACAACAAAGATTTTAACTAGAGTTTTTTAAAAAAACAATTACTTGTATATCACTGTATAGAAGTTTTCTCATAGCTCTGATACAACAGTGTTCTGTAAACCTCCCTTCTTTCCCAAAATGACCTTCAGCACCAATGAGTATGTGGTAAAAGAAGGCCATGAGAGGACTGAATGTGTGGGCTGAGTTATGGTAGTTTTTCAATAATTGAAGTAGCAAACAGCTCAGAAAAGCAGATATTTGTGCAACAAATCTGTTGCATGCCCAACAAAAGCAAACATACACAACTGAAAGCCGTAAGTTTTCAATTTATTAATTTAAAACCAAATTTACTGTAAAAGCCAAATTTAAATTTGTGAATGCACACCGTTGCCATGGTAGGGGAGCAAAGGGCTTTTGTTGAAGACTGTTATTAGTAATGAACTTTACAATGGACATGAATTTAAAAACAAACAAAAAACAAACCAAAAAAACCCACTCAGGTTCCTGGATGGGAAATGTGAAAAGAATAAGAATAAAAAAAACCCATAGTGGAACTGATTTTTAATCAATTATCTAGTAATAGGTGTGAAATATTGATACCTAAAATACTGTAAAGAATGCTGACCTCTTGAGTATCTTGGCCCAGATGGTAGGCAGTCCTCCAATATGAACTATAGGTGGGTGGACTATGTTAGTCATCTTTCTTAAGCCTAGTTCATCAGGTTAATTTTCTTTTTTTATAAATGGTGGAACTTTTATTACAACACCTTATACATACATTGAAATGGAATAACATCTGTATTTTTTAAGTAAGGTTGCCTTCTCTGAAAGTACAATAAAATATTCTTCCAATGAAGTTTTTTGAATTTAAAAGTTCATTTACAAGTGAGAATGTTGGCATCTTTCTGTACGTAAATACACACGCATGTGTGCACGCATACACACACAGCATCTGCTTGTGCGTGCGGTGTCTCTGTGTCTGACTCTGTCTGTTCTCTCAACACAAAACCAAAAAGGAAATCCCTGTAAGCTTCTATGGGATATTCTGGGTTAAATGTTTGAGCCTAGAGCATCCCATTACAATGTTTCACTGAAGATACCACACACATGTAATTAACGTACATCATCCCAATCCCCGGGATAATTGTGTGTTAATGTTTACGGAGTTAATGGTCAAATTTTTTGTAGAAAAAGTTTTAATCAATGACGAATGAACTTCTTGGCACAGAGGAGACTTTTAAATTTATCAGTGAGAAGTCCACTGTTAAGCTAAATTTTTCTCACTGACCTTGCTAGACTTGCTGAACTTCAAGATTTAATCAAGGAAACAGATCAATATTTAAAGAACATGTGAAATTGCTATCAGTGAAGGTTTGTTGAAGGTAGATATTCATCTATTAGAGCTAAATTAGGAATTATGAATGTGGTCTTGGTAAGTGTTAGGGAAACAGTGTTGAGTATGCCCTTTCCAACTATAATTTGATAAAATGCCAAATTGACTTAAAAAAAGATAAATTAGAACTGTGGAAGGTATTATAGAACAAAGTGCCATTCACATAGAATGTATAAACTGAGTGCATCTCAAACAATTACTTTCCTGGAAAAGAAGCTATGCTGTTGTAGCTGTCCTGAATAGTACAGTGGTCATTATGTAGTCTTTCTGCTGCCAAGATCTGCATGCGAAAAGAAAGGTTTCTCATGGAAATGCAGGACTGGAAAGGATGAGTGAGGCAAGCTAACCCTACTCCGTGCTACCAAAGGCAACGTCATAGTGCAATTCTTTGAACAGAGAAGGATTAACAGTATTATACATCGTGATTATAGCTGATGTATCTTAAAGAGCAGCAACATTCATACTCATCAGTCAGTGGCTGAAACAAGTAATTCATCCTCCTTATCATTTGGGCTAACTCCAGACATTGCAAATGAATGTAGGCAGGCAGCACGAACAATCTATTAATATCCTACTGCCCTTACAATTTACATGTTGGGGAACATAGGATATAAATCATAATGCTTCCATTTCAAAGACTTAACCAAGATAACATCAAAATTTAAAGATATATTGTATATTACCCAAAGGTAATACATAATTTTTTTTTTTTTTGGACCCATACACAATTTTACAAAGCTCTTCAGGGAAAAAAAGATGAAAGCTTATATATGGTCTGCTGTTATTCTGCTCATCCACGCTGTTTTTCTGTAGTTTAGACAAATACTGGAAGGCAACATTGTATTATGTCCTTTCCTCCATACTTTAAGAGAGTTATAAAGATCAGAGAACCACATTTTTTAAAAGCTTGAAGAAAATTTACAGGCTCTCAAACAATAATCTATGGTTACAATATAGAGACTTATGTAAAAATTTGAAGACAAAACTACCCAAAGCCATTTCTTACCTTATATCTGAAATAAAAGATCTCTAAGATGACACCTGGAAATTTTTAGAAATAATCCATTTCACAAAGAATTTCCAATTTTTTGTTTTCTTGACTGACTGACTCCTAAGACTTAGTAAGTCACACACTGGCTGATTTGTATCCAAAGAAGTCTTGGTTTTCCTTCTAGTTTACTGGCTTCAAGGTAAACATAAATAATAAGCTGACATGAACTGGTCTTCTAGAGATGTGTTTGATTGTATGTTTCGCTTTCCATTAGACCCCATACATAAAATGATTATTCTGTAGCTTAAGGGTTACTGGGTTACTACTGTGGGTCTGTCTCAGTAAGTCTTTTGGTTTAGCCTTCATGTTAAATATGGGCAGATTAATGGACAACTGTCATATGTTCATGAGTTAGAACAGGAGAAATTACTCTCCTTGAAAAACAAATAACAATTAAAATAGTTAGGAATGCAGGGAAACTACCGTACCAGATTGCTATTGGGGACAGTGTTCATCTTTTCCAAATGTCATGGTTAAACCCAGCCTGCAACTAAGCACCACACAGCCTCTCACTCACTCTCCTCTCACCGCTGTGGGATGGGGGAGAGAATCAGAAGGGTAAAAGTGAGGAAACTCGTGGGTTGAGATAAAGAGTTTAATAGGTAGAGCAAAAGCCACACGCACAAGCAAAGCAAAGCAGAACAAGGAATTCATTCACTGCTTCCCATCGTCAGGCAGGTGTTCAGCCATCCCCAGGAAAGCAGGGCTCCATCACACCTAACAGTAACCTGGGAAGACAGACACCGTAACTCCAAACGTCCCCCCTCTTCCTCCTTCTTCCCCCAGTTTTTATTGCTGAGCATGATGTCATATGGTATGGAATATCGCTTTGATCAGTTGGGGTCAGCTGTCTCGGCTGGGTCCCCTCTCAACTTTTGGTGCACCCCCAGCCTGCTCGCTGGTGGGGTGGTGTAAGGAGCAGAAAAGGCCTTGACTCTGTGTAAGCACTGCTCAGCAATAACGAAAACATCCCAGTATTATCAACACTATTTCCAGCACAAATCCAAAATATAGCCCCATACTAGCTACTATGAAGAAGATTAACTCTACCCCAGCCAAAACCAGCACACCAGATTTTCCATACTCCTGCTAGAAAGAGAAGTGGAGCGTTTGGTTTTTTGAGAACTTGGCAGTTTTATGTAGTGAGATAGGAATAAATATCGTTTTGGGTGAAGGAGCATGAGAACATGGTCCAAGTTTAGATAAGTGATGCTTAGGCGGAGGTGAATTGGACAGGTTGCAGGTTTGGGAGGGAGCAAATTTCAAGCGGTGTAACTGGAGAGGGACTCTGTGCATGACTCCAAGTAAAAAGGTTTTTGGACCGTTTCTGTTCAAGGCAGGGATTGCTGCCTGCTTCAGTCCCTCTGCTCTGGACTTCTTACCTCATATCTCCCTACTTAGCTGTCCTGTCATATCCCTTTTTTTGTTTTGGTATGTGTTGTCTAAAATATTGTAGCTGTAGCAGCAATGCTGGACCGGAAGGAGGCAGCTATATGTAGCCTTCTCTGCATGCAGTTCATCACAGTGCTACTCACATGGGATCATTTCTTTCTGAGCATCCCATTTTCTTCCTTTGCAGGACCTTGTTTTGCTGCTATATAGGGTAAAGCAAGTTCTTGAAAGAAGAGTAAGATAAGCAAAGGTCTTGGATTAACCTCAGTAGGTTTCTACCATGTGGTCAGTTATGATGTGGCAACAAATATTTGAAGAAACTGAAGTGCATATATGTATTAGATAATGAAGTAACAATTTAGATCCACAAAGACAGCACTGTTTTCATCATCACAGCATCTCCATTGGCAGCAGAAGGCAGTAATCTTTAATTCATAGATAGAGAATTGAAACATAGAGAAAACAAGGTTGACCAAGATGACAAACAGTTGGATCTCCCAAGTCCAAGGACAGCGCCTAGATTGCTGACCCGCATTTGGTGTGAATGGTTGTGAGATTATCCTGTTTTGCTAATGTTGGATTGGACAGCCTTGGCTGACTATTTTGGAGTTGTTAGTTGGGGTTTTTTGAGGTTGGTTTGTTTTGTGAGTGTGGTTTTTTCCTTTTTTCCTTTCCTTTTTTTCCTTTCGTTACTACATTACATTAGAAGAATAAACCTGGCATCCAAAGAGACAGTCTGTTACCTTATCAGAAAGGCACGTTACCTTTTGTCTGTGGCAGCTTGGCTGATATGGATTTCGTAGTTAACAACTGCAATCTTTTAGGCATACAAGTGGTACGAACTTGGATATCAAAGAGGTCACTTTGCATCAGTTTGGCAGCGCTCCCTCTACAATGTTAAGGGACTGAAAGCTCAGCCTTGGTGGACAGCAAGGGAAACTGGTTATACGGAACTGGTGAAGGTAAGGCAGTTTGTTTCTATATACTTGGATTTTTATTTTTATTTTTTTTAATAACAACTATAATCTAAGGTCTTAAGCAGAGAAAATGCCAGTCTATAAGGCCTGAATCACAGCCTGTGAGTACCAGACACCAATTTCAGACCGAGCACAAGATTTAACTAAGATACTATAACGTGAGCTCAGGCATTTTCAAAATTGAGAATGGGGCAATATGGCTGAAATGATTAATAAATACAAAGTTTGCAAAGTAGACGACCATAATGTCGCAAGTGCTAAAAGGACAGCAAACTTTGGTACTGTTTGGGACACCCATTGTGTATTTTTAATTAGTCAGGAAAGGCTGTGTCTTTCATCCCTTGTGTAATATAGGCGGATTTCTTTGGAAGATTTTAATTGCATAAGAGAAAGTAGATTCCCAGTGATGGATTTAACAAAAGATAAAAACATAACATTTAACTTCTTTACAGTTCTTTTCTTTTATTTAATGCAAGGCAAGTAGTCTGGTTATTATTCATAATAATAGTTTGTGTTTCCAAAATTGCATAATTTTTATTATTTTAATTTTAATAATTTTAATAATTTTAATCATAATTTCTAGGGGAAAAATAAAAAAAGGGGGAAGAACCTTTTATTTCCTGTGTGTTTTAATTATTGATACGTGGTTTAGCAAAATTATTCTGCACAAATAAAGCCATAAATATTTATTTGCAATAGACATATTCCTTCAGAGTAGTTGTTTCATTATACTTAAGTACATAACATGTTAAAATACCTACGAAAAAGGATGATTTTATTTAAAAAAAAAAAAAAGAAATTTAAAACGGAAGATTACTCCTTGTTATGCTTTTGATGGCAGCATAAATAATACTAGGAAATTTAGATTAAAGTGTGATTCTTCGGTGTAATCTCAGTCACGCAAAAAAGGCAATTACCTTTATGGACTAGCGTTTGGGAAGATTTCAAATGCGCATGTATTGAACTCATTCTTGAGGAATGCATAGGAATAGATACTCCCTGCCATGAAAGAGGTGGTGAGACAGAAAACTTGTTATCATACTTTTACCAAACAAAAAAGAAAGAATATACATTATTTTATTGATGGTTTAGAGCTATCTGCAGTGATGTTTTGCAGTCTTTTACATGTAAGCAATTCAAATTCCTGAGTCACAAAAGGTAATTGTCCCTTCACCCTTGGCACGAGGAGACAAGTCAGCTTTGAATTAATTCAGAAATACTTCAGTTTCCTGTTATAAAATGACCAGTACTCCACCTTGAAGGGATTTTTTCAGATAGACCAGACCACATATAGAGGTCTTGGTTTGGAATCAGCATCCTCCATGGCTCCTAGAAGAGCCATTCAGAAGACTGACAAGGATAGAAGTTCACCCTGACCTCCACAGCACAACTGCCTCTCTGAAATCCACTCATGCCTCTTCAATCCAATCATTTTCTGGTATATTTTTTTAGCTGGTTTATTAGCAATATGTCATTGAATCTGGACTAAATTTTGGCTGCTGATTTACTTACATAGGTACCATAATTTGGAGGTGGTAAGATTTTTCGTTCTTCAGGATAACTTTTACAGTTGAAAGTATAAACCCAAAATACAAGTTAAATGCATAAGGAAAAATATTTGTATTGTTGGGTTTCCCTCATAACTCAAGAAAGTACTTGAAGTTTTGAAAGAGAGCAGGCTTGATTCTAATAACATGTGACAATGCAAGCAAAATTTGAAGTAGTGTTCTCCAGAAAGTGGCAAAAAAATCATTGAAGCTATGGGGTTTATTAATTTCTGAAATATTCCAACTACTCTACACATTTTAGAGCAAAAAAACAATCAGTGGTTATTTCTTACTGCTTCATCTCATTATGTTCCTCTTACATCTGTGCAGGATGTGTGAGAAATGCTACTAATTCTCAATGGTAGAATTTGACTCAGAAAACTGCTGTATGAAGGGCAAAGCACTGTAGGCCCTGACCGTCTTTCCCTATGTTTCACCACTTGTTGTTAAATGTGAACAAGCTGTTTTCAATATCTTGGTAGCCTAACCCTGCTAACTGAGGATTTACTTATGGCTAATCGAGACAGTGCTAACGCTGAACTAGCAGCTTTTTTTGGTTCATTCTACTAACCAGCACAGCTGTGGTCAGTAGCATTTTATAGCACAGACCTGGCTTGATTTTATTGTTAAGCGTCATTTGGTTTCTTGGGACTGGAGATGGAGATGTGAATTTTGACCGTGCCTTGCTTTTTCCACGGAAAACCTGAAGAAAAAAGAAGTCTCTTTTTGATATTCCCAGTTTAATAAATTCCTTCTGAGGGGCGTTCAGCTCACCTAACTGTAGCCATACAGACATGAGGCATATTGTCCTAGTTGACAGGTCAAAAAAGAGGTATTTCCAGAGGATGATTAATCTTCACTACATTAAATAAATATCTAGGGATGGTATGTCTCCCTTTCTGGTATTAACTTTCCTACTGCTTTACTACAAAAAGAAGCCTAGACAACTAATTTAGGCCTGATGTTTAACTGCCTGATGGGTGAGATTAAAGACAATCTCATACTTTTTTTTTACTTCACTATTACCTGCTTGCCTGGATGTCTTAAGGAAGAGGGGTTTTTTAGTTTCTTAAAAAAAAAAAAAAAGACTGAGAATATCTCAATAGCACTTAACAGGACATGTATTACGGTGGTAAATCATGGTTAGTGCTACTGTGCCAAAGGGAAGTGGATCTTTGCATCTCTTTAGCTGCTGCCCGTTAATGCTTAAGTTTTTTACCGTTTCCTTGGAAGAATTGGAAGGGGCTATTTAAGCCATTGAATTAGGAAGAGTGTGTCAAGTGACTTAGGTAGAAATGTTCTGTTAACGTTTCTGATCTACAGTATTTCAGGCCTTTGGGTCTGGAGATTCAAGAAATTCTTTTTCTTGTTTGAACTCTGCTAAAAGCAAACCTTACTTTTATCTTTGAAAACCTGTCCTCTTCCCTTGTGGCATGGACAGTCTTACTGAGTCATTGTGTCATTTTCTGGTACCTTTTGTAGAACCCTCAGTAAAGCATTTTTTTTCTTTTCTGGTGCTTGTTTAAAAAAATATTGAGAGTTACAATGCTATTTGATCCTAGAGACTTTTCATCAGTCTGGAACTAATACATAGGTAGTGACCTCTGGAGTACTGTGTCCAGTTTTAGGCTCCCTGGTTCAAGAAGGACGGGGAACTGCTGGAGAAGGTACAGCAAAGGGCTACAAAGATGATTAGGGGACTAGAACATCTCTCTTACGAAGAAAGGCTGAGGGATTTGGGTCTTTTTAGTCTGGAAAAAAGACGACTGAGGGGGGACCTTATCAATGCTTATAAGTACTTAAAGGGTGGGTGTCAGGAGGACGGGACCAGGCTCTTTTCAGTGGTGCCCAGTGACAGGACAAGGGGTAACGGACACAAACTTGACCATAGGAAGTTCCATCTAAACACGAGGAGGAACTTCTTTACTTTGAGGGTGGCAGAGCACTGGAACAGGCTGCCCAGAGAGGTGGTGGAGTCTCCATCTCTGGAGACATTCAAAGCCTGCCTGGCCTCATTCCTGTGCAGCCTGCTCTAAGGTGACCCTGCTCTGGCAGGGGGGTTGGACTAGATGATCTCCAGAGGTCACTTCCAACCCCTACCATTCCATGATTCTGTGACCTAGGTAACTTTGTCCTTTCCTCATGTTGTGTCCGTTGACTTTTGGAAAGGACCCAGAGGATGCTTTGCCAATAATGCGCTACAGTGAATAGCTGCTTGATTAAAGTAGATCTTGTAGTGTTGGTTTTCTCTGATGGCTTAGACTTTATTAATTAAAAGTTTAAAGTGCATCAAGAAAAGCTCAGAAGGAAAATGAAAGTACTGGCAACAGCACATATCCATAAAGTTTTCTGTAGAGTGACAGCTAGGGCTTAATGGTTTAGATAATAGTAGCTAAACATTCATATTTAATGGAGAAATTAAATTGAAATATGCATTTAAAGTGTGGCTGGATGCTTTAAGGCTGGATGCCTTGTGTTGAAAAGAGCAGAGATGATGCATATGATCTCCAGAGGTCCCTTCCAACCCTACGATTCTGTGATATGCACGCTGATGTTCAAGCACTGTGGGTGCCCGAATGGGTGCAAGGAATCTATTTTGAAAGGTTTAAAATACTGCCTCTTACTTGGAGGTCATTGGCGTTGCCCAGCAGAGACACAGTAGCTGATCGTGAATACTCCCCTACTCTGTTACAGTAACAAAGTGAAATAGATTAAAGTCTTCACCATGACTTTATTTTATAGTCTAATGGATTACAATGGATGTGTGGTCAGTAGCTGTGCCTCACATGAGGACTAGTGACCTCTTAATATCTGCTTGTGTCATTTATGACCATGCATTGAAAGGGTTTGACAGCACAGAGTAAGGATTCTTTTAATATAATAGTCACACATAAAAATAAACCAATATTAAGAAATCCCTATTCAAATACAGTAACGTCTTTGCCAATAAAATCTACATTATCGCCAGATGTAAAGCAACTGTAAACTTCCATTATTGTTAGGAACTGTATTTAAAAAAACACATGGAGGTCTATGGGAATCGGCTGCTGAGAAACAAGTGCACATGCTCCCAGTGCTGTTGGCCTCCTGATTCTTCATTTGAAATCAGGATATTGCCCTGAATATAATATGAATTTGTTGCTATAACCTGAGGCTCCCTATGTATTTATGGAGCATAAGCATATTTAACTTTTTTCTGTAGATCCCAGCTCTTGGATCAAAAGCCTTAAGTCCAAGTCCTGGACTTAGTCATTATGTTTTAATGGTGTTATGCGTTCTTGCCATTCAAGGTATGCTAAGAATCTGTGAAATCAGGGAGATCAAGGCTGGTCTGTGTTTGGACTCCTGTAACTTCCTGCTTCCTTTCTACCTGGGAGTTGCCCGTTACTCATAGTAAAGCACTGTCAGTGTCTTTTATAGATGGTGTCCAGGTTTTCAGTACAGAGACGCTATTGATTTCAGTGCGAGCTATGTCTAAAACCATTGAGGAGCTAGTTCAAAATCAATGATACGTATTCAAATCACTTTGTATCCAACATGTTAGGGAAGGAGTCTTAAAAGGCAAGGACAAACATGCACTTTTGGAGGTTAATTTTCAGCCCGTGGCACTTGTGAAGGATTAGAGGTGACAAAGCAGCTGTTGCCTGTAACTCCTTGGACCGCCAGTGCTCTTCATGCATCATCTTGTCTGCATGGGTGAATGCTTCCTCTCACCTTTTTTCAGACAAGGGAGTAGAAGCAGTTTGAGGAAACAGAGAAGCACTTGTAATATCTTTTAAAGTTTTCCAGTTTTGTTGATCTGTATCACTTAAGCTTGAGGCCTGAATAAATGTAAGTTATTCTTTTCTTTCTCTTCTCCAGCCAGTGCAAAATCAGGTACTCAAGCTGGTATTTCCTTTTGTAGATATGGTAGCGCTGAATCAGTACAAGCACTGATTCATCTCTGATCAGGTGGAAATTTTCAGTCTTGTTTCGTACCTTGCATCTGGAAAAGTCAGTTTTCCAAAGATATTCTAAGAAACATTGCTACTTAATGTTAACTGTTGAACGAGTGTTATGGAAACCCATCAGTGGGAGAGAATAAGGTGAATGCACCAAGAAAAATGATAAGTGCTCTTCCCCTTTACAATATGGATGAGAGAAAAAACGATTTGCTAGGAAGAAGAAAGTACTGAAATAGCAGAAGTGCAATCTTAATTTTCCTAGATCTTAGCCTACCTAAAAATGTTCTAATGGGAGAAAGTCGCTATATTATAGACAGAATTTTCTAGCTGAGCCTTTTATGATATATCAATGTGCAACCTATTTTGTGTGATCAGCTTGTCTCTTAATTGAAAAAAACTCAACTGGAAAATGCAACTGTTTAATTTAAATGGGGAAAGCTAATAACCATATGGAGTTTTAAGGCTAAAAAGGGGCAGTTATATCACCTAGTCTCACAGACTTTTGAGTTTTACTCACCTTTACACATCACATAAAGACGTAGTGTGGGAACACACGTTAGCCTCTTTTCAGTATGAAATTGATTGAAAATGTCTTACAGAAATGCTTTGTTCAAGAGCACAAAGGAAAAATGAAAACTATTCACCCAAAATAAGGTTTAGTGAGTAAAGTAAGCAGCTGGGAAACGGAAGTCACTTTTATCCAGGTCCATTGTTACGCTGTGGGTTTTTCAGTTATGTTGCTGTAACATTAAAATGACTTATTATTGGTAGAATAAAAGGTTTTCTGATCTATCTGATTTTTACAAATATAATGTCCTAAGGCGGCAGAGAGCAGAATTTTTAATTCTACAATCTTGTGGTTTTGGTATGTATGAAGTACAAGGCAGCTTACAAGTTTTTAATGGTTGTATCCATAAATCGTCATCTGGCATTTCAAGTCGTATTTGATCTTTTTCAATAGCATCAACCTGTGCAAGTGAATCTTTGCAAACCTTTTTGAAGGTTTAAATCATAACTGTCAGCTTAAGTGGCCTGTTTACATTTGTACTTGTTGAACCATGATGTTCTACCAACACCTGGAGTTCCAGGTTGTGTGAGTGGTTTTCTAGTCGCAGGAGTGCTTCCAGGTAACATTTGCTGACTTTCAGAAGATCAGTACTATTCCTAGCTTGCAATACAAAATGATCTGTTAAGGAGCCCTTCGGCTAATCAAAAAGCAAGTCAAAGCAAGGCCTGCTCTGCAAAGAGGCTGAGGATTATTGAAATTTTATGATCTCAATGTAATTGAATCTGAGGAATGCTGTGAAAGTTGTTTTTCCTGCCTTAACACGTAAGAAGGGAATTGAATATAAAGAAACTTGATAATGATGATGAACGCCTTTTTTAATGCTTTTAAATTAAAAAAAAAAAAGTTAATAATGGTGAGGGAAAAATAGAAACAGTACTAAAGCCAAATACAGTAAGTTCTCAGTGCAGTAACATGGCTCTCATAACAGTCCTTAGAAAAAAACTGGAAGCTCATTCGCGATGAGGGGCTTGCTGTGATGGATAAAAAAAGAAGCCTCTTCCTGCCTGAAGATGAGAATCTACGAGAAAAAGGAGACTGGAGCCAGTTTACCTTATGGCAACAAGGTAAAACATTTTGTATTTCTTCTGTTTCCCCAATTTCACTTTCTTGGATTAATATAGTGTCATAAGGAGTAGCCACACAGTTTTTTCCAGAACCGTTTCTGTAATCACTGAATCTGCGAAAGAGGGGAGCTAGTAAAATAGTGTCTGAGACCTCTGTGATGGTGAATAAGAGTTCTTTATTCTCAACCATGTTGTCCCCAAGCACCTATAAGAATCCCTTGAGGGTAATACTTCTCTTCTGGCAAGACTGCCAACACTTTGCATGGGTAATGCATAGTACAGATCAGCCTAAGGAAAGGCAGGAACATGGGAGATGGCACATCCTTAATATTGTGTTGTCAACGAGGTGAAATCTGTCATTCAGAAATGGTATGAGCAAAAGAATATGCTGCCCTGTCCCTGAGCTGTGCAGTGGGAAGCCCAACTATTGTAATGACCTTAAATCCTTATAAGACTCTGCATATGAAAGAGTACTGTAAAATGAAATATTAAAAGCAACTTAGAGCAAAATGTAATCTGGTGTTGAAATGGTACGATGTTGGTGGCATTTTTCATGTTTTTTTTCTAGGCAGCCTCATTAATGATTATACTTCTAGAATCATGTTTAAAAAATGGTAGAAAGCCTGCTCTTCACAAAAAATTTAAAAGCAAATATGTTGCAGGCTGCTCTGATATTACAATGTGTTAATATTTGTTTCATAATCGGTAAAATGGGGATAATAATATTTACTTGTCTCTCAGTATCAGCTCTTTGACAGCTTTGTTGCTCTTCTGCAAAGGAGAAAACAAGAAAATGTTTGTTTGTTGCTCTTACCAATGCTCCATCCACTATTTTCACTAGGAAGAAAAAATGAGAATGCTTGTAAAAGTGTTCCGAAAACATGCGCTTTATTGGAAAGATTCCCAGAAGCTACTGGCTGCAGAAGAGGACAGGTACCTGGCAAATTTCTTCATTTTTGCAAATTCCTAATGCTGGGAGCAGGTATGAGGAATGCGTATAGAGGGATGCATGACCTTGGTATATTTGATGGTGTCTCAGGCACACAATGAAGTTAACAGTAAAAATATGCCCAATTTTAGCCTTCTGCAAATACAAGGTGAAATATGTTAGCTGAAGCCTTTCTATGGACTCTTTAGCTGAGCCGTTTTACCTTGTCTTTCCAGGAAGTTTGTGGTAGGTAAGTTATTTGCCATGGGTGGGTCAACCAATAAGTAATGACTAACTAAACCTCAGCCCTTAGTGACCTGGTCTGACTCATAGCTAACCCTGCTTTGAGCAGGAGTTTGGATTAGGTCCTTTCTAACCTGATTTTTTTTTTTTTTTTTTCCTGGTCTGAACCTAACTTTACAAGACTAATTCAGTGAGCCAGGTTCTCACTGTGATAAACTTCACCCATCTACCCCAGCCTGGCTGCATTAGACAGAAGGAGAGTCACCTTGTGGAAAGACAAGCAACAGTACTGCTGTCACATGCTTCTTTCCTAAACTTAAAGGAAGGAAATTTTATATCGATGAGCTGTGGCCTTGGTTGCCAGCAAAGCTTGTTTCAAGTGCCTGGTCTACACTGACTACTTGGCTACAAGTTAACCTCATTAAATCATGTAGGAGACTTATATGGTGTGGATCAATACATACGCAGCTGAATGAATGGCCCAACACAGATATCATGTTGTTCTATAGGACAGAATTTTTCATTATTCTTTTTTTTTCCAAGTTGTTATACTTTAGCTGTAATGACTACATGAGAATAACCATGTTGCATAATTAAGGATGCAAAAGTTGGAAGACACAGTGCTAACATAATCCTAATTCAGAGCCTCGAGAATAGGCATTCAGCTTTTTCACCAGACTCTCGCTTTTGATGCACAGAAGCGCACTAGATGGCTGCTGCTGTGGGAATGAACAAGGCTATTGTTTCATTGATTTGTTGCAAAGGCTGGTTGTAGTGAATATAACTGATGAGAGAGGTCATCGCACTCAATGTGGCTAACAGCAAGAAAACTGCTTTCAGTGGCATCCGTAGCCAAAATGGATCTATCCCAGAGAGCAAATTCTCTTTGAGAGCTACTATTTTGTTCATCATTTTTTGGCACCCCACATGTTATCACCGGGATATGGTTTGTGGAAACATTGTGTATTCATGGCTATAGCTGTAGTCATGTGTTTTGAATATATAAAATGTAAAATAATCTGAAAAATGGTGCTTTAGAAGTCTTAAGTTTTACATCCAATATTAAGGGATGCCTAGGACAATTTTGGTCTTATGCTAGGCATGCCTCAGATTCTTACTGGTAAATTAAATTTAAAATGTCATCTGATCTCTATTCACATACTGAAGCACTTGGAAGGAACAGGAACAAACACAATCAGGAAATTAGGAATTCTGTGGGAGATAGACCATTTGGATGCTTTGGGCACGTCGTGTATTGACAAAGATAAAAGAAATGTAAAATAATCAACTACCTGCTCAGTGCTGCTGAGAGAGTGTGTAGAACAATAGCAAGTGATCATATTACTAAAAATTATATCATTCTTCTTAAAAATAGCAGTAAACTAAAAGTAGTACAGGCAGTTTTAATTCTGGGCATTCCGTAACTCTTTGGAGTTTTACATTACAACCATAGTATAACTCATTGTTAGTTCAGGACTATTTATGTGTAGCACATGCATATAATTCACAGACATATCTAGACTGATCTGCGTGGACAGATAACATACACCACAGTAATTCCGCAATGCTGGTATATTAGCATTTAAAAATTTGTTTCTCTGGGATATTATTAACTGTCCTGCATAGCCAGTTATTTGCATTGCATTAGGGTCTGACAAGGCAACCAAGCATAGCAGAGGTGGTGGGTTGCAGCCTCTGTGTTCACCATGGCCACTGGAGCTTATCACTTGCTGTCATAAGAAACTGCTGGTAAACTGAAACCTCAGATGGTGGGAACAGCCAAGGCATTAGACACACACTGTCTTCTGCTGATTTTTTGTTACAGTTGGAGAGCAAACAATACCTTAAACCCAAAGATTTATCAAAGTTACCCTATCAGCCTGTTGTGCGGATTCCTCAGTTGGAAAGACACTTCTCACCACTGTCGTGCGTCATTCACACTTCCTGTCCATTGCATTGCTGTAGCATTACAAGAAAGGTTGAGGTGGGAAGGGACCTCTGGAGATTACCTAGTCCAACCCCTTGCTCAAAGCATGATGAACTAGAGCAGGTTGCTCAGGACTGTGTCCAGTCAGGTTTTGAATGCCTCTGAGGATGGAGACTCAACAGCCTCTTGGGGCTGTTCTAATGTACAGCAAAAAAAGTTTTTTCTTATGTTTAAATGGAATTTCCTGTATTTCAAATTGTGTCCGTTGCTTCTTTGCCTTTCACTGGATACCGTTGAGAAGAACCTGCCTTCGTCTTCTTCACTCCTCCCATCAGGTATTTATATATGTTGATAAGATCCCCCTGAGCCTTCTTTTCTCCAGGCTGAGCAGTCCCAGCTCTTTCAGCTTCCCCTTGTTTGTCAGATGCTCCAATCCCTTAATCACCTTTATAGCCCTTCACTAGACTTGCTCCAGTATGTCCATGTCTTTCTCATAGAAGGTAGCACAAAACTGGACCCAGCACTCAAGACGTCTCACTAACTCTGAGTAGAGGGGAAGCGTCACGTCCCTCAACCTGTTGCCAAAGCTCTCCCTAACACAGCCCTGGAGGCTGTTGGTCATCTTTGCTGCAAGGGTACATTGCTGTCTCATGTTCAAATTGTTGTTTATGAGGACCCCACGGTCTTTTCCTAGGAGGTTCCTTTCCAGACAGCAGTCCACCAGCTTGTATTGGTACCTGGGGTTATTCCTCCCCAGTGCAGAACTTCTCTTTGTTGAACATCTTAAGATTCCTGCTTGCTCCTTTCTCCAGCCTGCCAAGGTCCTTACGAATGGCAGCAAAAAAAATGTAGTGTATCAGCCATTCCTCTCCAATTTTCGGCCACCTGCAAACTTGCTGATGGGGATGCACTCTGTCCCATCATCTGAGTCATTTGTGAAGCTATTAAACAGTATTGGACCCAGTATTGAGCCCTGGGGTACACCTCTGATGAGTGGCCTCCAGCTGGACTTTGTGCCTCTCATCACAACTCTTTGAGTGTGGCTGAACTGCCAGTTTTCAATCCACCTCACTGTCAACTTACCTTGTTTCTATTTCATCAGTTTGTCAATGTGGATGTTTATGGCAGACAGTTGAAAGTGTTGAAAGTTTTACTAAAGTTGAGATAAACTCCCCTCATCCACCAAGCTAGACATGTCACCACAGAAATCTGGTTAAGTACAATTTCCCCTTCATAAATCCATGCTAACTGCTCCCAGTCACTTTCTTTGCCTTTATGTGTTTGGAAATGGTGTCCAGGATTATTTGCTCCATCACATTCCCAGGGATTGAAGTGAGGCTGACTAGTCTATAGCCTATATATATATTTTGTCCTTAGATCCTCTTCCTTGCCCTTCTTCAAGATAGGAACAACATTTGCTTTCTACCAGTCCTCAGGGACTTCTGCTGGTTGCCATGACTTTTCAAAGATTATTGAGTGTGGATTCACAACAGCATCCAGTTCTTTCAGCACTCATGAGTGGATCCCATCAGGACCCATGGACCAGTGTGTTGTCCCCTAACCTGATCCTTCTCCAATGAGGGTAAGTCGTCTTTGCTTCAGTCTTTTCCACTGGTCTTAGGTACCAGGGATTACTGAAGGTCAGTCATACCAATAAAGATTGAGGCAAAGAAGGCATATAGTGACTCAGCCTTTTCCGTGTCCTTTGTTATCACATCTCCTGCCACATTTAGCAGCAGGCCCACGTTTTCCCTAGACTTCCTTTTACTGCTGATATATTTGTAGAAACATTTCTTGTTGCCCTTCACTTCCATCCCCAGATTCAACACCAGGATAGCTTAGACTTTCCTAACCTCATCTCTGTGTGCTCAGAGAGCGTCTCTACAGTCTTCCTGGGTGACCTGACCCTGCTTCCAACTCTTATATGCTTCCTTTTTGTGTTTCAATTTGCCTGGGTCTCCATTATTCCTGTATGTGGGGATGAACCATTCTTGAGCTTGGACAATGTGAAAATCAGCCAGCTGTCTTAGACCCCTCTTCTCTTCAGCACTTTATCTCATGGGATTTTTTCCCCAGCAGATCCCAGAGCAGCCAAAGTCTGCTCTCCTGAAGCTGTGGGTAGTAATCCTGCTTTTTTGCCTTTCTCCCTACTCTCACGATCCTGAACTCCACCATCCCATGGTTGCTCCAGTGACTGTCACAAGCCAGTTGTCATCTGAAAGGGGCCGGTCAGTGTGACTAACGCAGGCCTTGTGTCTCCTGTGGTCCATCCCTTTAAATGATGAGTGTCTGTAAGTCTTTCCGTAAGAATGAAGGTANGATTACCTAGTCCAACCCCTTGCTCAAAGCATGATGAACTAGAGCAGGTTGCTCAGGACTGTGTCCAGTCAGGTTTTGAATGCCTCTGAGGATGGAGACTCAACAGCCTCTTGGGGCTGTTCTAATGTACAGCAAAAAAAGTTTTTTCTTATGTTTAAATGGAATTTCCTGTATTTCAAATTGTGTCCGTTGCTTCTTTGCCTTTCACTGGATACCGTTGAGAAGAACCTGCCTTCGTCTTCTTCACTCCTCCCATCAGGTATTTATATATGTTGATAAGATCCCCCTGAGCCTTCTTTTCTCCAGGCTGAGCAGTCCCAGCTCTTTCAGCTTCCCCTTGTTTGTCAGATGCTCCAATCCCTTAATCACCTTTATAGCCCTTCACTAGACTTGCTCCAGTATGTCCATGTCTTTCTCATAGAAGGTAGCACAAAACTGGACCCAGCACTCAAGACGTCTCACTAACTCTGAGTAGAGGGGAAGCGTCACGTCCCTCAACCTGTTGCCAAAGCTCTCCCTAACACAGCCCTGGAGGCTGTTGGTCATCTTTGCTGCAAGGGTACATTGCTGTCTCATGTTCAAATTGTTGTTTATGAGGACCCCACGGTCTTTTCCTAGGAGGTTCCTTTCCAGACAGCAGTCCACCAGCTTGTATTGGTACCTGGGGTTATTCCTCCCCAGTGCAGAACTTCTCTTTGTTGAACATCTTAAGATTCCTGCTTGCTCCTTTCTCCAGCCTGCCAAGGTCCTTACGAATGGCAGCAAAAAAAATGTAGTGTATCAGCCATTCCTCTCCAATTTTCGGCCACCTGCAAACTTGCTGATGGGGATGCACTCTGTCCCATCATCTGAGTCATTTGTGAAGCTATTAAACAGTATTGGACCCAGTATTGAGCCCTGGGGTACACCTCTGATGAGTGGCCTCCAGCTGGACTTTGTGCCTCTCATCACAACTCTTTGAGTGTGGCTGAACTGCCAGTTTTCAATCCACCTCACTGTCAACTTACCTTGTTTCTATTTCATCAGTTTGTCAATGTGGATGTTTATGGCAGACAGTTGAAAGTGTTGAAAGTTTTACTAAAGTTGAGATAAACTCCCCTCATCCACCAAGCTAGACATGTCACCACAGAAATCTGGTTAAGTACAATTTCCCCTTCATAAATCCATGCTAACTGCTCCCAGTCACTTTCTTTGCCTTTATGTGTTTGGAAATGGTGTCCAGGATTATTTGCTCCATCACATTCCCAGGGATTGAAGTGAGGCTGACTAGTCTATAGCCTATATATATATTTTGTCCTTAGATCCTCTTCCTTGCCCTTCTTCAAGATAGGAACAACATTTGCTTTCTACCAGTCCTCAGGGACTTCTGCTGGTTGCCATGACTTTTCAAAGATTATTGAGTGTGGATTCACAACAGCATCCAGTTCTTTCAGCACTCATGAGTGGATCCCATCAGGACCCATGGACCAGTGTGTTGTCCCCTAACCTGATCCTTCTCCAATGAGGGTAAGTCGTCTTTGCTTCAGTCTTTTCCACTGGTCTTAGGTACCAGGGATTACTGAAGGTCAGTCATACCAATAAAGATTGAGGCAAAGAAGGCATATAGTGACTCAGCCTTTTCCGTGTCCTTTGTTATCACATCTCCTGCCACATTTAGCAGCAGGCCCACGTTTTCCCTAGACTTCCTTTTACTGCTGATATATTTGTAGAAACATTTCTTGTTGCCCTTCACTTCCATCCCCAGATTCAACACCAGGATAGCTTAGACTTTCCTAACCTCATCTCTGTGTGCTCAGAGAGCGTCTCTACAGTCTTCCTGGGTGACCTGACCCTGCTTCCAACTCTTATATGCTTCCTTTTTGTGTTTCAATTTGCCTGGGTCTCCATTATTCCTGTATGTGGGGATGAACCATTCTTGAGCTTGGACAATGTGAAAATCAGCCAGCTGTCTTAGACCCCTCTTCTCTTCAGCACTTTATCTCATGGGATTTTTTCCCCAGCAGATCCCAGAGCAGCCAAAGTCTGCTCTCCTGAAGCTGTGGGTAGTAATCCTGCTTTTTTGCCTTTCTCCCTACTCTCACGATCCTGAACTCCACCATCCCATGGTTGCTCCAGTGACTGTCACAAGCCAGTTGTCATCTGAAAGGGGCCGGTCAGTGTGACTAACGCAGGCCTTGTGTCTCCTGTGGTCCATCCCTTTAAATGATGAGTGTCTGTAAGTCTTTCCGTAAGAATGAAGGTATTTTTCTGGCTGTAGATTGGAGATAATTATTTTCAGGTTGAAATATGAATACTGATATTATTTTAATGAAAATTAAAAATATGCGCTTTTATACATGCATACACACCCCACAAGACATGTTTCTTGTAGTATTGAATACCTTTAGGACGTGAGAAATCACGATTGCTGCTGAGACTCTCACAAAAGGTGACATTGTACTTTTGACCCATCATCAAGGATGAGACGTAATGAAGTCCTGAACTCCTAGCGGTATGGTTGTGAAGCTGAACGTGTTGAAAGCCGCCTTCTCTCTTCTTGTAGATCAAATATTCCATCATGCACCCGGGGACTCACGTCTGGCCCCACACAGGGCCCACCAATTGTCGGCTAAGGATGCATTTGGGCTTGGTTATACCTAAGGAAGGCTGCAGAATTCGCTGCGCCCAAGAAAACAGGTATGCTTTGAGGTTTTGGGTTGTGTTTTTTTTCCCCACCTTCCTCAAGGCTGAAGAGAGGGCGGGACTGCATGTAATAAAAAGAAAAAAAAAAGAAAAAAAAAAAAGGGTGTTTTACTGATCATGAGGTATAATATATTTCATTAAAAAGGCAATTTACATCCTAACTCTTGGTACAAACATATAAATATCATTTGTCAAACAATGCGAGAAGAATATTGGGAGACAAAGCTGTTCTCTGCTGTAGCATGGAAATCACAGTTAGTCTAGTCCATGAAGTCTGTGTTTACTTTTATAATGCCAGTCTAATATACTTGCCAACAGAGTGCCTCTATTTGTTTTGATTTTTTTTTTTTTTGCATAGAATTCTTTGCTTATTCAGCAAAAGCTGAGAGAAAGCTATACCTCCCTTTTCAACACCATTACAGAATACTCCTGTATTTCTGCAGAAGCTTCCTTCCTAGCTAGTATTATTTGTTATAATTCAGTTTAAAATATTCCTATTGAAGTTATTTTGAAGGTGAGCACATCTATGAAGTGCTCGGCCCGATAAGTTACACAGGTAGCAAATTTCTTTAAAGTGGATTTTAAGTGAGAATTCTTACCCCTTAGGGAAGAATTATGCTGACTTGAAGACCAGTTTTGTCCCTGTTTGCTTGGTGCAGAAAACAAAATAAAATGCAATAGTTACACATTTACAATCAGAGCATATACTCCCCTAGGAAATATGGGCAAATGTGATAGGGTTTTGCATGATATTAAACACAGATAGAAAAATGTAGTGTTAACTGTATTGCTTTTTGTTTACATGCTTAATTTTCTGAGTCTTATGTGAAATTCTGATGATGCTTAATATCTATATGTATGTTTTTGTAAGATTCTGTATCTTGTCTGCAGCACCTGAGTGCAACAGCATTAATTTTGAATTCTTTTCATGGTATTAACGTACCTGTATCATTAATACATGGTATTAGTGATACTGAGAAATGAAATGCCACTCCTGTCTGCATGACTGCAATATGTAGCGAAGATCTTTTTGAGAACATTTGAAAACAACTACAACAAGAAATGTTTAGAATTTTTGAGGACAGAAGTATCGAACAGTTAATAACAGAAAATGTTGTCATTGTAGACTCCTGCCAACATACAGTCTATTTAATAATCTGCCACAGTCAGTGTTATAATCTAGACTACCTACATCTAGTTACTGATGGACGTTTGCTTCCAGCATTCCAATCCAATATCCAAAATAAGTTTAAGATAGATGTTTGGATGGAGGGAGAGGTAGCTAACAGGCTTAGAGGAGTAATATAGAGACATGGAGTCTTTTCATTTTAGGACAGTATTGTGAATTCCGATTGGTGGTGACTGAATGGCATTGCCATTGGGTGAGTGTGTGAACGAAGTGGTGGTTTTGATCTGCTGCCAAGAGACCAGGTGTCCACAGCTCACCACCCATTATTACGGCTGGCACCCTGCTTTGTCTTAACCCGAACAGAAGGTGGTGTGGAAAATTAACTTAACGGCCTCCTCTTTGGTAGCAACACTCCCTCAAAGCCAAGAGTGGAGAAACGCCTGCTGCTGGTACGCTGCAGACCAAGCACCTCAGTGTCCGGGCTCCTGAACCTGTCTCAGTCTTATGCGTCAGATTTGCTCGTTTGAAATGTGAAACATCCAAGAGCTGACTACAGGATGTGTTAACTTTAGTTGCTTTTGGCAAAAGTTCTACATTCAGAATCAAAAGCAGGATTTTTCCCTGGAAGCATTGAAAGTGTGTCTACTGATGGCAATGAAAGGGGGTTTTTTCACATCTCTTCCCTCATGAAAGGGGAGGTGCGTGAACTACCTTGGAAGCGAACGGTGCCAGGAGGAAATGGTACCTTGGGCATTTTCAGTTTCTCCCCTCCTAGTGGTTCAGAGCAGTGGTAAACTGGTGGTTTCAAATAGGAGAGCCGGCTCTCAAATATGGGTAGCGTACCTTCATACAGGGTCAGGCCTCTTCTGTCCCACTGCTGTGTGTAGGAGACAGAGAACAGAAATAATAATAATTTTGTGCTCAGTTACCTCTGTGCCACCCAGTGTTAAGACAAGTCTAGTGGGTGTTGTCCCTGCCCATGGCAGGGATTGGAACAAGATGACCTTCAAGGTTCCTTCCAACCCAAACCATTCTATGATTCTATGATGCAACTCATCCTTTGATGGACAGGCATCTCGGCTCTGTCTCCTACTGTGTTTTACTCTTTCACTTGCAGAAGTGTCTTTTTGCAGCTGCTAGGGGCTGGTACACCTCATTGGCATTCTGTGCAGCTATAGTCATTTTAGGTCGTTGGGCTATTTTGAAGTCCCAGCTCTGTAAAGTGTACGATACAATGTGCAAAAATGGTAGGTAAGTAATATCTAGTTATCGAAATCGAACATCTCTGTCAGACAAGGTAATCATGTTTTGAAATGAAGGTGCAGAATTACAGCCTTATGGAGAAGCCAATCCAAGATCTCACCTGTAACAGGTGACACTAGAGCCGGGCAGGTGAGACAGAAACTACCCCAAAGTGGCTCAGGATGATATCGTCCCTCTGGTCCCACTGTGAAGTGTTTCTCACACCATGAAGGCTTCTAGAAAATACTTATTTTCATGCTAATGGTGGGGTTTGTAATCTGTTCAAAAGGGGCTAATAGTTCTGTCAACTTTATGACTTTTGCTTTGTTGTGCAAAACAGGCCATCCCATTATGATGCAAATAATAGATCCTGGGTTTTAACCTCTGAAGCTACTTCGTCTGGGTGCTTGGAGTTTTTATTGTCCTTAACCAAGCTGCACTTTCAGGCTATTTAGGGCAGGATTTTTCAGGCTTGGTTTATTTAAGAAATAAGTAAATAAATAGAAAATCAAGCCCCTAAAACCCAACAACGTCGCCCCCAACAACAAAAAAACCACACCAAAACAGAATACCCCCCAAACAAAACCAAAAACAAATCCCCCAAACTCCTACAAAACAAACAAAAAAAAACACCCCCCAAAAAAGCCCCAAAGTCAGCTTGATTTTTACCACATCGTAGCATTGCAACAGGTTGACTCCCATGGACTTGAATAATACCAATGTAACTTCAGTGCAGTAGCAGAGGCTCTGTATGGCATAAACCAATTTTGTTACCAGATAACTGACGTGGTAGCAGAAAAAACACATGATCATAGATGAAACCTGCAAAAAGCTCGTTATCTGGGCCTTCAAGGCTGATGTCTGTGTGCAAGATAGTGTTAATTTTTTACTATGTTATGCTTTCTGGTTTATCTACTTTTGCTTAAAATATGTTTAGATGACCATTTCAGTTGAAATGATCCCAATTTCAATTTCCATTTCTCTTCAAAACATTACAGCACAACTCCATAAATTTTGATGGTTAATTTTTGCTTTTGTTGATTTAAAAATTAAAATACTGAGGTGACTTGGGAGTCTAAATCTCATTTTCACCCTGTTTTTGAAAAAAGAAAATTGTTTTCTGTGTGAATGAACACAGTTGAGTGAGCTAAGCAATGCATTTCCACCTTTGATGGCAAGATCTTTGTTTCTTTACCATTACTACTGCTCACAGTTCCTAATTCCCTTTAGGGGCGTCCATCCTCATGGGCTGCTTCAACTCCTAAAAGATCCTGTTAAAAAATTTGATTATGTCGTTGTTGTAGAGTGGCTTTAGGACGCGATGTTTGATCAATATTGCCTCGACTGACTGTTATTCTTCCAGTCTCACCTGAAGGGATATAATGTAGGGGTACAATCAGGTCCACGCTTTTGTCCCGCTGCAATGCAAAATAAATTTGCTTTGCTCATGACACTGCCTGACTTTATAATAGACAAACCACGTAAGACATAATCAGCTGCTGTGTCTACATACAGTTAGGTGAGATTGAGATCTGAGGTGCAGCGACCAGCATGACCAGCAGAGTGACTTTTTGAACTGTTGTGACATTGTCTCTTGTGGTCACTGATGAGTCGCTGATTTTTTCACATCATCAGGAATGCATTTAACCAGGTGTTAAACCTCTATTCAAAATTATGAATTCAAATCTCAGCGGGCTGGAGAAGTGTGCCAGCTGAAAATTCGTGAAGTTCAACAAAGCAAATGCAAGGCCCTGCAACTGATAACAGATCGACTGGGTGATGACTGGTTAGACTACAGCTTTGAGGAAAAGAACTTAAGGGTCCTAGGGGATGAGTTGAACACAAGTCATAATGTGCTCTTGTCTTGATGAAGGCTAAACACATACTGGACTGTGTTACTAAGTGTGTAGGAAGCAGTTTGAGGGGAGCAATCTTTTCCCCTCTCTTCTGCACACAAGACATTGCCTCTGGACTGCTGTGTCCAGTTTGGGGCTCTTCGGTACAAGAAAAGTCATTGATAAACTAGAGTGGAGGATGAAAGAGAGACTGGAGCATGCAACAGGTGAGGAGAAGCTCAGACAGCTGGTTTGGAGTCTGAAAAAGAGAAGGCTAAAGGGGGGCCTAGTTACAGTCTTCAACTACTGATGGGTGACTGTGCAGAAGACAGTGCCAGACTCTTCTGGCAGTTATAGAATGAGTCGTAATGGACACAAGTGACAGTAAAAGAAATTCCCTCTAGATTGTGAAGAAAATTTCACAATGAGGTTGGTGAAACACAGGAAAAGACGGTAGAGCGTCCGTGGTTGCAGATATTCAAAAATCCACTAGTCAAGAACCCGAGATATCTTGTTCCAGCCTCAAAGCTGGATCTAACTTTGCGGTGAGTCATGCTCTGAGCAGAGGCTTGGGACAGATGCCCTTCCAAGGTTTCTTCTGACCTAAATCATTCTGTGATTCTTCATAAAATTGACAGACACACTGATTCTTCCGACAGTTAATCTCTTCCTTCTATATTGCCTCTTGCCATTGCTTTTAAATCTGGTAATTTTGTTAATTTTTCAAATGATGGAGGTGCTCAAAACCAAGCCAGTTGGAATAAATTGTGTGCATCCCTTTTTGTGCCTAACAAAGGTACAGATCTTGGAAACGTACCACTGTTAAAACTTGTCTCTTCTGTGCCGTAATGAACACTCACCCAGGGTACTTGCATCCATTCAGTGATCTGCTCTGCCTCTACTTGGCAAGCAGAAAGGCTTTAAGTTATGTGGGCTTATCCTTCCAGTTCAGCTTTAATGGTATAGTTAACCCAGTGTACACTATGGCATTGCAACCTTTCTCTAAATAGAAATCTTGAGACTCAATGCTTTGAATGGATTTATGGGACAAGACTGTTAACATCCCTGAAATTTTAAGCGTTATCCGGGCCTAATTCTCTTGTTCTGATTTTTAGAAAAAGCAGATTGATTTAATGTTTTGTTGATTTAATGTTTCGTTTTCAAACCATATGACCGTATTACTGGTCATTCCCTCAGTTTCCGTCGCTCATTATGTATGTATCTGATTAGAGAAGGAGAAAAATTGATTACTAAACCAGTATTCTACATTCTCCCTGCTTATTGCACTCAACTCATTAAAAATATATAAATAACAAATTATAAATGTCTGATTGTGTATGTGGGTGTGACTATGCAGAGTGAAGGAAACAATCCCTCAATAATACGAAGATCCATTGGATTGATTTTTCTGTGGTTTATTTCAATTAAAACTCTGATATTGCAATCTCTTTATATTAGGTAGCTAAATCCTGTCTGTGAAATAAATACTGTTTAAATCATTCTCGCATGTCAAAGAACATCTTCAGAGCTGATACATAGTTTGCCTGTTCCACGGCGCTTCAAATACTACACTAAAGCATGTTCTTTTTTGTGTTGCAGAACCTGGGAAGAAGGGAAAGTTCTTATTTTTGATGACTCTTTCGAACATGAAGTATGGCAGGATGCTGAAAGTTATCGCCTGATATTCATTGTGGATGTGTGGCACCCTGAGTTAACGGCACAACAGAGACGCACCCTTCCTGCTATTTAAGGGGTTCCTTCTGATGTGCAAAGCAGAGGAGCTTTAACTCCTTTGGAGTATGCCAATAGGATTAATTTATCCAGCATACAAAGAATACTAGTATTATAAGGGTTAGAAGAGATAAAGACAGCATTCTACAATCACAAAGGACTTGATTTTAAAAAAGAAAAAAAAAAAAAGAAGAAAAAAAAAGCCATATTTTGTTTCACACTGACGGAGCACTGATATGTATTGTTTTTCCGGCTGCAAGTTTGAAAATACAAATGTTGTCAGCCAAAGAGCAATAGGTCTGGATTTTCAAACTGAGGAATGTGCAGATGTTTTTGCCATGCCTGTATTATGCGTACAAAAACAGCCAGTCGGTCACCTGCCTGGCCATGTTCAGGCACAAGATTTGCAATTCTGTGTCCAGGAAATACTTCCCGGGTTTTCATCTGGGAAGCAACATGTAAGATATTTATAAACATATGCACACAACCAACTTTGAAAATCGGTATGCAGTTGCAATGTTAGCTGCTTTAGGCATAGAACATGTCCCTGTGTTATCAACTGTAGATAATGTGAATGGGTTACGTGTGTTTTGTATTTTTTCTACCTGAGTAACTGTATTTTTCTAGCATAATTATGAACAAATCTTCTTTAATCAACCACTATTTTTTAAAAAAACTATATATATGTAAGTGCATCTCTAGCTATCAGCAGAAGGAAAACACTATATATGAACAGATTTCATTTTTGCCAATTGTGGCCTTCTCTTGCCTTCCTGGAAACACAAACAGAAACTTGCATAATCAGCTACTTAGCGACGCTTTGTTCTTCTAAAACAAAATAGTTCTCTTAGTTAGCAGGCAACCTTCAGTTTGATAATCTGATTTTGGAAGATGTTGAGCAAATGTGACATCTGTAGGCTCAGAGTTTAAAGTGCTTGACAGTTCTTAGGATTATGTAGTGAACTACTGTTTCTCCTGTCGTTACAAAAGCTTGTGTTGTGATATCCATTTTCTACCCAGCAAGAATCTGGGGCACCTCCTTCCAGGTGCTCCTTCTAGGTTGCCCTTGGGTGGTCATTCAGCAGAAAAAAAAAAAAAGAATAATGTCTTGTGCTTTGGGCGGAAGGACAAGGTCTGACTTGGTTTCCTGCCATAATGCAGAGCAGACAAAGAGCTTCACATTATTAACTTCTGCTGCCAGCATCCTACAGAGTGCTAGAATGATCCTTTAATTGAACTAATGGCATTTTCCTTGTCTTGAAATGTATGACACAATACTGAAGTAGTCTTTTCCAAGTACTGTTTACAATGAGCTCTGTATTTGCCATACAGAATTTACTGTGTGGTAAAAAGGCCTATTTTCAAGAAAGCAAGCTGGTTGGATGTTTAGGCAGTTGGCCGGTCTTTTTGGTCAGTGCTGTTTAATGGGAGATGGAGGGTGCAGGACCCCCCACTGTTAACTTCTCAGAGCACTGAGGTTGCACTGACGATGGTTATGGCTGGCTGTTACCTACTCACCTGCAAAACCAGCTGGGTGTGGATGGGTGTGATAAGATGCTCAAGGCTTGTCGAGAGCAGTGGCATCGTTACTGAGGGTTGTGAGAGACAAACACTAAGCAAGGAGACGCTGAGGTCACTTAGTCTCCACAGCTTTAGCTTTGTTGTCCAAAAGACACTGAACAGTCATCTTATTTGTTTAATGCTCAGTGGTTTTGAACTGCAGAGACCACATCACAGTACCCAAGTATTGTGACCAGAATGCCACGTTTGCTGAAGCAAAATACAGGTAAGAGCTTTGCATTCCCATAAACTGAATGCTTTTCAGATTTTGTATTTTACTAGGTAATTAGTTCTTGTAATGCCATGTAACACATGGTGATTGCACCATAAATTAGTGTAACCAGTTTCTGGAGGTGTGCACTTTAATTTCCTTTTTGACTATTAAACTGATAAAGCCTCTCTGATCAAGAGTTGGCTTTAGACAGCTATGATAATTAGGCTTTAATGTGTTGTCCGTATCAAAAATAACACTGGGACTACACACAATAAACAAGAAAGTAACAGTTCTCAGTTAGTCATCGTGAAAACAGAAAAGATTTATAAGTTTCACTCCTAAAAAATTATAAAAATACTTTCGGAGATCTTTAGGAGAAGCATGTGCAAAACTGGAAATAGGTACTCGTTATTGGGGGGGATCATAGTAAAAAAAAGTATTTTAAATCTGGTAGTTGTTTAGTCAGAAGCTGTATTTTGTACCTCTGTAAAGTGATCAAGCAGTACAAAATAGAAACTATTTTGTAATTCTCTAAAAGAAAGACATAGTTTGTAAAGAAGGAATCAAGAACTGTTTAAACCAAAATTTGTGGTTTAGGAATATTTTTATTAATGTTGCATTTTATTTTCTGTAGCTCAGAATAAATACTAAAGGAGTGGTAAAAGCTTTGGAGATGTATTTGTAAAAATCCGTGCCGTCCTTCAGATTTTTTTCATTGTTCCTTTGAGGTCTCACACTTCTTCCGATTGCAACTGGCAAATAGATAAAATTGGCAAATAGATACAAAGTAATCTACCCAAGATGTGTGTGTGCCAGAGTAGCACTGCTTATTAAGTTGTCTAGTGACATATTGGCCATTTAAACTCTCAAGTGCCTTGAATATGACAAGGTGTATTATCAACAGCTCCTGCAACACTGAAGTGAATCTACTCTATGCCCACCTGTCAAGGAGCTGAGAGCATATCTTCTTGCTAGGTACAGTTATTGGATTAGCCATATACATGGGGAGGATATAGATAGCAAACTACAGAAATTATGCAGTGAATAAGTGGCATATTACGTTGGGTATTCGTGTTTGCCAACCGGTATTTCATCTTGAAAAAGCTTTTCAACAATGGAAATGCCAATGGAAGAAGTGAATGGAAATATTTTTAAATGGAGAACCATGTCAATTTAATTTTTTTTTTTCTTTAGATTTATTTACGGAGGGAAATGACAGAGAAGGGCAATATAGTCTCCCATTTGTAAGGCAGTATGTACTTGTCGTGATGTTAGGAGTTGGATTCCTCCCTGCCTGTAGTTACCTTGCTTGTAAGCACAGAGTCTGTGTAAGATCCTACAGTTAAATACAGGCATCATACAGTTATATACAAGGCATCATATGTATTTATTCATGTCACAGCTAAAGAAAATAAGTAATTCTAATCCTCTGCAAGGTTTAATCCTCAAGGACTAGACTTCAGTGATATTTGCACTTCTTGGGCAGAACAAGTCTCACTTGAACGAACAGTGATTGTAACAGGTCATCACAAAGATTCAGTGGCAGTGGAGCCAAGAGTATTAACAGGAAGAAATCATAAACCAAAGTATTTCTTCATTAATGCTGCAGTAGAATAGCCAATGTCTGTCTTTTTTTTTTAATCTGTTTGGTTTATTACGTTCTGCTTTAAGCAAGTTCTCTGTGACAAATCCAAATGTCTGTGAGTCTCCGTGAGCCCAGGGAAGGGAAGAGAGCTGTGTCCTGTTGCCAGGAGTTCTCTGTAATAGGTGGTAATGCCAGGGCAGGGGGAATGGAAGAAATCCCAAACATAAATGGGCTTAGTAGTCTTATTTGTTTAATGTTCCTGTAAGCTTCTGCTGCTTTTTCTGACTCCCGTGTTGCCTTGCTGGGACTGTCCGCTGCCTTAAGATAGACCTCGCTCTCTATCATGGAGGCCAGGCTTTGTATCAGTGACATGCTGCTGCAGGAGGTGGTTAGTCTGAAGGAGGCTATTTCGTACAAGTACTAGCGGGTAAATCCCAGATGTGTTGATAGGATCTGGCAGGATGTCCTTTCTGCCCTATGCAGGCATAAAGTGTTGTTGTAGATAAAGGCAGTATTTTGTGAATCCGTCTGTCTGGGCTGACTATGTCCAGCTGAACTATGTCATCACTTCAGTGTATCACTTACGAATTCAGTGGATGTTCCAGAGGCACGTTAAAAACTCTTGTGCCCATTATCATCTCATTTTATAGATATGGTTTACACTGCTACCTTTGATACGTTGTTGCCAACTGCTTGTTCTGGTAAATTGTCAATGTATGGCAGTTTAATTGAAGACTAAAGGGTGTGTACAGTCGTTGTAACCGTTTTAGGAAATAAAGTCACTGCACAGGAAATTTGATAACGATTTTTCTTTTATTTCTTTAATCTGGTTTCCGTTTCAATGGAGGGACGGGACTCTCTTTGCAGCTAGAGTAAATAGAGAAATAACAAACTGATCTTTGGCATTTCAGTTCTTCTGTTCTTCCACATTTCCTTCTAGCAGAAGCTTGTACTGAAGAATTAATTCTAAGTTTGCCTTTTTCATTTTAACAATGGCCTGCATCTGCAATCAGCGTACCCTTCTGGCAACACCTTTCACTGACTGCGCGAGGGAAGGGGGTAAATGGCTCTGCAGAGCTTTCATTTGCAATTGTGACCTAAATGAAACAATCTGGATTGTACCATTAATCACTGGTGAATGTGTCCAATGGGTCTCCCTAGCACCCCCCCTTCACACGCGCACACACATCTAATAGGCTCCCGAGTTGCCTGTGGAAAAAACACATCGTTAAATAATTGCATTTCAAATTGTGTGTGTCTGCTGCCCACACAACTAATTCCACTAAGCTGACAGTTTTATGAGGGCTTCAAAAGTTAAGAATAATTTTTGCTAGATACTGAAATAAGTGACCCCTTAAAAGCAGCATGGATGAGGCAGTCACAAATTATCATGTTGAATGGCGTTGTGCTGGCACTGATTTTTTTTTTTAATGCAAAATCCGTTTGTAAAACTTGAGCAATAGATGCTGCTATTTCTGCCCTCTGAAACAGACTAAACTGCTAATTACAGTGCAAAATTTAAATTTGAGATGCATTTCTTTAAAACACGTGTAACCTTCGCTTCTATAAAGCAGAGCATCCCTGCTGGAGGCTTCAGGAAAACTTCTACTGACACACCCTGATTCCTTTAAACAGAGAATGCAGTCCCATCATTTCCAATATTTTAATGTCATAAGTCAAAAAAAAAAAAAAAAAAGAAATAAATTCTTTGTATATGGACAGACTCCTGCGTCAATAGAAATTTCTCAGTTTTTGTTCAGCGTCGGCCGCATGGACAGATGGCTGGTGACAGTTGTTACTTGGTCAAGAAACATGAAGGACTTGTTCTCAAGCAAAATGCGTGTGTGTGTGTGTGTGTGTGTGTCATGTGCTCTGTGGGTTTCTGCTACGGTGGAAGTCTGTTAATGTATCTGTGTGTGTTCGGCGCGTAGGAGCTCAGTCCAGAGCCAGCAGCGGTTGGGTGTTCTCGCTTTCCCCCTGGTCTTCGTGTTTCAGTGTACCGGCTTCCACCACAGACTGGGACCTGAAAGCAGAAGACACACATGCTAGCGAAGACTGCTGCAGGAGCACTCACCTTCCTGGAGTCCCTTTGCTTCATTTCTTGATTTTTGCTTGTGTCCGTTTTCATCCTTATGGCTTTTTATTTCTTTTCTGTGGAACGCGTAAGGAATTTGAGAGGCATTCCTTTGAATATGAACAGGGATGTGACTCATTTCGTGACTTAAATGCTTTCCAAATATTTAGCACTTAGTGACTCCCCGTGATGCTGAACACACTCAGCAACTTAAAGGCCTGATTTTTAGATACCATGAGATCTGTTGATCCTTAATGTCTTCCTAGGCAAAACTGCTTGTGTCACTGCTTATTGGAATACTTTGTACAAGCAAAGTAATTTATACAAGTGCTTACAGGAGTGAGTCTCAGCTCATGCTTGTTATAAATTTTGAGAAAGACAAGTAGATAAATCACAATTTACTGATGTAGGACTTTAAGGGGCAGAAGTTTCATGAGTTACCCAAGATCATGAAAGAAGCCAGAATTAATATGACAACGAGAGAGCTTCTGATGTGCCCAGTCCTGCAACTTATCTTTATCTCCTTGTCTACACCTCTGAAGGAGAACTTTATTCAGGGCTAGTCCATTTTAAATTAATTTTTGTCGTCAAGGTGGGAAGCATAGTTTATCTTTTGCTGCTAATGGACAAAAAAAAAAAAACCTGCAGCATGTAAAAAATGAGTAAACACTAGAGAAAGTGGAGCATCATGATTTCTTGCAGTGACAAAAGCTGAATGGACTTAAACTAATGAGAAAATTTCAAGACTGTTACATTTCCTGAGGTCTATGTGCCCCACTGTTTGCTCACTGAGCTGTGGAAGGGAGAACTGATGAGTTTATTGTTCCAGAGATCTGTTATCCTCCATTTTCTCTGGTTTGGGCTAGGAGTTGCCTCCCAGATTGGAGTGGGCAATGAGCTTTAGAGCAAAATTGCACTCTGAATTGGGAACTTCTAAAAAGGGAACTTTTTCGAAGGTAGGGGTAGAATCATCCAGCCCCAGCGTTTGCACAGTATGATTTTAAAGAGCCAGTTTTCTCATGGATAGCTTTTAGAATTAGGGGTATCTCTCATTCCCTGCAGGATGTGTTTGTAGTTCCCAGTTGTTCATTATGGTAACCACAGTTTAGGCCTTAGCTATTTCATGATATTAGATATCACTTCTCTTTTGATAAGACTCATTAATAAATTGCATCCTTTGGTACCGCAGCACTTGATCAGGATTGAATATCATGACTGTGAATAACTGTGTATGATTATTTTTCTTATGCCTGGAGCTTTCACTAAGGCATAATAAAAAATTGTCATTAAAAAAAAATCCTCCAAAGAGAGATAACAAAAACTGGATGTGCAATGGGAAGATTTTATGCCAAAATTTTCAAAGAAAATATGTTTTCTCAAATGTTTTCTCTGTGTATTTTTTACAGTAATGTGACATGCATAATGTTTATGACTGCATTTTAATATAGAAAGGCAGCTGATTCAGGAGATTATGCAAAATGGCAGTTTACGTATTTCTAGTATGTGGCAGCAAAAACTAATCGTGTGGCTTTGAAACCGATACAGAATGGATTCAAATCTCATCATCAACATGTTTTTGTTTTCTTTTCTGGACTACCAGATTAAATTATTATTAAATTGTACCTGATTAATACTTGTGACCAATGTATTCTTTCTGTCTGACCCACTGCCCTACGGTGAAAGTAAAAAGTTGCAGATCCATTGCAGTATTTGCCAGCATATAGCAGAAAGTTTCTGCTCTAAGTCAAATGTGAAAAATCTCACAATTTTGCCTTTTGTGATCACTGCTGATTATCTCTGCTCTCACCTCATTACACACAAAAAAAATTCTTGCGTCTGTAACAGCAAGATACCAGTTTCTCTCCCATACTGGTACTCAGATGCACGCAGGTTGGGAGCAACGTAATCCCAAACCCTGTATCTAGGTCCCACACTGCTCCTCTTCACACAGAGCCAAAATAGCTGGAGCATCGAGTAATCGCATTGCAGCCCACCTGACTTCCAAATTTAAGATGCCAAAAGATTCAAATGCTACGCCTAGCCCTTCTAAATAACATGAAGAGGGATCCAACTGAGATTTTGGTATTTGCCAAGTTCTGCAGCAACAATCTCTTTTCCTTTTCTGCTAGAAGCTGCTTAGGACCCTATCCTAAAATAAGCAGTTCTGACATCTGTCCGTAGTAATCTGAACAATCATCAGTATTTTCTAAGACACCAAAATAAAGAATTTGCTGCTGTGTTTGGATTTCCTTTTTCCAAATGCATAATTTTTTTGTTTGCTGAAAAATGTTTCCAGTTTTGTCTTTAACTTAGATTTTATGTAGGGGAAAAAAAAAATTACTCAATTCTCAACAAGATTCTAAAATACTTTTTTCATATTCTTCGTTTATGGTAAATAGTAAACATATAGATGCTCAGAAAAGTATTTTGGCAATATATATATCAATGCAGCTCACAACCTAATGTAGTAACTCAGCATGAGATAAGTTTTACTGGCCTAGAACAACCTAGAATATGTATTCTATAGCTATACTTTATTTAGCGACACAGAAAAGATTATTTGCAATAGGCCACTGTTGCAGAAAGCATTTTCAACTGACCAGTAACTAGATTTTGTAGCCGTAGAAATGAATATAAGACAAATATTATTTGAAGGAATGCACCCTGTATGTTGTTTTCACCTTGCTTTTGTGTATCTAACATGCTTAGAGATATTCCAAATCCAACTGGACACAGTCTTGTGCAACCTGCTCCAGCTGACCCTCCTCTGAGCTGGGTGTTGGGTAGAAGATCTCCAGAGATCCCTTCCTCAAACTTTTTGTGATTCTGCGTCCACAGAAATATCAGCTTCTCTGAACCATCCCAATTCATGTTTCTCTATCTTGATAGGGCAATGATCTTCTTTCCAAGCTCATTATGCCTTTGGGGTGTCAAGTTTGACAGCATGGATGACATTCAGCTATTAAACATAGATACCTACTGCCACTTAAGGCACCTTAGGGTATTCAAGACAACCTTCCATGGCTGACTGTTATGACCCAGGATTTATAGAAGACTCATGTACTTCTGGACATGAGATGGAGGCCAAGAGGACATCACAGTGTCTAAAATCATACAGGATGCCTACACTTAGGCAGCAGAGCCTCACCTGTGCTGTTGTTTCTGCAAGATGAATGCAACTAATTTGTAATCTTCAAGACATGTCCAAGTCATTTTGACCTGAGCAAGATATGAACTAATCATCTAAGCAGGAAATAGTAATTGCATTGGCCTTCTCCTCCTACCACGACATTTTAGTCGCTTGTGTTGTGATTTGACTCACCATCAAACATCTATGGTCACTCTGTGCTATGAAGGACAGAGAGAAATAGACATTCTCAGGGTGCAATTCATCTGACCTGTTCTAAACATATGGTCATATCATATGGTTCATGTGTTACCTACATTCGGGTCCCTGTTCTGATGAGTTATCATCTATTAACGCCAGGCGGAACAGGTTCCATGATTTACGAGGCAACATTTCCTACATATCATAGCCACAACTGCCTCACACTATATTATCTTCAATACTCCCCTGAAATGTGGCACGTCCTGTGTGTGCTGCAACTTTGGAATTATAAATGAGTATATTTGAACACAAAGCCTTCTGTTTTTCCTCCTTTCTCAGCTAAAAATTCTCAGTAACCAGTTTTGGAAGATGTTTGGGTGTGGAGGATCTGGTTGAGTTAAATTTTAACACAAGTAGGCAATTTTTTGTATCACACAGGTAGGGTCATTGTGTAAGACTCTGAGCTCGCAGACCCTATGCCTTTCTTTCTTTAACATGATACATGCGGGAGGCTTAGAAGTACAACGTGATCACTGTGGGCTGGGAGCTAAGTCTGAAGTTGTTAACAGACAAGTCACAGAATCACACACACAAAATGGTTCGGGTTGGAAGGGACCTTAAAGATCACCTCGTTCCAACCCCCCTGTCCTGGGCAGGGACACCTTCTGCTAGACCAGGCTGCTCAATGCCCCATCCAGCCTGGCCTTGAACACTTCCAGGGATGGGGCATCCACAACTTCTCTGGGCAACCTGTTCCAGTGCCTCACCACCCTTACAGTAAAGAATTTCTTCCTGATATCCAATCTAAATCTACTGTCTTTCAGTTTGAGGCTGTTACCCCGTGTCCTATCATTGCACTCCCTGATAAAGAGTCCCTCCCCATCCTTCCTGTAGGCCCCAAGTCAATGCCTGTAGACTTTCCTACCCTAGTTTCCAAGGCTAAGTAACCTTGCTTAGGAGAGCAAAATGAAAACAGAAAGAGAAATTAACTCCCAGTCTCAGTTCTGAAGCCTAGGTACCATTTGAGTGTGCCCCATTTAAAGTGTCAATCAAACACCCCATGGTTGCTTCACTGTTCAGCAAGAGTATTTGGAAGTCCGGAAAATCAACACTACCCAGCTGTTTCTCCAGCAGGTCAGCCATATATTTCAAATGACAGCACTGCATAGGTATGTACATCAGTATCTAGGAGAGCAGATGGCCTTATGTGTGTGGTCATTTTCATGCAACTACCTCAGATTCAGTCAAAAGCCATGTAAGAAGACGGCATGCAGGCCTTCTAGCTCCACTGATTTCGGAAGGCTCTTGTCAAAGCCCAGCCGAATCAGCTCACAGGAACTGATGCCTGTTGGGTATCAGTTTTGTTTCCCATAAAAGATAAAATACCAAAATCCTGCACTGAGCTAACAGTAACTGCCAGCCTATCATGGCATGCTCGCCTTAAAAGACATCTTCCAGTTCTCTGATCCCTCGTTTTACGCTTTTCATCATGGCAATGCTGATGTGCTGCAGCCCACAGGAGCGAGGACATATTACGTTTGTGCTGGGTTTCCGCTGGGGGGTTTTGTGGAGGAAGGAGGAGGGCGGCATGTTTCTTTCCCCAAATGCAGTGGCACACTGCAGCCAATCAATCTGATCACATTGTGTGACTCTATTCATCTACCTCTCACCTCCCATCTGCTCATTTCCCTCTAATTTCCTTCCCATTTCACCAGCACCTCAGGGCTGTTCATCTCCCTATTATTCATTCCCTTTACAGAACATAATAAGCATTTTTTTAAAATCACACCCGTGAATTTTTGTATTGATGAGGTCTGAGGGGCATTTCTTTCTCTGCCCTCCTCCCTCCTCCCTCTGCACCAGACACACCTCAAGAGTATGCCTTCATCAGGTGGGAAAACCAAGGTTTTCTTTCCCCGGTGTTACAGAAACAATGCAGATGTGCAGGTGTGAAGTAATTGCGGTGAAAGGTACTCTTATTATTGAAAGCACTTGAAAATGAAATGCATGGGCAAGGCATCTTGAAAGACGCGCACGCTCCCGCAGGTGGTGCGGGCAGATGCAGGCAAGCTCTGCTCAGCGGTGCACAGCTCCGGCGCAGAAGCCATGAAGTGTGGCGCTCTGCCCGGGCTAATAAGCCCTGCTGAAATCTCTTGCTAATGCAACTCTGAAGCTTCTGCACTTGCGCTGGCTCACAGCTCTGCGTGAAGGCAGCGCGGCGTTGTGCCGCAGAGACCTGCCCGGAGGGGCAGCTTGGATAGACCAACCACAGCAGTGCAAAGAGATGAAGCAGCATCCGTGTCTAGGGGCACAGCTGAGCTGGTTAAGTGATCCACCAACGTGGGGAGTCAGGGGGCAAAGCAGCACGAAAGCTCTGGCTTAACCTTACTGCCAGCCCAGCGCTCAGCCCACAGGACAAGCTGTTGCGCTTCCCAAACGGGAGCTGGCTTTGTGGCCACCGTGCCAGCAGTGGCCATCTTTCTCCCTGATGGTTTGCACAGCCCGGGGAGAGGTTTCTGAGCAGTGCCCTGGCACATCAAAGCCAGGGGTGACAATGGCCCAGATCTGTGCTTAACTGCACGTGTGAAGAAGTCTCTGTGAGTGCATCTACACGGCTAAAGAGGCGACCGCTACAGAGTGAACCCCAACACGAGACCTCTTCGTCCTCCCTGTGCCTTCCAACAATGTCCATGCCCCTCCTCTCCTGACAGCTGGTCCCAGCTGCTTCTCCCCACCGCAAACCCTGGGCACAGCTCGCTGCAGGGTCTGCACCACAGAGCAGGAGGGTGACACGTCCCCGCATTTGCCTGTAACCATGGCCCAGCCAGCCGTGCACCATGCCCTGACCGGTCCCTCAGCCCACCCCCCCACCACCCCCCCAGGGGATGCAGTGCATACCCTTGGCACATGCTGTAAAAACAGTTCTCTGGTGGGCTATGACACAGCTCTCAGCTTACTGCCGACACCCTGAACTGTGAAAATATACAGAAATGCTTAAGTATTTGGCATAGCACATACAGTCTTATGCCTTAAAGCCACTGAGACCCAGAGGAGAGCAAGAGCCAGGCACTATGCAAGGCAAATGCAGCCAAACTCCTCTGGCAGAGGCTATCCCTGAGCAATACAGACGGGAGTCAGCCTGTACCACCAACCTTGGAATTACGATGCACACCTTAGTCTTTTTTCATCAGTGTGGATGTGCCTGATAACTCCTGCTCCTAAGTGCTGTGAGCTTCTCTGTCAAGATCTTGCCTTGGTCACATCCCAAGTCAAGGGCAGGGGAAAGGCATGTGTGGGAGTTTTTCCTCTCCATTTCCTTTCTCTGCTGTAGACTGACCCCTGCACATGCCTTTTTTCATATAGAAGGAGCAGGAGCACATACTTCCGACAGGAGTTCCTGGAAGACCCTTAATCCCCTGGAGTGCAATATGTCACCTATCAACAGGTAAGCCTAGTCATGGGGACAAAGACAGACAACACTGCAGCAGCAGTCAGCACCAATTTACAGCAGATTCAGTGAGAGCACCTAAAAAGTGTGCAGAGTATGAGATCAAAACAAAAGAAATTCAGGCCAGGTAATAAAGAAAATTATTTATATTATAACCAAACAATGTAATTTGAATGAAAATTTTCTTCTCCTACTTTATGAATATCACACACACACACACACAAAAGCACTTGCCATCACCATTCACACTTTTCCTGCTCATCCCCATTTCCTTGCCCACCAAGCGCTCTTTCTAGTCCAACAAGCTTCCAGTGCCTTTGCTCAGACACTCCAGACCTTTACTCCTGCCTCACCTTTCAGTCTGCCTTTTCTGCTCCCATTCCAGTGACTCCAGTTCCCAATATCCCAACCATATTTGCCCCCGAATCACAGTGTCTTCACTTCTGTCTGGCAATAACAGGGAAGATGGATCCCTGAGACCAAAGGGTGTCAGTCTTCCTGCTCCCCCATCCTACATCAGAAGTTTCCTGTCCTTAGCAAGAACAGCACTGCAGAATAAAAGCAACCCTGCAGATGTACTATTTAGGCTGGAAAGTCAAACACTGCCACAGCAGGAAAAGCCAAAATGTAGGTTGTGGGAGCAGCAGTGACTTGGCAAGGTGCGTGGGGGCGTTGTGACCTCCACATCGCGCCCCAGCCCCAGGAGCACCCACTGTTCTTTCTCAGAGGGCTCTTTCCTCTCTCAGTGCTCAGGGTAGATAATGCCGAGCTAATAAGTGGCTATTTATTTTGCTTTCTTCCAGCGGTTCAGCGTGTGGCTCTGTGACACATTTACTGCATATTATTCCAAGCCTGCTCTGAAGATAGCCTTTGTTAATTCCCTCCTGAGGTTTTCTGTGGAGTTCATCAACGCAGTACTTGTGTGCCTCTTAAATGCTAATTCATTTACTGCCATAGCACGGCTGTGAGGGTGTTTTTTTGTATTTCCATTTTGCATGTGGAGTGCTAAAGTGCAGTGAGATTAGGGTCCAAGTATTCGTCTAATGTGGGGTGCACATTTCCCAGCGCTGAGGGTGCAATTTTGCAGGGCGCTCAGCATGACATGGCAGCTTCTGTGTTCAAAGCACCTGTCCCATTGATTTCTGTTGCAGGTGAGCGCTGAGCATTTGTGGAAATTAGACCCCAAAGTCTACAGCTTGGCAGGCTGAAAATAAGCAATGTGCAATCTCACCATCTGTGTGAAGTTTGGTTTAAGCGACTTGCCAGGGAGATGCAGGGGCTCGGGGAGAGGAGGGAGAGCAGGATCCGCTTCTCCAGGGCTGCACCCAACAGGCTTAACCAAAGGATCATTCCTGGCCTCCATCAGCCCTCCCCCTAACCATCCCGATTTGCTTGCCCACCAAGTGTGCTTCCTATCCCAGCTGCTTCCAGACCTTTATGCCTGCCTCACCTTTCAGCCTTGTGGCTCCGATCCCACCGACCCCGGTTCCCAGAATCCCAGCTGGGTTCACTGCTGGATCCTCATCTCTCCAGTTCTCCTGCCACCAGCGGGGCCGATGCAGCTCTGACAGCATGGGGTGTCAGTCTGCCAAATCCCGGCTCCACGTCTTGCTACAGCCTGGCCCAGCGCAGGGAAAGTTGTTGCGATCACAAGAAAGAGTTGTAATTACAAAAGCCCTCTGCACCCCATGGCCTGGTCAGGAGATGCACATTGTGGGCGTTGAACCATCAACCCAAGCTGAAAAAGTTTATTTATTCTGGGAGGCCAAGCTAAAGCATGAGGCAACCCTTGGGGTCATTAAACGCTAAAATTAAATATGTTTCTACAGAGCATGTGTGAATTGCCTTTTCAAAGGGCTGTAACTCGGCCAGATGTAGGTGGACTTTTCACAGGGCAGCAAAAGACATAAGCGGTAGAAAACCATTTGTTTTATTAAGTGTCATGTCTCTAATCTAAACTGCTAAACTTTCAGCAAATTTATAGCCAGCTGAAGACATAATTTACAATGCAATATTTTAGGCAGCCTGAACCGCACCGGTTCTACCATTCCCACCTCCAGCCTGTGTTTGTGCACCCGTGCACTGGTAATTGAGTGCTGTAAGCAGATGAAGCCACGCTGCCGACACCCTCAGAGAGGAACCGATTTCCTGCCCTACCCCAGGGGACACCCAACACCAAGCTACCCGTCCCTCCTGTCCCCGATTCAGCCGTGGCTTTGCAGCTCTCATCTCCTCCACAGCTCCTGAGGGTATTCTGCACCATCTCCCCTGTAGCCTCCCCAGGACCTGCTAATGTGCCAGATCCACTGGCTCCTTTCCATTTCTCTCTGATGTATTAGCAGAATTCTGGTCAAAATCTATAAAACTGTTCAACAGCTAATAATCTATGTTACTAGGTAATGCGTACATAATGCGATATGCACGTCCATGCGGCACCTGCTTTACTATCAAGACACGTCTCATTCATAATCTGCGTAGGGGGGAAGCATTTCCACAGAAGCATTCAGAAATTCTCTGTCGTTTCAAATAATTCATAGTAAAATAGCAAATATAAGCCTTGCACCGTAGGTCTCATAATATGGGGCTATTTTAACTGAAAGCTTACAAGGAGTATTTCCCCTTTCCCCCAGCACATGTGGAAATGGACCCCAGCTACAAGCAGAGCAACCCAGGTGCCACCCATGGGCCGTGAGAAGTTTTCACACATTTTCATAGTGATTTTTATTTGCTGGTATTTTACTACTTCTGCAGTAAATTGGTGCTGACTGTGAACCGGCATAAAACATGACCCATAAAAGCAGAAACATATGGCAAAGGAACATTAAGGTCACACCGAGGATAACAACTAGAAAGGTCTGTCTTGCACAGCCCAGCTGGGCATATGGAGGAACCAGTCTGAATAAATAAAAACCTTACATAAGTCACCCCCATGAATGGCCCCTTTTGGATCTAAAACTGTTCCAGTCGGCATTAGTGTCTAGCGGTTGTGATACCCTTCCCTCTGGGAGCAGGATCCCACTTCTGAGAACCAACAATTAGTTTCAGCAACAAGTTCATTTGAAGATCAGTCCTTTTAAAAATGCACACATCAGGGGGCAATAATGGCAAACACTAATCTGTACTTTAAAATTCTTTCCCTCTAATCTAGGACATAAAAATCCACATGCTCTGACTCAACAACATGGGGCAACGCATTCCAACAGGTTTTTTCACTGCGTTTTCAAAATGCCTAATACGGGGCCTTTTGATGAACCACTAGGCAGGTCATTGCATCTTTAGGTACTCAAGTCCTTTAGGATGAGAAGAAACGGCCCCAGGTTGTGCCAGGGGAGGTTTAGATTGGATATTAGGTAAAACTTCACCGAAGGGGTTATCAAGCATTGGAACAGTCTCCACAGGGAAGTGGTTGAGTCCCCAACCCTAGAAGTATTTAAAGGCATGTAGATGTGGCACTTAAGGACATGGTTTAGTGGTGCACTTGGCAGTGCTGGGTTAATGGTTGGACCTGATGATCTTAAAGGTCTTTTCTAACCTAAATGATTCTATGATTCTACAAGTTTCTACTTCATAGCAGGAAAAGGTAATGGTGTCTTGATGCATGAATTGTACATTTTCACATTTAGCATGCTTGGCTCAACTTCAAAAATTTCACCCTAACTGAATTTCCCAAGTCTCTAACGGGTTTGACTTGGTGATAGTAATGCTCTTGCAATCCATGTTATCCTAAGAATAATTTTTAACTCCAAATTTGATTAAAGTTATCTTTAATTAAAATTTGATTAAATAAAATTGGTTAAACAGCGCAGGTTTTTTTGGCCAGAATATATATGCAGCTGTTAGGTAAAATTTCCTTTCTCTGCATGGCAATTTTAAATTGCAGTAGGCTTTCAGACCTCTTTGCACTGGCAGCAGGTTAAAAGCGAGCACTCTTTTGATGCCTGGGAGGGCAGCGAAGGAACATTCAGCTCCCAGGCTGTGCTTAGTGACTGCACAGTGAACAAGCGAAGGCAGAGAACAGCCTTTGTCACTTGGGCTGAAGATCAAGTTCAGACATCAAGAAGCGACCCAGATGCAGCTGCAGAAAGGCAGATCCTGTAAAGAAATGCAAGTCACAGGGAGGCAACGTGCTACTTCAGGTTACTTGCTGCTGCTGGACCCAAATGTAAAAGCAGGGTGACACTGGGGAAAAAAGGAAACTCTTCAAAGAACTGAGCTCCTTCACATCTTCTCCAGTCACTGAGTCCGTCTCTCCAACTGGGGATGCTCGCTCACTGCAGTTAGGTACCCAAAGAGCTACAGGCGTGCTTCTTCCACTGTGGCTGGCCAAAAGACATTGCCCTGTTGGCGCAGTGATATGTTGAGAGCCGTCTCTGACTCTTTAGCTGTGAGGCTTAACCATCCACCATAACTATTCATTACACTGCACACCCAGATAAAACCTCCAGCTGTTCCCAAAAACAACAGCTCATCAACAAAAGCCAGCATGAGTTGCCTCAGGCAAATGCCTTGCTTTTGTGCTAGCTCCCTGTTGACTAAAGCAACCCAATGCCCCTTTCTGACCATCAGGGCTCGCAGAAGGTTTGGCCACAGCTGAAAGGGAGGTGATTTTCTTCCCTGTCCTCCGAATTTTCACACCATTTACATTGCTCTCAAATCCCACAGCTCGTAAGTGACAGGGTCCCTGCGTGGACACAGACCGTTCAGGAGAGATGGCTCAAGACAGGGATGCGTCTGTTGCCATTGCTGCTCCCAGGATTATCCAACGGATGCGGCCAAACTCTTGCATTGAACTGACTTTCTTATTACCGTATTAATAGTTGTTTGCATGTTTATTACCTTGCCCTTTTCAAACTTCACTGAGCTGAATCTTAATAAACAGATATATTCTGAATGGATTTTTGCTATTGTTGCTTTTTTTTTTTTTTTCCCTGGCCATTAAGACTCATTATGTGGAGTCATCAGCTGTTTTGCTTTGTTTCCCATCTGTTCATACAGTACTTGGGTTCTGGGATTTTTCCCAGGGTGTGCGATAATAGTGCAGATGGGAGTGCAATTTCCACTGTTTTGATTTTGCCCCAGTGGGGCTTCATATGGCCACTGGTGGAAAAATGACAATTGCAATGGTTTTGATTAAAGATTTTCTATATTACAGGAACTTGTCAAATCGCAAGATTTTCAAGATCATGTTGCTAAGTAGAGTCAGTGGCAGTTTTCTTCTAAGAGGTTTTCAATCCTTTCCCCATCTACAAAACCTCCATTCTCTGAAGTAAAAAAGGACTCTTTTTTGAGAATAAATCTTTTGCAATTTTAAGTCACAAGAAAAATCAACCCTGCCTGTGGTTGGTGAGAAGATCACATTCTGGTCCCATTGCTGTTGAGGGGAGCAGAAATTGAGACTAATGAGACTTTGAGGGGCAAGTCTAGTCTCCTGAGACCACTGGTGGCCACCTCATATCAGACCTTTCACTTGTGTATGAGTTAGGTTGCCATATTGACCAGCTCAATAGCTGGTCAATTGACCAGTAACTCAGTAGCAAACCTACTCCTCTAATTTGCAGCCAAGATGTACTTTGGTCAGCTTATACCCATTTGATCTCATGCCTAAGTTGTCCTTTTTCTCTCCCCAGTTTTTATTCCCTCCTGTATTTGTAGAGATCAATCATACACTTTAACCTTTGCTCTGCGAGGCTGAACAAACCACTATCTTCCATAGCTTCTTGGTGGAAAAATATGCTCTCTGCTCTCCTCACCCTCCTCACAACTCTCAGGTGAACTTACTTCAATTTATATGCATCTGCCCTGGTGACAGGGGCCAAGAACTGCTGTGAGTCCTGAAGACAACGTATGGGCATGTACCTGCTCCAGCTTCACTCCCTCCCACTGCTGTTTGGTGCTGCAGTTCCTCCTGGTCTGCATTTTGAGATTCAATTTAATTTTCAGGTGATGACTTCAGTTTGGTCTCAGGCACATCTTGATAATGCCCTCTTTCTCCCCTTCTGCATTAATTTTCTAACAGAGATTAAGTGGCTACAAAAGTATTTTGGTCAGTTATTCTCTGATTCCATTTCCTGGCATTTTTCTTCCAGATCTATAAATCCTGTCTTCATTTGTCAGCATCCCTGCCTGCTACTAAAATTGCTAGACACTATATTTGAGTAGGTTGTGCCCAGGGTGAGCTTCTCTCTAGGTGTGGCGTGGCGGTACTACATTTCACAGGGCCATTTCTCTGTGGTGACAGTGCAAGACTCCAAGTTATTCTAGCAGCATTGAGCTCCAAGATCAAGAAAGCTTAAAGACAGCACTGAGGCGAGGCAGCTCTAGCAAGGATGTGCTTGTTTGGCCTTACAGCAAGTGGTTGCAGAACAAAGAGGGGCAACCTGCAACCCTGCACCTTGTCATGCAGCAGGATGGTGTTCAGGCAGGGGGAGCAACCACTGTGCCCCCAGCCTCCTGGGTAAATCATAGAATCATAGAATCACTGAATGGTTTGGGTTAGAAGGGACCTTAAAGATCATCTAGTTCCAACCCCCCTGCCATGGGCAGGGACACCTCCTGCTAGACCAAGTTGCTCAAAGCCTCATCCAGCCTGGCCTTGAACACTTCCAGGGATGGGACATCCACAGCTTCTCTGGGCAACATCTCATAAGCACTGTCCTCCCCTGAAGATAATTACTGGGCAGGTAAACCTGCAGCGATATCTGGGAAGTCAGAGAGGAGAAGACCCATAATTGTTCAGCAAGGCTTTTCATCCTTGAATTACAGAAATCCAAGAAGGCTCAGTCTTCATATACTTACCCTTTTCAGAGGAATGTATGTGCTGAAGAAATGGTCAGCCACATTTTTTGCTTAACCCAACTTTTCAGCATAGAAACGCTTACAAAATTATCATGTTTACTCAGGAGTTTAAAGACTTTTATGCTGCGAGTAGAGGAGGAGGGGGGAGATTCTTAATGGAAGTGCAAAATTGCTTTAATAAGGGAAAAAATGCTATGGCAGTTGTGAGGGAATTATACTGAAGATGAAGACTAATGCTAGGAAATCACCTATGCTTAGTGTAAACCTCCTTGGCGCATCCGGGAATCTCAGCCATGGCCTGAGACTCTCGTTGTGTTAGAGATGTATGAACCTAAAAGGGTGAGGAGGGGGGATATATAAAGACAGGTAATGCTGGTAGAATTCTGTAGACCTTTTCATAGGCCTTAGATAGAAATCTGGTCTAATAAATCTAATAAAGCATGCAATTATGCTTTCTAAGCACAGGTTTTTACCTCAAGTTAGGTCAAAATGTAATTTCAGGGGAAGAAGAATCAAAGCAAGTACTCATAGGGGAAAATCTGTCAAAGCAGTGAACTTTTCACCTCTAACAGCTAGTAATGACCACGGGGTACAAGATCAGATGGTTCACTTAACCGCCGAGTAACAAAATTAGGCTAAAAGTTAGATCTAGTCTGCCCAGGGGCAACATGACAAATTACATTCATCCACTCACCATATTTGTATTAATGCACTTTTGTATTAGTGAACAGATTATAAAAGAAGGCTTTGCCTTGAGGCAGGGTTTTCTGGCACTGAACTAATTTTCAAGCTGAGGTTCGCCCCTGAGGGCACAGTAAGACCCTCCCTTCTTTGCAGCTAAGGACCTGATCCTCAGCAAAGATTTACCTGTGAAGAGCTCTTAACACTTTGGAGCTTTGAAAACTGCAGTTTTCTTTCTATAAAGCTATGTGAATTGTATACTTTTGATATATGCTTTAATAATAATGGAATATTTAGTTAGCATCTTTCTAAAACCATTCCATGTGTTCCACTGCTAATATTAAAAAAAAAAAGAGAGAGAGAAAAAAGAAAAATAGATTTTTTTAAAACCAGCTCTCTGGGACAGGCTCTGCAAACTCGTTCTGGCTCCCAGTCTTGGCTGGCAGTCAGTAGTGAGAACTGCTGACTATGCAGATGGCCACCTCTCTTCATGCCATGGCTGCTGCAACCCTGCAAAGGGTTGTAGCCCCACGGTCTCGTGGCCCTGTGACTCGTGGGACTCACAGCACTCAACACTGGTTGTACGTGGGAGAGTTTCCAGCACGAGGCTTCACTTTGCAGCTGCAGCAGCGCGGCGTCCCTCTGACCTGGGAGGGAGCCGTGAATCAAGAATGCATTTCTTTTTCCTCTGCAGATGAAAAGACTTTTAAAATCAATTGCGTGACATTAGGGCTTGTCCGTGTTTTCAGCTTTGATTTTGCTGTGACAAAACGATGGCCGCTCCCTGTCACACAGAGTGACGCCGTGTCTGTGAGCACGGCACTCACCAAGTGGCAGCAGCGAGTGAAAGCATCACTGCGATCTGCATGGAAAGCAGTTTCACGGAGTGTGGTGTGGAAGGTGAGACAAGTGCAGATGTCACACTCCTGCAGGGGACCCAACCCGGCCACCACTGGCTGAAGCTGGTGGTGGCTCTGCTGTGCCACCCACCAACCTGTGCCAGGTATCCAACCCTCCTCACCCAGCCCGGCAACCAGCGCTAATTGTGGAGGGCGATACCCTTGAGAGGTGTAATTTAAGGCATTTAGAGCTGAATGCACAACCAGTAGATCTAAAATCAGAGATCTTAAAAGAGCAGCGGGGCTGGATGGGGAAAGTGGGAGCAGAAGCAGCAGGAGGAGACTAACCCATTTTCCCTTTAGAGGGCAGTGGTGTTCGTCGTACAAAAACTGCATTTCTGAGGAGGTAAAACCATTACCGTTATCAACTGGGGTCAGCAGCACCACAGCAGCAGCAAGTAATAGGAACCAGCACTGACATGGTTCTGCTGGCCACACTACGCCATACAGAATGGCATCTGAGTCTGATATACTTTCTCTAATGCTCAGTGCAGGGGCTCATTAACTTCCCCTTGTTTTCCTTTACAGTAATCAGACGAGTAAGTACGGTTTCACAGAGAGGCTTCTTTTCTCCTGCCACGCTGTGAACGTGGTCCAGGGTGAAGCGTTCCTTTCCGTCGGCGTTTGCCAGGTTACAGCCTCTCTCCGAGCCAGATGAGCCCTTCCTGCTGGATTTATGCCAAACCAGTTTGGAGAGCCAAATGAGAGAAGATTTCAAAGGCAGTACTAACCTTTTCATGGGCTTGGGCGAGGCGTCCCGCTCCAGGTTGGAGGACGCGTGCTTCACGTGCATGGCGTTGTAAGAGGTGTGGGTGTACTCGTTTTCGTCGCTGTAGTCAGGACCGAGTAACGTTCGAGCCCACGTCCCCATGTCGTACGGAGGCAGAGTCCCCCCGAATTCAGAGGGCAGGCATTCAGGGTGTATTAGCTGGTGAAGGCTGTTCAGGTTGTTACCATGAAGAAAGATCTTTAACAAATGAAAAGAAATTTCAAAGTCGTCATCGATTCCTTACTTCATTAAGTACAGTAATAACATCACTAATGAGGTGTGGAGCATCATGAGTTGATGCTGCAGTTTTCAGGTGGGAATTTCTGAAGCGCTGAGGGCTGGATGGGGTGGGCAGGAGCTGGGGGTGGGGAATTAGCTTTGGGGTGTGCAGCTGTAGAATTAGGCTGTCACTATAAACACTTCTGAAAACTGCGATTTGCTTACTTCCGGCACGTGACACCTTCACTTTCTTAAGTACTAGATCAGGGAAAGTGCAAGTCAGGAATAATAACTGATTATTGCCACTAGAAGAAGATACAGGCTTTTATGAGGAGTGGTGAGAATAAAAGGGAGATAGTGGAGCTTACTGAAAGAAGATGTGAAGGTCCTCAAGGTCTGAGAGGGCAACCAGCCCTGCACCTGAGGACCTGAGGATGTTTCCCAGGAGTGTAAGTCTGTGTTGCCACTTTGCACTGGTTGGGTGACATTTGTCTCTCTAATCCCTCTCTGCTTTCAGGCTGGTACTACCCTTGTCCTGCCTGGTCAGAGACACCCCAGGGTGGACTATGGGGCCTTCTGAGCGATGATCCAGTAGTTGTTTGATAGACTGCAGAGGGCAAATGGCCAAGATGACCGCAGGACCACAGTTCACGTGGGTTTCAATTCTGCAGTGTGAGCAAACAGCCTTCAGGCATGGGTATTTTTTTGTGGGAACAAGTGAGTTACCGCCATGTGAAAACAGTCAAACTGCTGAAGGAACAAAATAGGAAATTTTACTTTCACAAAAAGGGTTGAGCTGAAGTTACCCTCACTGCAGGTGACCTCAGCTAGGCCTGATAATCCCTCCACATTGCTAATTCTCTCTATCCCTCAGCATGTCCCATTAAAATGTATCTACACTTTGTTAGCGATAACAGCTTTCTGGTCCCTGGCTGAGTTATTGATTCAATCCAGACCATTGCAAACTCTAAGTTTTAATAATAGCAGCAATTCTCTGAGGCCATATGAACAATGCAGAGAGAAAAAGAAGGAAGAAAAGAAAGCAGGCAGCTACTCTGGCTCTGCGGCTTCCTATCCTCCCGGCCCCGTCTAATTACCCTTTTCCTTGTCTTGTCTTTGAGGAACGGTTTGATTAGCGTGTACAGGGCATGGATGTACCAGGGCTGGTTGACAAAATGGACTCCTCCAAAACGGGCAGGAAAGCTGTCCTACAGAAAGAAAGAAAAGGAAGGCAGTTAATAGATGCAGTGCTTTAGCCAGGCAGTCAATAGGATGAAAGTCAGAGGATGAAGTCTGCCTCTTTCCATCTGCAAACGAGCACTGGGCTTGCTGGGAGGGGGCAGGAGGGAGATGAAAAAAGAAAGACGCCTGGAAACGTTTGCATCAGTTTCCTCTGTCAGCAGACGCAGTCCCTTCTCCCCTCCACGCACTAACGCATCAGTTGCTGATGATTTAAAGTAGGCTCTCCAGCCACCTCGCCTCAACATTTTTTAGCTCCATCACGGCATCTGACTTGGCTGGGATGGGAAGTGAGAGGGGGCCGACGAGCACCGCTCCCTCCCTCGAGGGGAAGCTTTCTAATTTCTCATTGTGCGGCGCACGGCAAGCCCCCCGGTTCCCACGCACATCGCTGCACACAGCTCACCTTTTCACCCTTCGGCCTCCCCGCCTCCCCCCCTCGCTAAAATCATCATCACAATGGCTGACCTTTCGGGGTGAGCGAGCAGCATAGTGTGGGGAGGAGGATGGGTGGGAAATGCTGATAAGTGAAGGTGTAGGGAGAGCAGCACCATGACGGCACCATGGAAACTGCCGGAGCCCAGCGCTGGCTTGCCAGGCTGCGCACAAACAGCCTTGCCATTAGCATGCAGGTAGCATCCCAACGGGGAGGTGTTTGCAATAGCGTCCTACTCAGCTCAGCCCGCATGGCACGCTTAATAAAAGAGGAGGTTTGCTGGCGTGCCTTTAAAGGTTATTGTGTGTTGTGGTGGATATTTTGTACCTACACTCGCATCCAACAAATGTCAGTCAGTCAGGGAAGAGCCTAGGATTCTTTCGCAGCGCATAACTAGTGGGAGTAGCGCTGCTCCTGCGTGCAAATACGCTTCCAGCGAGAGGAGAGGTGGCTGTCTCTCCCCCGTGAAGGGAGATCCTGATGAAGCCGTCCTCGTCCTGCCTGTGCTCCTAACCCCTACAGCTCAGCATATAAAGACAGAGCATAATCAGGTCTCTTCCTTCAGGGCTTTGGCTTCCAGACTCAAGCAGGTTCATTCCCCCCACAATTAGCGCGGGGTATCCTGGGGCTTTCTCTCACCTTCCTCCGGAGCATCAGAGATCGAGCACAGCTGGTGAGGGTATGGGGTGGATTTGTGAGATGATATGGAAAATCCCCTTATACACCTGCTCGGTATAGCTTCTGTGCTGCTTCAAGGTCTAATTGTTTCCCAGATTGAGCACTATGTAGGCGTCCCACCGCCTCTCACCACCCAGGTCAGATTGGCAGGACTCGCTGTGCTCTTGAGCACTGGCCTTGGATTGCCCTGGCAGTCATCTGCAACCATACTTGGGTAATGTTTGTGAGTGTCTGCAAGCATTAAGTGATACCTTTTTCTTTTGCTATACAGTAGTATAAGCAGCTCACACCCCACTTTACCTGAAATCATTGCAGAGCTCAATATTGGATGCTCTGTGCAAGATTAGTGAGTGGTCAGGCCAGCATGCAGGAGGCCAAGCAGTGTAACATGACAGGTGATCCCATTTCAAATCCCAGAAAACTATGAGCTGAGCTTTTTAAGGATGGCACACGCTCTGTTGAGGTATTCATTCACTATGAAGATGACTGTATTTCCATCGCTGCTGGAATACTCATTAGAGCTTAGGGACACATCTCTGACTGATATGAACTACTGCAGTGCTGCAGGTTGCAGTGACTTCAACTGGGCTGTGCTGAGAAACAGCTGCAGAGAATCTGAGCCCACCTAGAAAAAATGTTGACCAATGGAAGTGTGAAGTGAAGCCCAATTGTCTTTTAAAGCAGACCAGAGCCAAAAATGCCCATCTCATGCAAAATTCATGTATTCAGTTGTTTTCCTCCCACGTGGGAATGATAATTTGAAGATTTGAAACTTTTCACACAATATTATATAAAAAAAAATAGTATTAAGAAATATTAGAATGTTCCATATTTGCCTTTTTTTTTTTTTTTTAATTCTATATTTGTCAAGAAAGCTGCCATCCCACAAGCTGTATCTCTAAGGCGGAAGTTCTGGACTCCTTTGGTCTTTGGGGCTAAGCTGCCACAGTTGTCCCAGGTGGTACCGTAGCAGCATAGGTCAGTCTAGAAGATACAGTCTGAGTTTGAAGCAAAGGACAGCAAAGACATGAGAGATGGGAGGCAGGGGAATAACTTTAAGACGCAGAGATTTGTACTGGTCTGAAAAAGAAAAATTGTTTTGTCTTCTCACTAGAATGCACGGATGATATTAATCACAATCTTCAGTGAGAAATGTCAGTCAGACTTCATTTTCAAGGGGGAATGTGGTTTATTTTAGAACATGATGACCAGCCTTAATGATACCACATTGCCCAGAAAGGTTTGAATGCTGAGAATTATAGGAACCAGCCAGAGGTTTAAACTTGCAGATTGCCCCTGGAAAACATCAACTAAGGAGAAGGATGTACTTTCCTACATAGAAGATGAATTTCATGTGTACCCAACATAGATTGTTGAGTCCATAACCTAGATTCTGTCTGGTGCATCAGCAGATTAAGTGTTAAAGGAAAGCCCCTCATATAATAGTTTTATTTATAGGCAATTACTTTCTTTCCATTCTGAAGGTACACCTGAAAATGCACAAAGACCCTTGAAAAGGCAGCGTGATGGCCAGGAAAAAAACAGCAATCAAAGAACATTTTTTTTGTGTGTAACTTTCTGCTAATTTTTGTTCCTTACTCTATTAAGCACAATAAGCTCAATTTGACCTTCATCCCTCAGTCCACCTGCATTTGTAAGGCTGTCAATTAGAACAAGGACAAAGACATAATTTTTTTTTTTTAAACCAAAGAAATTTGATATGGGAATCATCCAGACACTGTTTGGAACTGCAACATACCAATTTTGCAGAAGTCCCTAATTAGAGCAGAGCTGTCTTGGAAAGAAAAGCTCCCGTCTGGAGGTCTGCCTTGTGCAGTTCCAGGAAGATGTATGAGACCTTTCCCACACCCCACTTAGTGTCTCTGCTGCTTTCCCTGGGGCAAGGTGAAAGTAGCTGAAATTGATTTTCTGCTGGAGAGCTTTTGCTTTTAGGAATTCTCTTTTGATTTCTCATGTCTAGTGATTCCTTGGGAAGGTGTATTTTATAATGAGGTACATTTTTTGGAGCCTACTGTGAAAAGGACCCTGGGATCATGGACCCTGTTCTTAACCTGATTCCTTGTTAAAAATACCTGATCCTGAGTTTATGCCGTTTTATTCCAATGGCATAAATAAAAGATAACATGCAGGAATTAGTTTAATTATTTGCGGGCACTACTGTCATTTTATCTGAAAACCAGGCTGGACATATTAACATGTTGCTCAGAGATTAAATTGCAGTGTGAGCAAATACATCCAACCCAGTGCTAATCTAGCTAACTTGCGACTCAGCAAGAGCGGGGAAGAAAAAGTGAAAAGACTCCAAATATCCACTTGGGCAGCTAGCTCACTCCAGAGTCAGACCTGGTCGTCTTCACTGGGACATGAAGTGAACTAAAACAAGGAATATATCTAACCATGCTGCAGTGGCACCTTTCCCAAACTGTAAAGGGACAAGCGTAGAGGCAAAATTGTCCAGACACAGCGTTTTAGTTGTTCCTCTTGATTGAATGAAAATGGTGTCAAAGATGGGACTTTTCTTTTGCCTGATTTGTCTTTTTTTAACTTTACATATTTTTTTTCTTTACTGTTTTCAGTTATTCCCCTCCGCATCATCCCCAAAGAAAAGAAAGTAATGAACAATGAACACTCGAGTGCCACAGCGGAGCTGCCACAGACACCCCAAAATCCATACAGGCCTCAATACATCTTCCATTTCAGAGTGGAGAAGTGTCTCCAAGCTTGCAGATCAGAGGAAAACATTACAGAGAGTGTTTCCCTTCTCCGCTCAGACCTCCTGTGCAGGGAAATTTCTGAATTGAAATGAGTCTGGGACTGAAAACCCTCAGTACATAATGTTCCGCTAAACAGCTTGGGAGCGATAGCTATGAGGTGAATGAGAGACAATTTTTCACTATTTCTGCCTGTTCTTGCCTTCATGACATCTATTTCTTTTGGCATGAGTACACATCAGAAACCTTTTACTGTTTTGTTATTCTGAACTGCTTGAAAGCTAAAAATCAAGATGATCTTCCAGCAGCTCCTCACACCAAATTGTGGCAGAGAAGAAAAACAATCTTTGGAATACCAAAATCGGGAATAACAACTTGATGCACAGAGCCAATCTTTTCAAACTGCATGAATTGGCTTCATAGACCAATGAACTGAGCTCAAAAACTAAATTACAGCTTATTTCTAGGTTACAGGACATCAGAATTTTGTGACACAAATGTTTTTAAAATGCTTTCATAACTTCTACCCTTTGCAATCAGAAAAGCAAACCCACATCTTGCCATCCAAATGCACTTTAATCTCAACCATACTTGCCAGTTCACTGCAAATCAAAATATAATCCCCTTTGAAAGAAAGTAATTTTCCTTAGATTCAGGAAGATTTAAATCATAAACAATACTGTTTAAACCTAAAGGTCATTTAAACTGAGGATAAAACCAGCATCTTCATGCCTGTGCACTTACATAATCAGTCCCCGCGGTGGATTAAATCTCCCACAGACCGTATTAATAGTTCAGGAAACTTTATTAATAGTTCAGTGACAGATTCTCCACAGAGAGTTTCCGTGAGTGTGTGATTCTAATGGATTGGCGCGGTAAAAGAAGGAGGCTTTCCGCTCTCCAGCTTTGAAACAGTGGCAGTGGTTGCAAGTTGTTGTCCCCTGATTTTACGACTTTGTCAGATATTGGCTAGGTTGTGTCTATCAAAAAACATGACCCTGAGAGCATTCGAATGAACGCTACGTAGCGCCCTTGGTGCTGACAGTGCAGGCTGTCTTATAGTACATGCTAGGAGAGAAGGTAAAACATCCCCCCGTGTCGCTACAGCTTCAGCTTCTAATTTTAATGCAGCTCCTAAGAGGAGAATGCCTAGCTGGGGAAATCCCAGGGGCAGGAGGCGGTGGGAGGCAGCGGCAGGGCTGGGGGCCGCAGGGAGCCCGGGACCGGGCTGTTCCCGCGCCTCTCCGAGCCATCCCTCGGGCCGCGGTAGCCAGCGCAGCTCCCACTTGCCCACTGCAGTGCCTGCTCTGAGCCCGGGCACGTTTCCTATCTCCCTCCGGACAAGTTGCTCAACTTTCCGTTATCTCTTTTTGCTCCCCTGTGTTTTTGAAGAGACAGGAATGCAAAATTAATGTTGCCGGTGGCAATAATTGCAAACTCGTTTGCTTCTACCTTGGCATGCCCTCAGAGTACGCAGGGCTTGGAAATAGCTGCAGAGTAGGGGAAAACCATTAAAAAAAAAAGACTTTAGTGGTAGCAATATGGCAATGCTGACCTGCTTGATTATGACCGTAAAAAAGAATTCTTGCAATCGGAAAGAACTCATTGATTTGGGGTAAACTGTGACTGTAACTGCTCACACCAAAATGCTCTCTTTTCTCTGAAGCATACAGGAGCAAAGGACTGGAGCAAAATCACAGGAAAATATGAGTACTTGGTTTATTTTTACACTGCATGCCCACATATGTAGATGAGTACACTCTGAAGTACTGCTGTCACGGAAGTGGAACTGAAAAATGAACATTGGGATACATTCTCCTGGATATTTTTCATTATGTTTGTTATCTCTCCCGCTACCCTCAATAACTTTTAAAATTCAGTCATTTGCAGTGGGTTTCTCCCAGTCATTATTGCACATTAGTGAGGTCCTACAGAGCATCTGTTCATGGGTGTTGGCAGATGGCACCAATAAATCAGGTTATAGAACACAGATTTGCTCAGTAAACTTTGATTTGTCCTGATAGAATCATGCTGTCATATCATCTGGTCTAACAAAATAACTCGTAACCGTGGGGCAAGAGGGGGATTTCTTCACTATCTTTTTACAGGAAACCCTTTGCTGAACCAGCTCAGAATAATTTAGGAACAGAAAATTTCCCAGAAGCAGTGACTCCACTGGATTAACACCGCAGCTGGGTGTTGCTTTTTAGCTTGGCATGTGCCCCTGTTGGTTTCAAAGGGTTTCATACACTTAAGGCACAGACTGAGGCTCCCTCCAGAAAAAAAAAAAAAGTTGAATAAATTATACTGATAGAGAAACAGCAGGTTCATTCAGGGGCTTCACTGAGGAGCTACACAGGGAAGGAGAGGAATTCAAAACATGATTAAAAAATAATAATACAAAGAGCACTGACACACTGATTTGAAAGTAGCCCATACCTGTGTGTGATTCAGGTGCCACAGTTTGCTCTACATTAGGTCAGATTAGGCAAGGCCAGGTGAGGGAGCTTCTGGTGGAGCAGGAAGAGTAGAAGTCCCAAAGTAAGCTTAAGAGGGGTAGATTGGGTCACAGGAACTGGAGGCAGCATGGGAAGGGACATGAATTTGCCAGAGGCTATTTTTCAGAGTTAATTTAGGAACTTGCTATGATCTTTGCATCCAGCTCTCGCAAAATTGTCTCCAATGTCCCGATTTTTGGTGTAAACTGTAGCTCAGAAGCACTGTCATATCCAGCTTTCTTAAGTGAGGGTGACTGCAAGCTGAGTCGCTTCTATTCCTGTATCTCACTGAACATGAATGTCTAAAATTAGTTGGGGGGGGGAAGGGAAAAGCACCAGGAAGATCATCAAAGCTGAAGTAGTTTAGGGCTTAATTAGAAACTGCAAAATGCTCTGGGCAGAGCACAAGCCTGGCCTGGAGGCTTGCTGGATGAATGCAGGTGCTCCTGGCTGAAGTGTGTGACTACCAGTTGGCTGTGATGCTTTGCTCTCTGGGGGTACCGAGCCCTTGGCTCCCTGTGACCTACGAGCTTTGGTTGCTCACTCAAAATCATCACCAGAAGGAAGTCTCTGTACAATCGTCAAGTTTCTGATAAAAGTGATGTCCCTCCCACCCTTTCTCTGACACCGGGAGATAATGCAACGCTGTTCATCTCTGAGCCGTTGGTGGGTTGTGTGGGTGTGAATTGCTCTCAGTTTTGGGTGTCTGATAAAGAGGTGTTTTTTTCCTGTAGCCGGATTTTAATGCAGGACCTTCTGAAGCAAAATGACCACCACCAGAATGAGCACATCCAGCAATGAAAATAAAAGTCATCATTAAGACATTTTTTAAGGAAAGATCACCCTAATTTCCTTGCACCTGGAAAAGGATCTACCCAGAGAGCACTGGGGATAAAACATTTGGCATGGAAAACTTGATCTGAAAAATGTTCTATTTTTAATATACACTTTTTGAACAATAGTAACTTACAGATTTTTTGAAAGTCATTTTTTAAAGCTAAGCTCTAAACAAAATTAATTAGCACTATTAACTACCGTAGCCAAAATATACAATTTTCCTTACCTGACCTGATTTAAACCTCGCTCTCCCTAGCTATTTCTATTTCCATAGACAGGCCTTGCGCACATCCTGAAGGGTAAGAGATCTGTGGGACGCTGTAGTTGAAAGCACAAGGAGTGAAGGAGTTAGGGCAGAAAAGAAGATGACACTGAGGCACATCCTCTAGGATTTAAAAGACTGTTGAAAGGAAAAAATAAAGTGCATGCAGAAAGCCAGTCCCAAAAAGGACAAAGTACAGCACCTTATTTCTTGTCGAGCACTATTAGGATTTTAAACAAAAAACCCCATACAAAGTCTGCCTCTTTAGATATTCATTGTTACGCTGAGAATCTACAACATATATGTAAAAAATTTATTCTATATTTTCGTCACATCGCCACTTGCAGTATCTAAGTATGTGCTCCCTGCCAAAATAGCCCCTGTTCTGAGCAAAGGGGCAATGAAGGCCAAACTGTCACGGTGAGGACAAGCGCCCACAGCATTAGTTAAAGTCAGCCAAAGAAATGCAATTAAAAAAGGTCTTGTGGTGCTCGCCTTTCTTCTCCAGAGACCTATAGACTTTGCAGAAAAGCTTTCCATCTTGCCTGTGAAAGCTCCAAGGTGTTACAGAGAAATCATACAGTCGTATTACACTTGTGCTGTGATTGAAAGCTGATGATAGAGAAAAGGAGATTTTTGTTATTTATAGTGCTAGGCAACCTATTTGGCGCTGAACAGAGGTCTGCTCTAGCTTGGCTTGAACAAAGCCTGGAATCATCAGAAAGCTTTTGCATATGCATTCATAAACAGAGCGGCATGTAAAGGAGATTATAAACTATTATTGTGATGAGATTATAACCTAGAAAGAAAAATGTTTTTTCCAACCTAGGTCAGAAAAAAAACAATCAAGCAATTTTTTTTATTGGCATTTGTTGACTGACTGAAACAAACTATTTGACGGAGATTATTCCTTTTCCAGTAAATATCTCTGCATCTAGCAAAAAGTTAAGAAAATCCTTTGTGTTGACTTCTCCATACAAGTCCTTGAAGGTATCTTAGCTTTCTCGCACCCATGTTCTCAGGGTTATCTACTAAAGAGAAGCTAGATCCCAGTCTTATTTCACTAAGAATTTCAGGTTTTACCCTAATTTATTTGAGATTAGAACCTCGTTTTAAAATAGAAGGTTTTCCTTCACATACAAACACTTTTTTAAGCAATTTCTATGGTCTCTGTCATCCTCGATGAAAGTACCCTGGTGAGTGTCCCCCTCGTGAAGATATTTTTTTCAATTCTTTTTTTTCTTTCAACAGGAGAGTGTGTTTGTGGATGTGTGTGGGTGGGCAGGCATTTGTGGGGTGTGTGGTGCGAGGGTGGATGAGAAAACCCTGGTGACCTACTTTGCTTTAAAGGGAGTCAAAATATTAAATGCCTGTGCAATGGTGGAACCCTGGCTCTTGGGGCGTTCAATACGAGGCAACTCACACTGCATTAGATCAACACCTGACAGCAGCAGCACATTTGCTTCATGTACAACCTCTTATTCTTCAAAACAATGGAAGCTTAGGGAAAAAAAAAATCTTTTATTATTTGCATGATTCAAATCTCTGCCTCCTTATTCTAGTATCTTAGTGAGCTTGCTTATCTTTCTTATTCCCCCATGCTGATGGGAAACTCGTTTCATGTATTTGTGTCTCACAAAGTCCCACATAGTCGCAGGGATGAATCGGGAGGAGCAGAGCAACGTGTCGGCTCTGCAATAGAATATAATCTCTTTGTGTCTCCTTTTTGTAATGTCTGTCTTTTTTTTTTTTTTTTAATAACAGAACAGGGCCTTCGCAATTGAATCATTACCAAAATTGAATGTCATTGAAATAAGTTTTGAGAACAAAAAAAAAAGCGAGAAATACTAAAGATACATGTGAAAAGATGTAAAAATACATATAAAGAACTTTGCGGAAAACATTTTAAGGAAAGCTGTTTTTAAAGTGGCAGACAGCATTTTAAGTTTCGTGACATTTTCTACGCCCTGCATTTAAGAAACAAATTATGAAGACCATTTTGCAGTGAAGAGCCTTGTGCTATGCAGTACAGAGAACACACTGTTATTTTTCCCCCGTGGTAGTAATAGTAGGCATTGCTAATAGCACCACCAATAGCTAAGATTGTCTGATGCTCCATTTGCATTTTGTTATAACTTTGCCAGAGTTTTACAGTTTGGTCTCAAATGCTTCAACAGGGAGCTAGATATGTATTTTTATGGGGACAGTTCTGGGGGCTGGAGGGTGAGAAAGTGATTTGAGGGTTTCTCAATGGGCTTGGTGGGGAAATAACTGCTTTGTGCACTTCAAAAATTTTTCTATGACTACTGGAGGGTGGAGATTTGAAGCTCAAAACCTTTGGGGCATGGAACCAACCTTTCTTATAAGGTTTTCCTAGTGCATGTGGTTTTTACTGGCGCAGTGAGAATTTGCAGCTCGTGTGTGCATATGCCAGAAGGCATTCAAGGAAGTTTGGAAGTTGAGAGGTTTCATGGGCTGCACTAGTCACAGTGATAACCTCTTGCCTTAAAAGCTATGATCAGTCAAAATCCTTGGAGTTCATTAGCTACGTACTCCCCACAGAGCGGATGCAGCCCTGACCCCGGGTGGGAGGCAGAGCTCTCCCTGCAGTGGTTGCTCTTAGGGTTATCGTAAAACACAGGTGGAGTCAAGGCCCCCGAATCTGTACTTTGATACTGGGATTTCTCCTTTTCTAGAGTGCGTGACTTTGCCATTTTAATGTTCTTTTTTGTGCTGCGTTCACTACCTAAATCTATGCTAAGTGACAGCCAGTGCTGCTCATCACATAATCACTCAGAATCCAGGGCTTTTATCAGTCTGGCAGCGTTAAATGTTGCATAAACTTTGTACTCTTTGTTACACAAAATACAAGCTTATAATCTCGGCAACAGCGCTCTCATTTCCACAACACAACTTCCCTTCAGTTCACAACTACTTATTTCTCACTACCTTGCTTTACTGCAACCTTAACTATGACTTCAAAACACCTTTAAAGGATATCTGCTGCCTGTGCAGGTGCAAGGAAAGCAGGGCACTAATCAGTGCAATTTCACAGCCTTTTCATTATCATCAGCCAAGCATGGATATCAGACTGAGGGGATATTTCCAGGACACTGTTTCAGTCCTTTGACCTCTTCATGTTATCACCTGCCCCCACTACAGCCCTTGAACAAGAGGAGGCTGGGGTTTACCAGTTAAGTTTACTGTCCGAGTAGCGTTTGAGCTGCCTACCTCAAAAGGTTATTTTTAATTGCATTTTCAGGCAGCACAGTGTCAGTTTGCAAGATAATGATTCCTCTATTCTCCTGTTCTACTCTCAAAAATTTGTTCTGATTATTTTTTCTAGGGCCAAGAGCAGGAAAAAACAGACTTCTCTGAATTTTGCTAAAACTACAGCTAGCAGGAAAGTGTGACCCCATTTCTCACTCACCTCAAATTAAAAAGCCATACAAATTTTCCTCTTCCTCTTCCTTCTCATATCGGATTAAAGTCACACATTAAGCACTGTTACATGAAGTCTTAAATGAATTAGGCTTTTTCCACCCGGAGGCTTGAAGTACGCTGTGTCATATCCCTGGAGGTCATTAAATTTGCTGGGTAGATACAGGGCAGTCAGTCTGTACCTTCTGCTTTGAAGGCTTCCCATCGAGAACTCTTTCCACGCGAAGGCATGAAGCAGCCTATCCTCCTTGTTAAAACACCAAGCATTTTATTACTGCTCCCCGCTTGAGTATCAGCATTTGCAAATCAGTGGGTGTCATTTACCTTGAGTTTAGCAAGGTGTTAGGCACGGTGGCCCATATTGTCCCTCTAGCAATCTGGGAAGATTTTGTTTGGAGAGATTGAACACAGCGTGGGTGAAAAATTGATCAGATTGCTGGGATTCAAGTGTTGAGATCAGAGGTACAAAGCCTGACTCATGGTTTTATGCTTTTTCTCTGGGGTTGATACTGGAGTCGGTACAGCTTAATGTCTTTATAAATGCCCTGGGTGATGGTAGGGAGTAACTAACCCTCAGAAGCTTTGCTGATGGTACCAGGCTGTGGAGTACAGCTGATGCGCTGGAGGTTAAGGCATAAAGTCCCTATTCAGAGGGATCCCTGACAGGCTGAGGAGATGAGTTGCTGGGAACCACATCAACAAAGTGTTTTATCTTAGGATAAGCCCACGTGGCAGGACAGGTCAGGCACTGAGCAACTAGAAAGCGGCTTTGCTGAAGAGGACCTGGCCATCCTGGTGGGCAAGTTGAACAGGAGTCAGCAGTGTAGTGTGTTCTTGTGGCAAAGGTGGCCAACCGTGTCCTGGGCTGCACTAACAAGTGCATAACTAGGGGGTGAGGGAGGTGATCCTTCACCTCTATTCAGCAACTGTGAGATCACATCTGGAGCGTTGGGTCCATTTCTGGTCTCCCCGCTGCAGGAGAGGCTGACTTACTGGAAGGAGTCCACCAGAGGCTGCTGAGATGGCCGGAGGCTGGAGCAAGTGATGTATGAGGAGAGGCTCAGAGAACAGGGTCTGTTCAGCCTGCAGAAGAGGAGGGTAAGGGGGAATCTCACTGGTCCCTGCAACTAATTAATGGGCATCTATGGAGATGGCAGCCAGACTTTTCTCAGGGAGAAAAGACAAGGTAATCAACATGAGTTGCGGTTGTGGTGGAAATCAAAACCATGTATCAGAAAAAAGTTTCATGGTGGGCACTCAAACACAGGAAGAGCTTTCCTGGAGAGGCTGTGGAAACTCCATCTGTGAGGATGTTCATATCACAGCAGAACAAGACCCAGAGTGACTTGATCTAAACTCAAAGCTGGACCTAACTGATCCTTTGGTATTTTATATATGCATCTGAAGTTGTCAGACTGTTACTGCTCTGTAATTTACTTAGTCATGTTCCGCACTTATCACTGACTGATTTCTGGTCACTCAGGGCTTCAGGTTGCAGTTTCCATTTAAAGCTTGAAGCTTTTGTCATCTTCAAAATATGCCACAGAATTTATTATAGGCTAATAGGCAGGAAGGTAAGGCTTATTTAAGATATGCTCTACCACAAAACCCATATTATTGAGCACAAATGACAGCAATAAACAAAAGAAAATAATCTGTTCAGACCAGAGGAAAATCTATATCACTAACTCTCTGCATTGAACAGTTGTTCCAAGAATGAAGGATTTCCTTGTTATCAGGAATGTGCTGGGTGAACAGAAGTCATCAGAAAAGGTGCATTCCCTATTAACTGCTGCAGTATTTCACACATGCCCTGATGCATATTAATCCCACTTATATCCATCAACTTAATTAAAACCTCTCCATTATTGAAATCTATAACTGCACAGGAAAGTATCAAAGCTAGGGAAAGAAAGAGTATTCATTTATGCTGTTCACTGGACAGCTTTCCGGTAGTGCTAAGTTGTTTCTGGTAGGAAATAAACAATTTCAGCTGGAAATCCATCAATTTGGAAAACATTTGGAGATTGCAACCACAGCCAACATTTGTCTGCAAGCATTAGTGAGAAGGTAATAGTACTGCTGAACACATTGCAGATGCTTGACTGGGGATTCTTTTTTTTTTCCTCCTTTTCTTTTGGCAATGACACACTTTTGTCGCATATATGCAGTAGTGTACATGTACAGTACATCTTCGCACAAAAATTGAAGATAAGGGCCACTGACATCCCACTTACAATGCTGAGGTTACACTAATATCTTGCTTCCTCACTTCTATTAGGGAAAAGTCTGTCTGGAAAAGTCAGTTCGCTGCTTATTAGTAACATAATCTCCAAAATTTTAAGACCAAATTGTTAACAAACTTCCTTCTTTTTTCCCCCCTAATTCTCCGCTCCAGGCACTATATTGTTTCAAATTTGAGTTTGAAACAAATCTTGGGCCCACTGTGTTGTTCTACAATCTGGGAGGGATTACTCTATTAAATAGGCTCTGGTATTTGAACTGGTTGAGTTGTGAAGGGTCTCAGGTTACGAAAGCCTGCTCAGTGTGAAATCCATCACTGAACGCAGCAAATTCTTCACTCAAGGTGATTATTGAACAACTAATTTTACCAAGAATAAACAGCAAGGCAATATCCTAAACAGAAAAATAGAGAAGTTAAAAACTTTGCTAGCACCAAAATTCTTTCCAGCTACAGAAGATAATTGGAGTTATTTGCCTATTACTTCAGTCTGTATCCATAAGCCAGAAGTAGCACTGGAAAAGTAGCTTAATTTCTGACACAGAAGTTCTGAAGCACTTGATTGTTAAAAATATTTTCCCATTAACTTAAGCAGAGGAGGCTAATTGTAAAAGATTATTACAGCAACTCGAGCACAGCTCTCAAGGTAAAGTGAAACGTGTTAGATGTATGTTTTTAAACAGACATTACAAAGAAGGTGCTAAATATAAAATTAAGTTTGTGATCGTTAGAAAGTTAGAAACAGGTTTTCAATCTTATGATAATGTCACAGTTAGATTCTGGGAAAAATCACTCAAGGCAGCATCTACTGAAATATCCAGAATCAGCTGACGACAAAGCAATTAACAATTCTAAAGCAATGAAGGACTTGCCTGAAGTGTGAGGAGGTTGGGTGTTGCTTTGACGCTGTGGACAAGAAAAGAAACCCACAATGTTTCTGCAAATGAGATTGAGGCAGGAAAGCACAACGCAGTCAGTGTGGGAGTCCACAGAGACCAAGACTCTGAGAAACTCAGGGTGGACAAACAACTCATGCAAGATGATATCTGCCATTTGTAAAAGGATGGCAACGCTACGCAGGCATTGGCATACATCAGCAGACATCTGTAGAGGGAGCAAGCAGATATCTTCATGGGAGTCATGGAAAATGGCATAGTAGAGGGTGAATGGATCGGCCACCCGAAGGTCCACAGGACGTGGACTGATTTTCCATGATGTTTACGTGCACCAGGGACACCAATATCAGCAAAGACAAGTCACTGATGGTAGGAGTCAATGAAACTCTGGTCTTACAGAGGTAAACTTTAATCCATTATAGAATCATGTTAGTAAGTGTTTGGATGAAGAATAATATTGAAAAGTTAAAATTTATAATAGTACCAGAAGGAAAAAAAAGTGCTTATTGTCGATTTAAAAAGTTGCTAACCTCCGGATCTCAGGGAGTGAATTCATTCAATGGACGGACAAATGTTGACAACAACTGGAAAGGAAACTAAGGATGCTTTCAAGAAATACAGGAACTCTCAAGAGACTATGGAATAGAGATGAAAGAGTCAAAATGGTCCATGGGTCATCCACCCAGGAAAGTTTCTCTTGCCGTAATTCAGGCAACAATATGAGAAGCCTATTGCTCTAGGGAGAAAAATATAACTAAGAAGAGCAAGTGAAGGTAGTGCTCTTACAGCTCATGTAAAAAGCAAGTAAACATTTAATTTGCATACAAATGACCTAAAAATGGCATCTATTGCAATGTTTTTAATGAGAAACTGAAAGGGCAGTAACACTCTGGGAGGTGACCTTATGAAACTGGGTCATCCATTTGCGCACGATCATTATCTCTTTAGGAAACCATTTTCTTTGAAAGCCATTGGGTTGCACTCAGCACCAGAAGTTTTTTGCTTGGAAATACAACACATTTAACAGTGTAAACAGTACTACATTATGCATAAATTATGTTAGATATGGGGGAAAAGTGTAAAAAATCCTGTCTGGAGGCTTCAAGCGACTCAGAAAGCACAACAAATTCTGACATAAAATAAACAAATAAAGATGTAAAGTGTACAGATATATTCCAGAGAACCTCATGGGAATGTCTCCCCCAGATGACCCCTCAAATGGGGGAGCCATAAGGACATTTACACCTAATCAGGCTGCCTGCCTCAGCAGCTTGAGAGGGCTACTGAGAAGATACATGCAGGAGGAGTAGGTCACAACCAGGTCTGTATTTAACATTGTGCAATTACTGTGGCACCAATGATGCATTGTAGGTCACACAAACTCTGAAGACAAGATGCATGTGCTTGTCAGCCAGCAGAGAGTCACTTTGGCCTGACAGGTGTCTCGAGACAGATAGAGCAAAGCAGTGGGTCCAGTACGCTTTGTGAAATGATGCTAGCAGTGATAAAGGTGGGAAACAGTCATGGCAATGTGCAGTGGAGTCACCCCGGATGCAAGTGACACTGCTGCACCAGATGGACGCGAGCGGAGGAGAAGTAGGTGGAGTAGGTTTTCTCAGCTGAGGCAGCTGAGCCCCAGGACACACGACAGCAGGAACTGGAGGACCCAGCCGTGGCAGAAATGGCAGTATGCATGCTACTGCCGAGATCCAAGGCTGCATGTGATAGGACGGCACACTCAAGAGTTAATTGAGCACCAGTAACTGATGGGCTTTGAGATTCTGAATTGCATTAAAAATCAGTGATGGTGTGCCTAGGAAGGGAGGTTGTGGGAAAATAAAGAACTTGCAGAAGGACCTTAAAATAGCCACTTGGTGATAAATGAGTACTGATCCCTCCCCCTCTTCCATCAATCTAGCCATGATCATTTTATTACCCCACACCTGTTGCTGTGCTCACGACTTGGAGCAGAAATGTGAGACAGCACTTTCTTTGTATCTCCTTTAAAAGTGACAGCAACAGCCTCTTTTCCCTTGCAGGTGATACAATGAGGTCTCCCGCACTGCTTACAGAGACCAGATTGGTAGGAAGCGGCAGTAAGGAAGACAAGAAGGAGGAAGAACAAAGTAGGAAATTTGTTCTCCCCAATGGCATTCTCACAACTGGATAATTTCTCTGGCTTCAGATCCCCTGATCATAATAGCAAACCATCTGCTCATGGAAAGAGCACACTTCAAGAAAGGATAGCTGGCTTAGTCATCCAGTCACACCATAGCTCAGCAGGGTTTCTCTTATTTTAGTAAACAGAGTTTCATTTTCAATCCTGTTTCTCCATTCTTTAAAGAACAATTTGATGTCGTTTGTATAGTTTAACCTGTCCATTCTTCTAAAGAGAAGATATGCGAGACAAATAACCAAGCAACCTACAAAAGTATAAAGTTAGTAGTGCCAGCAATTGCAGTAACTATAAAGCACAGCTGCAGTTAAAATATTCTGGAATCAGATACTCTACAAGAGACTTTAAAGCACTCACAGAGTCTTTACTGTAAGAGTATCGGCCATGTTTAATACCAGTGACAGCCAGGGATATGCACAACCCTGGTGTTTAGAGCAGGGGTGCAGGACCTAGCTCCCCGTGGTGGGTCTGACCCCTCTCCAGGATGCATCCCAAGTTATGGACCCCTGTAGACTAAGTTCATAGGGCCACCTCCACTCAGTGTGGCTGGACCTGTCCTGTGCTCATGGATACACACACGTGCATGTTGCACAGTCCTGCAGTGTCTCTCTCACCTTCCCTCTGGCCTCTTCTCTCTGAGGTGCCAGTGTGATGTGGACAAGCTGGAGGCAGAGGTGCAGGTTAGTGGGACACTACTTTTTCATTGCTTTACCTTCTGCTGCCTTTTCCTACTGCAAGAAGGTCCCTGTCTAGCAGCAAAGGAATATTTGGTTCTGTTATGCTGCGAGGCTTGTCGTAATTTCCAGATTCAGATGGCTATCGTTCTTGAAGTGCTTTTTTTTTCCCCCCATTTTTGTCTTTCCTTCACCTTTCCCGTCTAAGTTTGTTGAAGCAAAACCCTGGACAATACATTTCAGTGTGCATTTTGTCTTTCATTTTGATTGACTTCTCATGTGTTTTTAGAGCCACAGGTCAAAAACTTGAATGCTCCCTGCTGCTTTATAAACTATTATTCTAAATAAATAGTACATACCAAAGAAATATCTGACCGTCCCAGCAAAACATGAAGCTAGCAGTGCCTGTTGGAAGCTGAAGGAAACAGCACCTGCCTGCGTGCAGCCATTCTGCGTAATTCTAAAGACAGAGAGAAAAACCGAAAAGCCTTGCCTCTGCTGAGACACAGGAAAATTTACTGTGAAGTGGAACTTAGTGCATGAATAGAGGGGTGCAATTCTGAAAAAGTAGAGAGGTTATTGTCCCATCAGTGCAAATAACCTCCTTGAAGCTGCTGGTTAACATCCCTCGTGGTACCTGGCCTTGTGAAGGTCCCTACAGCATTACAAATAAAAATTTCCAAGGATGGCTTAGGTGAACTTGGTGTATTTGCCCTGAGACATCAAAAAGTATTTCTGGTCCACAGCTGCAGAAAAGTAGAACGTGAGGGCTGGGTACTACTATGTGCCCATCTCTGGTACTCCTCCAAGTGCACGCTCACGAGCTTTGAGTTTCTTAAACTGATCTCCACAGAATTGTGGTGGGTTAACAACAGGTACACTGTCTTTTTTCACCTCCCTCAAATAAAATACTGTAACATAAAAAGTCTTATTAATTTATATCCATTCGATCATATATTTATTCTCCAACTTGTTTAGAAAGTATCTTTTCATGAGTTTAAGTTTTTTAGGAGCCAAGTAACTGAAGAAAAGGTTAAAATCTAACACTTGTGCATTTTACATAGAGAAAGTATGGACAATGCTTTCTCTGTTTAGAAGGTGACCTGAGTATAACACTTGTCAGTGCTTGAAGCAGTGAAATTTTCTGTGTATTGGGTTTTTTCTGCCTGATGAGCGTCTTGGTTTTATGGCAGATTTTGATGTCAGTAGAAACTGTAGCTCCAAAGTACAGTCCCAGCTCCAATGGCTTCAGGTTACAGAATTCTCAAAACGACAGACTTCTGAATGACTCTGGCCTCAAGGGTCTGACTCCACTGAGGAGAATTAGGAACTTTTCCATCTAATTTTAATTTCCCTCTGATTTTCCACGCTAAGCTCTGGATCAGCCTTGTATCACATATGTATATGTTGTAATACGTAATACAGTCCAGCTGTGGCTTTGGTGAAACTGGCCGCATAACAAGAGGGAAGATTTCAGCCATGCATTTTTGCTGTGCCACGCTGCATCGCACGCCTTGACTCCAGACATGCTGACATATGTGGCAAGCAAGTAGATGGGTTTGCAATGGTGAGCTGGGAAATGGAGAGACGGTGGATATTACTTTGTATTTTAAACATACTGCAGTGTCTGTGCCTGCAAGAGCTTCACACATCCCTAAAGAACCTGGTGTTTCTTTTTGTACTTTGTGGTATTGGACTTTGAGGAAATAACTGCAATATCATGGCAGTGTATTTTAAAAGCTGCTTTCACTGTCATGGGTTTGGGATGATGAAATAATCTGACATTTAAATGGACGTAATACTGAATGCTGATTGTGTGTTATCTTGAAGGTCTGCATTTATTAGTAGAAGACCAAAAAGGAGACTTGGCAGTTCGTCTTGATGTGAGACCACCAGGGGGGAATATTCATCAGAGGATATGAAAGGGCATCAAACATGCCTGCCAGGTGAGTCTCATGGTGGCTTGACAGCCTGGACATTTGCATGAGAATCTGCTCACCCTTTGCTTTTCATTGAATAACCCTGTACACTGAAAACTCTACCTTGACATCTTTGCAATCTCAACCCCTCTTCATTGCACTCAGTGGTCTCATGTGAGGCCATGTTTTGGAAGACTTCTTAGGGCATCTTCCTCTCTGAGGCTGCCTACCAGCTTCTTCTCCCCTCATATTCCCTCCTTTGTTCTTCGAAGAAGAAAGATATTCTTCAAACAACATACTGCTCCAGCAACACTCTAAGGTGGGCCTCCACATCTGACCTGGTACTTGCTTCACTGAAAGACTCTTTTGGGACTCTCTGGGTCTTATAGGAGAATTTTCCACTGGAAAAGATAACAGAAAGCATTTCTATGGGAGGGGTGAAGCCTACTATTGTCCTGAGAGCATGAATCAGGATCCCAAATGCTGCAGTACAATGTCCTTCCAGATGTTCCTCCTCCATGTCTGAGATTAGGTGCTGTCCTATGTGCTCCAGAAACATTTCAGTGCTAGCCAGGAAAGTTTTATGTGCACTCCTTGGGTACTAGTGAATCCTGTGAGAGCTCTGCTCTCCCATGTAGTGCTTAAGCAACAAGGCTTAAAAACTTGTCCAAAAAAAAAGAATCAGAATCTTTATGATCACATTGGTTACATTGCTTTATATAATAGATAACTTTGCAAGTCATCGTTGGAGCTGAGAGCAGCTGAGAATATTTCACAGTGTGATGATGACCTCGGGACCCATACAGTAGCAGATCTCCTTGGACTACCTGAGAACCTGACCTGGCTCAGCACTCTGGTGTCGAACACTTACAAGTACAAACTCGGGACTTCCCAAAACACTTGCTTGTTTTTCATTAGGTTGACATTTCCTTTTTAGCTTCACCTCCAAGCCTGAGGCATGGGGGCTTTCTGAGGTGAAAAAGGGTTGAATAAAAGGTGATGACTGATTGTAAGAAAACAGTTTGCAAGGAAAGAAAAACAGCACTTCATCCAGAAGCTCTTGCCATTTGAGAGCTCAGCACTTGCCTTCCTGTGACATTCTGCAGCAGTGCTTCTGGATCTCCTGATATTGCCAAGTATTTAGTTGGACTCAGTGTAAAGTAAAAGGGATAAAAAGGGTATTAAAGCTATCTCAGTTCACCAAAATATGACATATTTAAGAATCCCTTACAATTTGTTATACTTAACTGTCTGGTTGCTAGGAGTAAAATGCTGACTGTGAAGAGGTCACGAGGACTACAATATATTCTAGAACGTATAAAACCTCCCTTATTCCAGTGCTTTTTATTTTTGTAGCTGTCTTTACTCCTGGGAATGCAATAAAGTGTATTTTCTAAAAACTCCACAGTGTCAGACTCATAAACACTCTGCGTTTACAGCCGCTCAACATATTTTCTGTGTTGTACCAAAACAGGTGAAGATAGAAACAAGCAGCCATTAAAAAAAAAACTATTATTGTAAAACAGAATGTCTCCTCCATAAAGTCCTTTGGTTTTAGGAAAAAAAAAACCAACCCACGAAATCCACAAAGTGTAATTCAGCCTCTTAGTGTAAGCAATTCACTGCAGCTATCCAGAATGCTGGAGGGTTGCAGTGCTTGTAAAAGTCCCTGGCAAAAAAAATAATTAAAAAAAAAAAGTTAAAAGCAGCAAAGGAGCATAGTCTGCTCTGCTTGCATAGGGCATACAGACCTCTGCATAGCCTTCCCTTAAAACCCAGATGTGAATATCCTCACCATAGGCCAAACCCCTGCCCTGGGATTTCTCTTTCTCTGTTGCCTGGCCCACAGGGAGCACTTAAATACTCCTCTCCCCTGGCCCTGGGAACACCATCTGTTCTGCCAGGTAAACAAGCTCCAGACTGGGAAACCACAGGAAGCCCTTTATAAACACTTAACCATTCTTATGTGATCATTTAATTGTTTAGATAGGTAAACAAGAAATGAGCTTGCTGGCAACATGACCAAATTGAGACACTACATCCCTCAGCGAAGGATGTCCACTCTTCCATCCAGTGCTATCCAGTTTTTAACACTGCAAGGTGACAGAATTCGCTATCAATTTGTTTCGGGTAGTAACAGCTGGATCACAACAAAATAAGTATTTTTGTTGGAGGACAATTTCTGGCAACATCAAGCATTTGCCATCTGAGTCAGCAGTTGTTCAGGAAAGCTGCACAGCTACACTAACATGTTAGGGTACATGTTCAATATATATATATAGTGTATATGTACATACACATATATGTGTGTAATGTGTATATGTATATGTGTGTGTGTGTGTATACATATATGTGTACAAGGTTCTGCGCCTGGGTCAAGGCAATCCCAAGCACAAATGCAGGCTGGGCAGAGAATGGATTGAGAGCAGCCCTGAGGAGAGGGACTTGGGGGTGTTGGTGGGTGAGAAGCTCAACGTGAGCAGGCAATGTGCACTCACAGCCCAGAAAGCCAACAGCTTCCTGGGCCGCACCTAAAGCAGCGTGGCCGGCAGGT
>VYZM01008646.1:320447-384832 GCA_013398915.1 Dromas ardeola | reverse complement strand
GTGGCCGGCAGGTCGAGGGAGGTCATTCTGCCCCCTCTACTTTGCTAGGTGAGACCCCACCTGGAGCACTGCATCCAGCTCTGGGGCCCTCAGCACAGGAAGGACGTGGACATATTGGAACAGGTCCAGAGGAGGGCCATGAAGATGATCAGAGGGCTGGAGCACCTCTCCTGTGAAGACAGGCTGAGAGAGTTGGGGTTGTTCAGCCTGGAGAAGAGAAGGCTGTGGGGAGACCTTACAGCGGCCTTCCAGTACCTAAAGGGGGCCTACAGGAAAGACGGGGAGGAACTCTTTATCAGGGAGTGGAGTGATAGGATGAGGGGTAGCGGTTTTAAACTGAAAGAGGGGAGATTTAGATTAGATATTAGGAAGAAATTCTTTACCATGTGGGTGGTGAGGCACTGGAACAGGTTGCCCAGGGAAGTTGTGGATGCCCCATCCCTGGAGGTGTTCAAGGCCAGGCTGGATGGGGCTTTGAGCAGCCTGGTCTGGTGGGAGGTGTCCCTGCCCATGGCAGGGGGGTTGGAACTAGATGATCTTTAAGGTCCCTTCTAACCCAAACCATCCTATGATTCTATGATTTTATATACACATCCGAAGTAATGTATATACTTGCATCTCAAGAGGGCTTCTTGGCTCAGGTGTTACTCACCAGGGTGGCCACCCAATTTTCAGGCTAGCACTAGCAAGCGGGGGGTGTCACAGCATGTCTCTGCCTCAACTGTAGAGAAAAGGCCCATATGGCCAAAATCTCTTAAAAATGCAATTTATTCACTGAAGAAACAAAAGACTAACTGAAATTACTGGTATTTATCTGGTAAAGCATCTGCCAAAAACGAATGAGGGGAAAAAATCAAGCAAATGCACAAACCAAAGTATTTGCAACTTTCATTTTGAACTCTGATTCTTTTTTATGTGTAGCTTCAATGTGATATGAAAAGGGAGAAAGAAACATTTCAAAATGACGCAAAGACTTATTGCAAATCAGAGAAAGAACTGGCTGTTTTCTGTTTTGGTTTGACCCACAACAATTGTTTTTCAAATTTAATACTGGGACAATGACTTAGAAAATCAGGTTTTTTGTCTCTAGTTATTAAGTGGGTAATGAGGCATTCAGTGTGGTTCATGGCCCCATTGAATAAGGAACTTATTCAATGTCATTAACATTTTCAGCCTATGAACTCATGAACGCCCAATGATGCTCCCCATCATGCAGTTTGGGTGAGATGGGTGAGACTTCTTCAGTGTTTCACAAATCATTGTCAGGATTCTAGATAATTTTCTAATTTTTTTGAGCATTTAAAGTATTTATGGCAACACCTTATCAAAACAGTCCAGATAAGGTGATCTGATGATCTACATGTCTTTTCAGTCAGTGCAGCATTTGCTGGTTTGTGTTGAATTGTCGTTAAAGTAAAGGGGAAAAAGCAGGTATACCAGGAGGGAGTGTGCATCATCCTGTCAGTTGTGTGATTTTGCTGCATTATGTAGATGTCTCCCATATTAAAATGTTGCAGGCATCTTATTGTCACCTTAAGGATGAATTTTAATTAGACACAGTATAGAATAATGATAAGAATTAAACTCATGAGCATATATTTTGCATGAAATAGGTGCTATGTAATGCATAAAATTATCATTCGATTTCCAGATCATCTTTTCCACGATAGCACAGAGGGACTTAGATTGGACCTGCAATTCGTCTATTCTGGTATTCTGCGATAAGCTCTCTCAATTACTGATTTTAGTAACGATACTGAAAATGCAGCAGTTATTCACACCTGTATAGCTGATACATGTTCAGAGTCCGGCCAGAAACCAGAAACCCTTAGCACAGTTCAGGCATATGACTTGAACGCATGTCAAAGCCTGAGTGCTGTTCCTGCTGTTTGACACAGAGGAGCTGCAGGTTGTGAATTCCTGGTGCTAAACAGACATGCCCAACCGAACACCTCTGAAACTGCAAAGCAATCCCATTCTTCCTTTCGTTTTCAGTAAAATAAAGTGTTAAACAAGAGGTGGTCCATGTGAAGTGAGAGGGAATAGAAAACGAATAGAAAACACTTCTCTAGTTTGAAAACCAACCTGGAAACAGGTGAAAATGCAGCCTGGGTGTGACTGAGAGAGCAGGGACAGGGCCAGGTATCAGTGATTGACCGAAATCTTTTGGCTATGGGGTTGATATAAAGAATCTTTCCAAATTATTTCCCACCCCCTAACATGACAAGGCTGAAGTCCCTCAAGCCCGTTTGTAAACCACTACTGGAAACTGTACGTGCTTGGCCAAGAAGTGGAGCCAGATCCTCCCACCTGAATAAAAAAAATGAAATTATCTTTATGCCATACATCCAGGCAGAGAGACACCACAATGAAATCTGAGAAGACTGTAAGGCTGGGGAAGACAACACTCAAATGTTGCATCTGTCTTAAGAAATTAGCTTCTACTGGAGAATACATTATCATGTGGGTTCCAAATTATTGGAAGAAAAAGGTGTATCATATGTCATGTAACATCTACAGAGGTTTCAGAAGACTACATGACCCATCCTTATATTTGTTCTACAGCTGGAAGCATGGACTTTACATAAACAAAATGCCACATCCCTTTCTCATTCAGAAATGTAATAAAGGCAGTTTCATTTTGCTCATGCGGCAGGAACATAGTCACACAAGGGGAGAGGGAGACATCAGAACCCAGGGAACTGGGATGTCAGAGAAGAAATTTTCAGATTTTCATTCCTAAACATTTTCTCTGAGAGGGCTATAGCACTGATTGGTCTGAAATTGGAATTGTTCCTGGTTGAATGGTCCCACTTTTGTTTTAGTATACAGTGGTCCTGTGTGTGGAAGCAGCAAAGCTTTGCTGTGTTACCTGGACAAACTAACTTTGAAATGAACTGTCATTCTTAAATTGGTCTCAATTTCTAAATGGTTATTTTAGAGTTGCTTGGTTGAATTGACTTGAGCAACCTCCTTATCCCATTGTCAAATAACTGATTGGAAATAAATGCAAACCTACTCTTAAAAGTCCATCATTCTCTGTTCATACCAGAATCACCTGCCCAGACATGTGCAGAAATGGGATAAAATTTTGCTTTTGATAACACTATAATCATAAGACTTTGAACTAATTGAGCTGGTTATTATCACTTGAAAGTTGTACTATCCCCTGTTGAGTTCAATTTCTGGTACAATGAACACATATCTAACCATCTTTGTTTTCCTTCTTGTCATGGCTGTTTTGCTTTACATACTGTTTTGCTTGAAAAACTGTTTTGCCTGGAAGACTTAATGCTTTCATAATAATTTTACAGTCTGTATTTTACTCAAGACACAAAGATCTAAAAACCCTGAGAAAAATCTAACAGAGGTACTGGTTAAATTAACTATTTGAGAACACATATTTTCTCAGCATTCTCAAAGACAGCTCAACAAGGAAGTTTTTCTCAAATCTCACTAGGAAAAGGGTGACACATGCCCAGGACAGTACCATATACTTGATATTTAGAAAAATAATTTGACTTATGAAAGGAAAGGAAATGAGTCAACAAGACAAGTCTAAAGGTACCAAAGTCATGCCTACACCTCACCAGAGTGCATCCCTTGACTACACGTATTACTAAGTCCACTTGTTGCAGCGTGGATGTGCCACATCACATCTGAAGCAGTATTACTTCCTTCACATCCCTCTTATTTAGCTCCCTACTAGTTGTTAAACTGATAATCTCAGACACCTTATGCCCCTTCTCTTGCCCTATAGATAAACTATACCGTGCACCTCCTCTGACTCAGTCTCCAATTTTAAATGACTCATTTGTCCCTCTCAGGATCTGAAGTTCCTTTAGCTCTGTCCTGCGCAGGCATGGGAAGACCTCTGGATGAGAGAAGTGCTGAGTGCTTTCACCCTGCATCATTATTTTCTGAATTAGTAGGCATAGTTTGCTCTGTGTCAGTTCAGTCACCTTCATGCTAGAATAATGGGGATTTTAATTACATGTTGTTAAACCTCTCACTCTGATGTAGCCATGTACTGGAAGGCTCATCATCAATTCAGCAGTCAATTGAGGAAACCTTGCATAATGAGGGTTTATTAACCCAGGTTAATGAGCCTCAGGCAAAAATGAGGGATTTTGTCCAACTGAAGAGGAGCACTGAACACAAACAAGGCTACGTGAGCAGAACTCAGCCCTCTTGAGATCTGCCCAGGAAATGACAGAGCATTTGGTAGAATTACCAGCAACTGGATGCTGAAAGAAGAACATCTGTGTTCTCAGGAGTTACATTTTTTAATCACGTCCTCCAGATCTCTGAGGAGAAGTAGATATCCCAGCAAGTGCACTGGCAAACAGGAAAAATGGCTGAGAGAGGAAATGAGCATGACGGGTGTCTCTCAAGAAGTTCCCTAGACACTTCGCTGAGGGAGGTCCTTCTGCTGCCCTCCCTGGAACAGATAACACTTCTGCTACCAGCGACATGCTCCCAGTCCTCCTTGGACCTCACACCCTGTCCGAGCTGCAGAGAGGTGCCAAAAATTTGTGGTGCTGAACGTAAGCAACAAGTTACCTGCCTCCCCTGGAAGACAGCCTTCCGATAAAACACTGGTCCCACCACATAAATTCACACAAGGACCCGTTCCCATCGGATGACTCAACAGGGACAGGAAAAAGGGAAAAATCCCATGGCATCTGAAACAACTCTTTACAGCCGTACAGCTCCCCCTTCACTTTGGTCTCAGGCACATCTGCACCCCTGCTGTTCTACCCTCCCTGGCAATATATCAATAGATAAGGAAGCAACACATCATTGCAGCAGAAAGGACTTTTATTTAATTAGAGCTACACATTCTTAATTCATAAAAACGTTTGGCTATGGAATTGCTTTGGTTGGATTTGGGGGTTTTTCTGCACCTTTTTGAATAGCTGTAAGTGCAGCTAAAATGGCAATAATGTTATTTCAGAAGTATTTTCTTATTTGCAAGTTGCGAATAACTGTCATTCACAGCTAGAAAGAAAGGCAGGTATTAGCCAACAGGGGAAAAATGCATGAACTTCATGAATTTCAGTGATGTGAAATACTCCTCTTTCCTGTAATAAATGTATTACTAATGAAATTATAAATGAGTATCTGCAGTTCAAAAACACGGAAGCAGTAGTTTTCTGGATTCCCACTTTTGTGTTCAATCCCCTGTGACTATGAACTCTGAGAAAAGCAAATAGTTCAAAATGACTCACTACACCGAAATTCTTGGTTCTGAAGTCAGCAAAAGATTTGCCCTTGTTGTCAGTTCTGGGAATTCGTGTAAGCGGTACATTTACTCGTCAGATCTTGCTGTTGGCAAAATTCAAATGGATACAAAATCTTTAAGCTAGTGGATGGAAGAGAAAACAGCCCAAGAGAAAATGACCCTTGATTTTCTGAACTAAAAATTAGGAACTTTCCATTTCATATTTCTGCATCTATTGCAAAATGTAGCTCATGAATTAAAGTATCTTACCTCCTTCCCTATAGGGTATCTTATCAATATTCAAAGAAGGAAAAAAGGATTGCCTAAGATATCAAGCGCTATGAAGTACCTGTAACTTTTGAAATGGAAACAGCTGGGAAATGACTGGAGAAAGTTTGGTGTATATTATCCTTAGTTTCAATATATGTAAAATTGTAAAGCTGTGATTCAATGAAAATAATGGCAACTATGCCAAAAACATATCTGAGAGAGATTTGGGTAAGTTTATTGTAAAGTCTATTGTAAAATTTCCACTGTGCTTCTTCCTCAGAAGGCAAAATCTTGCAGTTCTTACTAAAGACCTCTACTAAACAAAACATGCATACATACATACATACATACAAACATACATACATACATACATAGAAATGGTCCACAGGTTTTGTCCCAAAATAAGAACCTTATTCAGTTGGGGAAAAAAATCCCTTATGCGGTTGATGACAAACAGAAGCTCTGCAGGGCCATGGGTAAAACCTTGCCTGCACAGGAAAGTTCTCATTGCGTAATTTTTCCCATAACATCTATGCAAATATTGCTATGACAAAAACGCATCAGTGCATTTGTGAGGATATGCCACTTTCAAATGACAGCAGACCCCACAGGGCCTTGGGCTCCCGGCGAACATGAACTGAGGGGGCTGCTGCATACCTTCTGGCAGTCACGCAGCAATCCCCATAACACAGAAGCCTGTGAAGAGCAGGACATCAGTGCTGGAAAAGACCTCCATCGAGCCACTATGACCTTAAGTATATGCATATATATACATATACATGCCTGTATTTATAAAAATATGTAAACAGACTGGTGTTTGTATTTCAATTACTTCTGTCAGGAAGGTGGCTTCTGCTGTAGTGTCTTTTCATGAGTCCTGTGGGGAGGTTTAGAAATGCATGGGAGATTAATACTAGATTTGCAGTGTAGGGCTCCTGCGGCAGGACCATGACTCCAAAAGGGGTCTTGCTTTTTACCCCTCACACTATGAATCCACAAGGTGGAAAATGTGACTGCTTTCCAGTGTTGTAAGGCATGTCAAAAGCTACACAAGCCTCTGCGGTGACCATCTTTTCTGCAGTCTGGGGTATGTCTGCAGGTTGTAAAGTCATTTTCTAGCTCCCTGTGAAAGACCCCTCCAGTGAGTATTCCTGGGGGGGAGGGGGGACTTTGGAGGATGTAAGGAGCAAAATAAGTACAGTACTTGTTTGTAACACAAGGACTAATATCTAGGTCTGGATTTAAATAGCCACCCGTGGCTTCAAATCTTCTGATGAACTTTAAGAAATGTACCTGCACCAGAGTATTGACAATCCAATTTATAAAATCCAAAAGTAGATAAAGAGTTAAGGGTATTGATTAAACTATGAACTAGAATACCATTTTGATTTTTTATATCTGCAGCTACAGTAAACATATGTCAGATTAAAGTTTTAACCTGTTTGTTACCACCACCTGGAGAAGGCTCAAGACAAGGAGGTGAGGAAAACTAGTAATTTAAGAATAGAGGAACATATACGGCCAATTATTGTGGTGATTGAGACCTCATAGGGGGAATCCTTTCGATCTCAGTAAACAAAAACATAAAGAAATAGTAGTTCCTTATTGCCTACATTACATTTGGTGGCTTATGAAGTTATGGGCTTTTTAAGTGTAGGAGGCTGACTGGCAGAGAGCAGGGTGCTGCAGTGGAGAGGCATGCACACAGTTATCCTCAGAACTTGCTCTGGAGCTGACACTGCTTTCAACTCCAATTAGCTAACTCAAAATCATAGCCCCGACTTTTCTTTTTTTTTTTAAATAACTGTCATGTCTGAATACACAAAAAGTGCACTAAAAAAATGTCGATTCAGTAAAATATGGTCCTGCGAGCTCTTGGTACAAGAAAGACACTCCCAGGAGTGACCAAGGCCAGCTGGTACTAAGCACTCTTGACAGAAAAATCTCTGAGGGTAAGAATTAAAGAAAGACCTGACTTTTCATATGGATGCCACCTACTCAAAATACTGCTGGTGTTTTCCTTTGGATATAATGATAAGATCCTTTTGGATTCACATGCTAATTGACAGAGTGGAAAAGGGAGGTTAAACACCCCTGTTTTAAAAAATCCTATTTTCCATATTTAGGTCTGTCTTCAAGGCATAGGTATACACCCTGTGTAGTATTATGAATTATTAAAGCTAAGTGCTTAATTGCACCTGCAGGCTTCTTGCAGGTCATGTGACAGGCCTTGGTGGGCCTGATGGTATGGAAAAAGGGTAATATGGTAGATCTCTGTGTGTGCTCCCCATCCCAAACCCAGATCCCTGCAAGAATGCTTGAGTGATGTTCCATAGTTATTCCCACACAACCTATTAAGATTTATCTGTCCTTTTTGGTCTAACAACCTTGGAGTCCCCTCGTCCCTTCTCCAGCTGCACCACAGCCTAAAGCTCTTATCACTCCAAAAATCCCATTCATGGTTATTTCTAATTCTACATATCTGTCTCAGTTCAGAGCTTCCCAAGAGTTCGCAGCGCATGCCAGACCACCCACCCTCTTTGCCCCAAAAAGCTATCCAGAGCACCATCCAACTCCGAATCTTCTCAGTTCTTCCAACCTCCTTCCCTAAACCTCCTTCTGCCCAAACCTTCCAACCTCCCTGCTCTTCTGCCCCAGGATCTCTGTTACCACCCCTCACTGCTCCAGGGTCAGGATCCCCAAACTCTGATCTCCCAGCAGTGATGGCTACTCATCTCTACACCTCTGGACCCATCACCTTTGCTTACACCATCCGCCAACATCTGCACCCACTGCAATGGGCTGCCATGGCTGGCTGAGCCCACCATCCTCCACCACAGCACCTCCTCCCTCACCACCCCCCACACCCCAGGGAAAGACCCAGCTCCTGCCTCTCACGGAGGTTCCTAAAACCTAGATACAAGCTGAGGGTCCTAGAAATGTACTTTAAAAGGATGCAAAGAACAAAGAAATAAGATCTATTTCGGGGAAAAACAGGTGTATTTCCTTACATTTACTCTGCAATTGGATCTGGAACTTTGCTTTCTATAGGATTTGGAAAATAAAACTGGAGAAAATGCACATGTAAATTTTTTCCTCTTCTTTTTTTTTCTTTTCCCTTTACCTCTGTTTGGCAAAGAGATTAACCACAAAGAGACCATTTTTACCTTTATCTACCTCTCTTTAGCCATGTATTTGAAAGGAAGGTGGGGGAGGTGAAAGGGGACTAAAATCTAAAGAACTAGAGGTTACTTGATCTTCTTTGTAAATAATTGCAGTGCCATTGACTGAGTGCCCTGAAGCCCGGTTGCCTGCTGACAGACTTCTGTGTCAGCAAATTTTCTCTTGTTTTGCAGGAGTCTTCAAAATCATCATGGGTTGTGTAGAAGGCAGACTAAGTTACTACCAATCCTTGATGACATACAGTCGCTTTCCACCAAATTAAATCAATAGGTTTTTTTTTCCTTTCCACTCACACCATGAGTGTTACCTCCACGGTGCTTATCAGCTCTTCCTTTCTCGTGGAGGGTGGAGTGTTAGTTGCTTCATTCTCACTGAACCATTTTTTTTTCCCATTGAGGTTTCTCATTGCAATCAAAATGCAGGAGGTTATTTCATTAATGACTTTATTAGTCCTGTTTTTACCTTTGAAAAAGACACTTCATTCTCCTCCGTTTATAGTGCACTAATTCCTACAAGGCACTGTGAAAATACAGGTATGGTTCAACACTCTTTATTAATCCTTTCAGGGCCTTGGGCTTCTGGTGAACATGAACTGAAGGATAACCTGGATAGCAAAACCCTCCTAGGTAGCTCATTTAGACCTTTTCATATTCAAAACCTCCTTGTTCCAGTACAGGAACATGTGTGCTTCCTTGTAAATTATACATGTTTGCCCTCCAGCCTCACACTGCTGTCGGTATTAAAAAGGTGAAAAAAAAACAGGGTACAAGGAAACTTACAGCAATAAAACTACATTGTGAGTTTGAAAAGCTACTGAATGGAACTGGACAAGTAGGAGTCCTTGTTCTTCAGCCATGCAGAGCTTAAAAGGACAAAATGAAGCAAGGTAGAAACTCAGTCTGAAATATTGCTTAGCAAAAGCCACTAAATTTTCAGCAAGTTATTGCTGCAAACTGCCCAGTAAATCCAGCTAGGGACAGCACACATCTTCAAGAAAGCCTTCAAGCCTTCACTAGCATAGCTCGGATGGTGGAGGATCTACTGCACTCCTAGGTAAGACGCTGTAGTGGTTAATAGCATACATTACTAAGTAGAGACCTTTCTTGTGGTCTGAACTGGTCTTTCAACAGCCAGATTAAGGGCTCTTACCACTGGAACAATTTTCTGAATTTATGGTCTTTGAATCAAACTGTGCCCGTTTTGCAAGGGACAAGATGTTTTTTTTTTTTTCCAGCCTGGAATCAGCAATAATGCCAGGCTCTTCCCTTCTCACTCATCCACACTTCATGGGAGCTCAGGGAGCGTGCAAGTGGCAGTAAAATCAAGCTTGCTATCTCCTTTCTGGCTTGATTTTGCAGTGCTCGTGGGAGCAAATAGCAATGCAGCTCTCCATTCTCAAGGCAAGCCTTGTTACTATGATTTGAAGAAAAAGAATATGATTTCTTAAATATTAACCCCTCACTCTGAGCAAAAAAACCCACCCCACATTATCACTGTGCAAAAGTAAGCACACAGTCTGTACAAATACAGTTCTCTGTACAAAGAATTCTTCTCACTGCAACCAAAGGAGGATGGAGGTGGTCTTTAGTAGTGAACAACTTTAGCTGAAAATAAACATCATTTCCATGGAAAACACTTAGATGTGGAGTTGGTGAGGAGGGAATTGTTGGAGCTGCTCACAAAACCTTGCTTAGTGCAACAGATGCTATATGGTTGGCTGGGAGAGGCAATACCTCTCCATCCATCCAACCTAACCGTCCGGTTGCCATCACAACCATATCCAACGCAGCTGTCTCTTCTGTAAGGCCAGCAGCAGCAGTCAGGTCACAAGTGGACCTTGCCAGGGAGTGAGGGCATACGTAAAGCTCCTATTCTGTGGAGATACGGAAGAAACACTGGCAATCAGTCTTGTGATTTTCAAAGATTCGCTTAAAGCCTGAGCTGCTGTTCCTGTGATATTATATTAAAGCTTGGCTTTCGTTAAAATGGGAAGAAAATGGTTCTAGCCTTCACGGCAGCAGACAAAATCTGGAAGACACCTCAGTGACTCAAAACCTAGACTGCAAGTGCAAAGGAAGAGTCTTAAATTTTCTGTTTGTACTTAAATCTCTATTTTAAAAAGAAAAAAAGTCATGACACTAAGGAGATAAAAGAGAGGAGGAGTGTGGGGTTTTTGCATGTTTTCAGAGGGAGGCTGTAACTGCACTGTGGAGCAGCTGCCCTGACAGATAGTCTCTTGCCCACCTGGAGGAAAGGACCTGCTGTGAGGTTTCCGTGAGCTCCTCAGAGAGAGCCAGGTGGAGTGCAGCGGCAGCAGCAGGGTTTTGGATGAAACTCTCTCCCTTTTGAGTCCTGTGGTTTGTGCAGAACTCCCACAAAGAAGGTGAAAGGCACTGGGAAAGACTGTACGGTTTCCTGCCAGAGCACAGCTGGGGAATTTGGGGGTCTTTTGCTCTTCCTGTGCTTCAGGCGCTCCATGGGACACTGGAGTAATAGTGGAACAGTCCAGCTTTCATCTCATGATCATGGTCACCGCTTCATCTGGCCCCAAGACAGGGCGTGTAGGGGGTTGCTGGAGAGGGTGGAGGAAAAGGCTCTGCGATTTCTCCCTCTCTGCCCTTTCCATCAGCGGTGCTCACTCCAGCATTATGAGAGGATACATAGACCTTCAGCTCTGCAGCTCCTACCCCCACCCACCTTGGTTGGACTAGCAACCCACGAGGCCTTCAATTTGTCTTCTGCAAAAGAGGCCACCAGGATGGCAACAGGGCCGTTTAGGAGTAGGTTATGGATCAGCAGGGATGACTGAATTCTCTGTGCTTTTAATCCACCAAAGTCTGCTATGGTCATGCTTAGATAGGCACAGGGAAAAATACAATCAGCTTTCCACTAAATTTCAGAATTTACTACATTTTTACTAGCATCTTGTTTGCTTGAATGTGTTTATTTTTATCCTTCAGGCAAATATTTCTGCCTCCTGTGAACCTTTTATGTAAATCAATGGAGGCATTTGGCAAGCCGTATCAAAACTGCAGTTTTACATATCACTGAAGCGGAAAATAAATGGAAATAATTACTGATGCCTCCAAGTACAGATTTGTTTCAAAATGAAACATGTAGCTTGGTGTATATCTAATGATTTCCTGTTAGCTTACACAGCATTGTCTCAGAGATTTTTATTTCATTCTGGGATGTGGTTTTTCCCTCTTTTGGGGGAGATCAGGGAAAGATGGCGCTTATTTGTTTGCTCATTTTAACCATATTGAACAGAATCAGATCTTTACTTAGTAAATCCAGAAGATGATATTTGTAAATCCCTCCTTATGCTAGAAACTGGAAATAAACTGATGTTTGAAGGAAAAAGATACACTGCTGTACCAGTAACACTACTAACAGAGTCACTGACTGAGCAAACTGTAGTTTCTGTATGATGGGCTTGATCAATATTTCTAGGGGTCAATACTAATCTGTTTTCATGTATTTCAGTATAAACCAGTAATGCATGGCCTGATGGCACTGAGTTGCACTGACAAGAGGAGAACCGAGTCCTGCAGTGCCAAGGGCTGCTCCTGAACCATCGTAACAGTCCATCATTTGCACTCTTGGAAACAAATGTTTTATAACTGCTGCCATGACTAGGCCGCACTTGAAGGAATCACTGAGGACATGCAAATTTTGCTGCTTCTGGAGCAGAAGACGGCCAGGTAAGCCAGACCAAAGACCCATCTGGCCTTGTATCCTCTCTCTAGACCAGACGCCTTACACAGCTGCTGAGGGAAGAGGAGGAACAGGACAGCGTGTCTTCACCCAACATGCTCTCAGCTTTCAGCTATTCTCAGCTTTTAGTCAGATGTGATTCCAGTCTCCTTAGTCACCCTCGCTGGATTTCTCTCACACTAACCTGTCCAGTGTCTCTAAATGTCATGTGGCATCCACATATCCTTTGAGACAAGGTTTTTAAGGTCTACATCGCACTGCAGGAAGGGCTGCCTCCTCTTCTTTGCTCCAAACCTGATTCCTAGTAGCTTCATTTCCTACCTCCTCGTCCTTGTACTAGTGCCTAGTAACAGGTGCTGCTAGTGACAGTGGCAAAATATCAGACTTGTTCTCCTTTAGTTTTTTTAGAGCAATATTTCCCAGATTTCAGTTATTATAGCCCCACTGTTAACATGAAGGCCAAAGAGAGGGGGTTTGCTGTGAATTCTGGTTGACAGCTTTGCTTCTGCTGGATCTAGATTTTAAACACACCATCAACAAATGGACTTCTGTGGGCATCACACCCCACTTGGAATTGCCATGGTTTCACAAGCTCCAATTGGTTTATTGCTCCCCTGCCTGTAGCCCCAGGGTATAAAAATATACAGACAGTTGTAGTTTAAAGGCCAGCTCCAGTTCTATTTAATTTGTCCCAATTTTTATTTTATCTTCTGCTGCAGGGTGAAGACGAATGGGTTTTTTGGAAGACCACTTCCATTGCATTCTTACAGAATCTCAGCATGTGCTGATAGTACACAAGTCCTGGAAAAGCATATAGTATGAAAAAATGACCATCCCTTCTACCCCTCCACATGTTACAACTCCTTTAAAGCTTTTAAAGATAGTAAAAGTACGAAATACCATCTGAGCTTTGCTTACTGTAGATAGAAAATCTCTGAAGAGACAGTACCTTGAAGTTCAGGCAGAAATTATTTGAGAAAGGGCAGAACACCAAGAACATGGGACATGTGGCAAAAAAAGAAAAAGTGAAACAGCGTGTTTTCTGATGTATTTAGCAGAGCAAACTACTGCAAATATCTTTCCAGTACTACCTCCTGACAGGAAGCTTATCAATGTTTGATGTGTTGCTGCTGAGCTCATTTACATAATTCTGATGCTGAACAGAAAAAAAAACAACAAAAAAAAAGAAGAAAAAAAATAAATGGCACTAGCTGTTCTGCATCATAAAACCTCCCATCATGGCAGTGTAACAATACTTCAGCTTGTAAAGATCTGCTGTGCATTAGCGATTGGAAAAATGCAGGGGGGAAAGTGAGCTCATGACTGAAGAGGCAGAAAGGCAGGTAAAAGGAAAAGATACATAACTTTAAAGCCGGTGGTTTGCTGCATTTAGCACGTACAAAGAGTATTTTGAAATGTTTAAAGGATGCAAGATCTGCTTCACAAGCAACAACAGTTTAATGGCAAAGAAATCAGAAGAGTTCAAAGTCTTCACCTGTGTCACATCTTCCAAGGCTGTCCCTACTAGTGGCAGGTTTCTCAAAGGGATGTAATATGCACAAAACCCAACAGACGTTTTATCTTTAGTGAAATGTTCCTGCCAGGAGTTATTTCACATCTTCTTTCAGTGTGATTCAGGCCCAGATTCAAAGAGGCCTGCCTTGAAAACACAACCTCCAGGGTCTGAGGAGAGGGGGCATGAAGTTTCTCTCTGGGCTTGGTCACAACCTCCCAAATATACAAAACGAGGGAGACATCAGTTTTTGCCTGTGGTTACCACAGTCACATTAGTAGTGCTGATTACCTATTTGGGGATTCACTGTGCTGAAATTCTTGATCACTTGCCCCTGGATACTTACTGACTGGTCCAGGGCAATTTGAGGAGAGCCAGTATCTGAGATACTGCCGCTGAGGCAAAACTGCAGCCTGACAACTAACTGCATGGGAGTATGTTCAAGTCAGGTACTTATTTTCAACAATGTGCATGCCCAACAAAGCACTCTGCTGTTAAAAGCAAATTTCTGAAAATCATGTTCTGATATTACTACAGAATTGGTACTATGTGAAAATTCCAATTTAAGAAAAATCATCATAGAGGACTAATTTGCACAATCTCCTATAAGCATGCAAGATTCTTTCCTGATTTTTTTTTCTAAAGCTGGAATCCTATAGATGTACTTTCTGCATTAGCTTCAAAGAAAAGGAATGCACTACTACAGTGTTGCTTTTTCTCTTTTTTTTTCCTATATACACAAGCAAAGATGGGCAATCTTTAGATACCAAATAAATTTACTCACGCTAATAAAAACATTCACTTATTCTGTTAGTTTAACAAACATTCCTGAGCTAATTTGCCTAGAATATCTCTGCAAAACAAACAACACCGAAATGGTGTAAGCTGTCTAGAATACTTCAAACATTTGAATAAATTTTTTCACAGATGGCAGAAATTTGCTCGTAAGGTTATTTATGCGTTCTCAGGCAATACTGTTCAGGCATAAGTTATCTCTGGAACAAAGACAAATCTAAGTTATTTTCACTGTCTTTTAAGGCAGTTCAAATAGAATTTATTTGCCTTTCTTGCTTAGCAAACTGGATAAGAGGTCCATCTCTTTAAAAGCTGTTGTTCCAGTTTTAGAGGAGAGAGGCTATAAAACGGGGGTGCTTCATTAAAATACCATAGCTGGCACCTCTCAGAGCCACAGGAAAAGAATATTCACTGAGTAAGTAACACATTATAAATTATAATTGAGATTCAATTCTCCCAGGGAGAAGAGAAGGTAACTTGTCATTTGAAGTGTTGTGAGTTTCTGAGAGTGGACTAGGAGTTTAGAGGGTATAATGATATCATTAAGAAATGCCCTTGCAAAGCAAGCAAAATTATACTGTGCTGTTTCTTGAAAACCACAGGAACTCTTTATTGTTCTGTCAGCAGCAGTTCAAAGAGCTATGTGACCCCATTAACATTCACTCAGGCATATATAACAAATTGGAGGGGGGAAATTTCTTGAATAGTTAATTATATTTGGTGTGTTTGAATACCTAACGCTGTTAGCCATGTGGGCTCAGCACCATGAAATGCACACCTTGCACACCTGGTTTACCTTACAGCTTTATTTATCTTTTCATATTTAGAGGAGAAAGCAATAGCAAAGGTAGAGAAAGAGCAGGGAGGGAGGTAAGTGGAAAAAGCTAGATAATGGCTAGTTCATTTGATGGCCATGGCTGAACTGATCTAGTATTTGCAGTAGTTCTGCTTTGCGCAGTAATTGCTATTAAATGACCAGAAGACGCTTTGAAGCCACATAGTCATGGCAGGGACTGGGTAGGAACATGTGGGGTGACACACTATAAGCTTAAGCTAGAATCTTGCAGAGAAACTGAGTTTCTCTCCGTTTCAACAAGAAGCAGCTCTTCTGGCCAAACTATTTATTTATTTCATTGTGAAAAGTTGTGGGCTTCTTCCAGGAAATGTTGTTTTTTTGTAGAAAACTTAATTGCAGAAATTCTGATGCAGTATCTGACCAGGACTGCAGCTTGACTGTTTTCTGCTTCCTTTGCCAGTCTGGTTGTCCAAGTGGCTCTTCTACACGTGGTGCCAAATGACTACAGACAGTCTCCATGCTGCAGTGATCAGATTAAGGAAAGACAGTGGCCAGCAACAGAAACTGAGGTTTGCCTGGTTTGTTATGTGTGCACACATTCTCTTTTTGACTAAAAAACGTTTGGGATTTGTCTGAAAATACTGAGGTTTAATTTTTTTTACATAGTAAAATGATTAACTTTTTTTTTGTCAGAGAGAGTAGTAGATATCTTCTCCAACGTTAGCAGAAAGCCCATTCACATTGATTAATTAACTCAGAAGTTTTATCTGTACCAATTCATTAATTTCAGTTACAGTACAGATTCAGGAATCCTTATCTCTTTAGGACTGTCCCTTTGCAGCTTTCCTCACACTTAGGAATAAGTTTGATAAAGATATAAAATGACACGATAAAGGAAAGGACCATCACAAGGAGGTTAATGCTATCTGTGCTACACTGAGGAGATGTTATTTCCTGAGAAACTTTTAAACTCAGGTTCTGTATATTTGTAAATGAAGCCAAATAAAGTTAGGAATGCCAGTGGGACCCTTCATGAAACTTCACACCGAAGTTAGAGTAGGACCCTTTGTAACTGCTGCAGATGTCCATTTACATGAGCATTCTCACCAACCCACAAGAAACCATCTCTTCCAGACATTGAGCACACGTACTACTGAGCATAATTCTACTAATTCAAAGCTGCTTCTAAATTCTCTGGGAAAATAGAAGAATAAGATTTATATTACCCTATAAACCTTGGCAAGCTTGAATTCTATTTTCAGTTTATTGAAAGTTCTGCTGTTATCCTCCGTAATTCTTAAACAGCGATCAAGTATTTTGCTCATCACATATATATTCATGCTTCTGCCTTTCTTCTGAAAATCTGTCAATTTGATGGCATTCTAAATGTATCTGCTATTTGAAGAATATTTGCATTGTAATTGTATTTGTATTAGCTATGCTTTTTCTTAACTGCATTTTCATTGCATGTAGATTGGAGTTGATCAGAAAGCCTCCCCTGAAATGGAAATTATTTTTATTACACTTTGGCCATGCTTTAAACTGATTTTACTGCAAACAGTTTGAAATAGTGGGAATGTGCTCAGGGTGAAAAGCGGAATGCACATTCAAATGGTTCAATATGTGTCTACCAGAAAGGGATGCAAAACACATTCCGAAAGAATCGTAGGAAGGTTTGAATTACCGGGCAGTACAGCTACTCTAGGAATTTCCACTGAAATGCTTTTCTCCTCGGAAAATGCCCATTTGTCGAAATCAAAGCTTAGCAGGGAGCAAGGGGTAGAAGGGTTAGAGAGGAGGGGAGAAGGAAGTAGGATGAATTTTTCATTCCTTGTTTTCATCTTTCCTTTGAAGATTGCAATATTTGAGATTTTCAGGTTGACATTTTTGCATCAAGGAACCCCTGCTATTCAGGAATGCTTGTTTCAAGTGTTAAGCTCTATACAGTTAAGAAGAGACATAAAAATGTTTGAGAAAAAAACACAGTGCTTCAAGATCACCAGACAAGGTCCTCATTGATGTACAAAATTTCCAAAAAGTGCTCAGATGTTGAGGGACATTTTCTGCATGCCTGGAAAACTCTTATGAAGTGGAAAATCACTTCCTGCCATGGTGTAATAGGGGTGTAATTATAGCCCCCATCAAGGCAATGGCAAAAGTCCCATATGACCATACTGAAAATTTGACCATATTGACCATACACACATTGACCATACAAATATGTATGACCAGACAAAGTGTTGAGGAATTTATAAGTTGCTTTGTTTAGGAGGAGATAATAATAATAATAGATGAGGCTTTAAAGAGAATTGTTATGTGCGGTAGAAAAGTCCTGGTTTTCTGTACATAGTAGGAGTCAAACAACAAGCAGGCAAACGTTTCTCAAAATCATTGCCTTTCTGCACAATTTTAAAATGTTACTTTCTGCGGCTCTCTGTTAAGAACTTGCACCAGAAATTATTACCTTGCCTAGAGCAGCCAAGTGGACGGTGTGAACACAGAGTCCTGGCGCCAGCCCTCCGTGCAGCCATGTGAGCCGAGCTGCTGGCTCTTCTACGGCAGCGGACAGGGACCCATGGCCAGTTCCACTGATGCAGCACATCCTTGAAGGCATGTGCTAGAAAAGGGACTGTGAGCCGTAGGTGTAAGTGGACAACTGATGTTACACTGCCGCAGCTGTTTTCCCAGGGGATATGGATTTCAGTCCTGCCGTTGTTAGTGAGGCTTCAGCATGAGTCTTCTCCTAGAGCGAGCCAAGTCCTTATCTACCTGTGCTCAGGGCATAAACTGTGCCACATATCACAGTGTACAGTCGTATCGTCACTCCTCCTCTTCCTCTGACTTCCTCCATCTCCCTACCCACATGGACCTCCATTGCCACACCACATCTCAAAGAAAATAGTACCTGTTCCACCTCTGTTGGCATGTAGCTCTCACTGAAATATGAATACCCCTGTATCTTTCTGGTCGAGTCTTGTCTATGCAATCCCTTTTATATTCTTTCACAATTGCTTTATATATTTCTCATAGCAAAAAGGTACCTGTAGTAAACACTCTCTGAAGAGAGTGTAAGGAAGCTTTCACTCGGTTTTGGTGCTGAAAACAAAAAGATTTTGAGGGTTGTAAAAGAAGTTAAACAGTTATTACAGATGCATCACTTCTGAAGTGCTGTGAAACTAATGAGGACAGGGATAATGTAAATGGCCACATTCACATTTTGTAAGAGGAAGAAAGGTTCAAGGTACAGCATGAGCTACGTATGCATATACTGATGGGAAAGTTCAAGCATGACTGGTGTTAGCTTTAGCTGCTGTTTTACTGGCTACCAGTAAGAAAGAGCCGCTTTCTGTTCTAACCAGACTTATTGCATTAAACTTTCCCATTTCCTTGCCAGGGCTGAAAGAGTGTTTCCTTCCTGTCTAATTCTTATCAGCTACTCAAGGAGACCTTTACTAAAATGTAATAACTGGCATTAAAAAAAAGACTTTCCACTTAACATATCCAGCCTCTCAGGCTGTCCACATTGCAGCTTATCCTTTACTCACAGCCAAAAGCCCCAAAGCCTCCAACTGGCAAACATGGCTGGGCTGATCAATTCTACTAAGCAGTTAATTCCATTTTTCAATTGACAAATGTAAGTCTACATCCTACTATGCTTTTCTTTTTCCTTGTTCCAGTCCAATCCCTAGAGATGATAGGCACACAATGAGCACAGGCCTTCTCTTGCAGAGAGCAAAGTCTGTTTATCTACCTTTATTTTATATATAATGAGTCAATCCCTTTCTCGTCTCCTAAAATTTCAAAGGCACCCTTGGTGACAGCTCAGAGAGTACTTGCTCTACATATCACAACAGCTGTTGGAGACAGATAGCATGAGTGTTTCTGGAATGATTCAAAGTGACCTTCTGTCAATGGATACTAAGTGCTCATCATTAGCTGTGACTTCAGGTTCAGCCGTTCAACAAAGGTCTCTAACATGAAGCACATTCTAATATTGAGGAAAAAATAACTAGAGAACAGATTTGCGAACCTCTGAAACAGCATTTAAGGGAAAAAAATTTGTACTTTTTATATGCATATATTGGAAATGGTTTCATCCAAGTATCTGTGTCAATATGAAAGCTCATATTTCATACAAATAGTGGATTTGAAATCAAGTTTTTTTGCTACAGATGTTTGTGAAAGCCCATTGCATCTCATAGCATCTGCTAAATTGTGATCTGTAGCCGTTTTCCAGATGCCAAAGGTTATTAGATCTTGAAGCTCAGTCTTTTCAGAAACAGTTAAATAATACCTCCTAGGAGGAGTTCTCTGTTGTCTTCACAGACCAGATTTATCCCCTTCTGTAGGTAAAACCATGTTTATATAACTAATCTTGTCTCTATGAACATAAGGTTCAATTATTAGCAGGTCTTCTAGAGTTATTAGCAAGGACTCTAGTTTTGGACATATCAACACGCTATGATTACGACACAGGAACATCCTGGTTTTATACTTTGAAGAAATTGTCTGCCCTCTGATAGGCTGCTACTAAAGAAGCAGTTATCTGTCCTCAAGAACCCAGCCTAAAATGTCCCCTTTTCTTCAATTTCTCTCTCCTGAGAAAGATAAAGGCAAGGCTTTTGCACAAAATCAAAATTTTTTTTTAATTTTATTTTTTGAATTAATTTCTTACAAGTCTTTAAATCCTGGACATGAAAAAAGAAAAAAAAAACAGCCTGCCTTGAAGTAGGTTTCTTTCTAACAGAGGAAGAGCAAGGAGGACTGATTCCCAGCTGCCATAAATCAGCATTACCCTGCAGATGTGCACAGAGCCCCAGCCGGTTACACTACCCCAGCAACTGGCCTCAGCTGTCTGCTGATTTTTGTCTTTCAGATTTTGAACCTGAAAAACTGAGGAACAACAGACCAAACGAATGAGTGACTTCGGAGTCTGCATTTAGTCTCCCAGAGATAAACACTAGGTGCTAAGGTTTTCTTACTTATCCTTTTCCAAACCAGTCTATATGTGTGTCTGTATATATGGTTTTACCTGCTTAGCTTCTATTATTGAGGATTTGGTCTGTTCTGCCTTCAGTAGGCAATGACAGAGAGCTCTCTGCCTTTTTGTTGTATGACCTGTTATAAATACCTGATGAGACATAACAGCATCATCAGATAATTATAGCATAGGCAGATTTTTCCCCACACTACAGATTTCTACAGAAAGGCTGAGCTAGAGCAAGTCTTCTCAGAGTTTTCTTCAGTGTGTTATGATATGGGTTCTCATTCACTTTAAACTTTTAAGTAACAGTAGTATTATGTTTAGAAACTCTATAGAAACACTAGCAGTATCTTATACTCACTGTATAAGGCATCTCATAGCCTGTATCTTTCACATGACTCATAAAGAGTTCAACTGGAAGTACTAAGTCAAAGACATCACACCTACTTTGGTTTTCAGAGTACAAATGTATTTAATCAAGGAGAGAAGAACCAGTTCCTTGCTCAGGGTCCAGGCTACTGAAGGAAAGAACAAGCTTGCAGGGCAAAGGGTTTGGCAAAGTCTCCAGATGCATGAGGACTTCCTGGGTTCTGTTCAGATCCCCAGTTTGACCATAACAAAGATTCGGTCATACCCATTAACCCAGCTCCTGCTGATCTGAAATACTGTTCCATTATCTCAGCTTGATTTCAACTCTGAAGAAGTAAGAACTGATAACAATTAAGAAAGAAATCAAGTGCTTCTTGCCACTCCTAATGAAATGGAATGTTAAGCATTTTGATTTACCAGTGAAAATTTTTGAAACAAACATATTTCCAGAGTTTTCCAGAGAATTTTGGAAACATATTTCACTGTAATACTTCTATTCTGAAAAAATTACATTGCTCCAGAAAGAAATGTTTTTCACTGGAAAACTTTATCAGCTCTAAAAGCTCATATTTTTCACTAAGATTTGGAAAAAAAAAAGTTAAACAAACAAATTACACCTTTGCCATAATATTGGACTACACTTTTTTCCTACAGGCTTTGCATTCTTGTCTGCATTTTGAGCATATTTTATATTTCAGTTCTTCTTTCTGAAGCACAACAGGAAAAATATTTGATTGTATAAGTGCCAAGAGACAAGTAATCTGCTGCTATAATTTAACTGACATTGAGTTTCTCAATCCCACATGATTACAGTAGGAGGGAATTTAAAAAAAAAATTAACTTTTAAAAATCTATTTTAACTTACTTAAATCTATTGCTCATATTAAAGATAAAAAAGCTTGACATAATTCTAAGCAGGCTGAGTTTTCCTTCCTGTGGTATTTCATTCCAGATTTCAAAGTGGGATAACCTCCAATAATGTCCAAACAAACCTGTTAGATTGACTATCTGACTTGATCTCAGCGTTGGTGCTATTCTGGACAAGTGTACCTTAAAAAATTTCCTAAGAGAAGCCTTTACAAATTTCCCTTATTTGAAGATTTTTTTCAGAATAGTTTTATCAGTATCGGTATCTGATTAAGATGTTCTTAAGTCAAGCATCATTGATTTCCTTTCATTTCCCTCTCCTCCCAGAAATACCAGTTCCCAAGTTCACTGGATGATGACAAACTGAAGATAGTTTTAAAAAATAAAAGAGCCTTAATGGATGTCCTGGTGGACACAGTTGGTCATAACTTCTCCAAGGCTATTACCAATGAAAATCTAGGGACAAATCCGTGTTTGCTCATCGTGGTTGTTCCCTGTTGTTTCTGTTATTTGCTGCAACGCTTGTGAAATACGAATCAAAGCCCTCTTGAACCATAAAGATCACTCCTGCTGTGGTTCATTGTTGCCACAAAGTAGGCATAGGGCTTTTTTTTAAGAGTCACTGTCCTCCCAGTTTTGAATCCTGCTTGCTGATTTGCGGCATAAGCCACTCAGCTGGTTCTTGGTAGACAGTGGCCTTCTGGCTTTGTTTTCACCAAAGCAATGGGAGGCAAGGTCAGACCTTGTGCTGTTTTGAAAGTTTTGGAATATTTCTGGATGTTGTTGGAGAAGTTGCTGCACTTCAACTCAGAGTACTGTCTGGGGTAATTTCTAAATTGGTATATGCATGCATGTTCACAAACTGCAGTACATAACTCTGGTGTTGGATAAGGCAGAAGCAAAGAGTGTTTCTCTATACCCATTGGTAGGAGCACCCTAAAATCAGAAGTCCTATCTGGAGGCAAAGCAACCACATCCTCTGAGCAAAAACCAACCAGCATCAAAAAAAAAAAAGTTTGGGCTTCACTGGACATCCAGGCTACGCTCACCGTAACATACTTCATTCCTAATTCTCATGTTTATCAGAGGTCTTCTTCAGAGGTCAGTAGCAAACATCCTGCATGCTAAGCATTCACCATTTTTTACATGCTTTACCTGCTTCACGATCGCAACATGGGTTTCTTACCTTTGCCATTAGACTCTAATGCTTCTGAACTGTTGTGCAAAATGCCTGAAGATCAGTCTCCCATTAACTTAAGCCACAATTAAATTTTGTCTACCATCACAGAATAATTGTAAGATCAGCATGACACACAGAGAACTATAACTTCACAGACGAACAGAGGGGAGAAATATGTTGTGAAGGGCAAAAAGCTGTTCACATTAAAAGAATAAGAATCAGAATTCAAAACTCATCAAGTTATTGGCAAAATAGGTTGCTTTTATACACATCTCTCCTCAACTTTCCATCCATGCAAGAATCTTCTCTTTTATGTTAAAACTCAAAAGATCAGTAAGGTCTAGAAAGGAGTATGGTATGAGCTCAAAGCATACAGTAGCAATTGTCTTGTAATAAAAGAGCAGGCACTAAGAACACATTTGTCCCTGTCCTGCTGTGGCATAATGAGAATTGCCATACTGTACAAATACTTGTTTAGCATCTGAACAACTGTAGTTTAAAGCGGAGACATAAGGTTACTTTTAGGTCATTAAATAGCGTAACTGAGAAACAAGGTAGGTGCCCTTTTGGGTTATAATGAACTGTCTTGTGTGATGTAAGACATACAGAATCCAAACAGAACAAAGGGTAGTACTGAGCAAAATGTGCTTTCAGTCCTGTGGTGCTGTAAGTCATACTTCATGTCCCTGAGTATTCACAGACTTTACTGTATTTGGAACTGAGCATCCTATATAATAGCGACACAATCCCTGCAGCCAATTCTATTAGATTCGACTGGCGCTGGTCTTACGACACAGGATGAATCAACACATGCACCTGTGTAATGTTTGCTCTCTGCACTTCGTGATAATGCACTGCAGCAGCAATTTGAGGAAAAAAATAAATTGAATAAAAATGCAAAAAAAAAAAAAATGAACTGCCAGTACAATAATTGGCTTAAAGAAATTTGAAAGTAGGAAAAAAATTACCAGATGCATACATTTAAATTATTAAATACACTACTGTTTATTTTTTAGCAGTTCTATATTTCAGAAAATGATGGTCTGAGACACTGAATCAGATGAGAGATTAACAAAGGTATAGGAAAATAGTTCAGCTATGGCATTAAAATTACTATTACAGACAGAGAGTCTAGAAGTTCCTGGCTCAGATACCAACATGTGAACATGTGGGTTCAACCCCACTAGAAACTGTAAGAGAGAATTATTTCCCTTCCATCCACTTCTCTAGACTTGCACAGGACTTAATATGACCCAAAATCTCTTCTTAGAAAGCAGGACTGGGACAGACATGTAATCTGCCTGTCTGAGGATCTGTACATGCACAGTGCCTCAGCTGTGAGAAATAACAAGGAACTAAAACAATCTTGATTTTTTTCAGACATTGGTGTCTCTTGAGAGTAGAGCCTGACTTTTTCACTTTCAGTGACCTCCAATGCAACTCATATCGTGGCTTTTCTTTTTCTGTATGTAGGTCTTGCCTGCATTTCAATTACATTTCACATAAATTTTACATTAGGATAGTGGTAGTTCTTTTAAAATAATAATAGAAGAAAGTCTTAATGAAGGTACTTCCTTCAACAGCAACTATGAGAGCCAAAAAAAACCCACCCTTAAAAAACACCACCACCATTTCTTGCTAAATATGTGCTTTACAAGCATGAATGACTTGCTGCTGAACCTGGTGAATCGGAGTACAGCATTCACAGCTCCTACAATTTGTCAAGCCTGCCAGTGGTTAGAAAAGTCTAGGACACATTATCCCAATCTGTACTTTTTAGAGAGAGAGTTATACTTCTACTTATCGTCCAGAAGACAACAGTAACTTGACTTTAAATGAGAAATTAAATGCCCACCCACCAACAAGAAAGGCATCCTCCTTAAACCGCCCAGCACAAGGTGTCAGGCTAATGACACAATCACAAGATCGGCTTTGGTACTCCCAGGCTTCGGTACTTCCAGAAACATATTGTTGCCAACAACTGCAAATAAACTGTAGGCAGAAAACCTGGCAGCGCCATGGCCAGAAATCAGACAGGATGAAGGCTGGCCTGGCTTCTTACTGGAGAGTTGGAAGTGACAAATTTGGACAGACACAAGGACACCTTGCTGGAATTTGATTTCTTTATGAATGTCCCTTGGTTTTATCTTCCTTCTGACTGGAGGGTTTTTTTTGAACCACGGAATGTTATTCTGTGAAGGAAGGTAGATGAAGTGATAGTATCAGCAGGAGAAGATAAGGTATTGTCCTAGGGACTAATCGCACAGCTTGACTTTCTAATTTGTTAGAATAAATGAAAATTCCCCACAAAGGGGAACACAGGCTTAAAACTGCTCACAGATTTTTCTACCTCATATTTGAATAATAACGTAAAGTGGAGATAATCATGATCTAATTGCAGGCAGTCTGTTAGCCAAAAAATTAGTTGAACAAATTGTTATTTCTGGTGTTTAAATTAAAGTTAAAATACACACACCAGGGAAGATTATTCCTGAGGTATTTATGACCGCAGGGCACCTGAAAAGTACTAAAAATAAAATGGAAAAACAATGACTTATGAAATCTCTTCTCTTAAATATGTAGCTAAGTGAAATGTGGTCCTAAAGCAGCTTGGTCTAAGGTTGAAGAGAGCCCTGCTTTGAGCAGGGGTTTGGACAAGGTGATCTCCAGATGTCCTTCCAACCTAAATAGTTCTTGGATTCTATCAAATGCCCATAATTAATAAGGCTGCGTCAGACTACTTCAAACCTAAAAATCCATCTCAGGTCTAACAGCAGAGATGGGATCAGACTCTAGTGGAAAGGGCTGAAGTCCTCTCTGAGCATCACAGCTTATCCCCATCTTCAGGTTGCCCCATCAGGCCCCAGCTGCCTTGTCCTCACTTTCCACCTAACCCTGTAACAGCACACAGTTTTAGCTTGCTTCTATTTATTTTCAAGCACCAAGTGGGAAGCCCCTGAACAGTCTGAACCATAATGTAACGGGATCCTGTGTGACAAATTAAGGCAGTCAGAATGAGGGCATGACAAGAAACCTCTCCTCCCTCTTCCTCTTTTCCCTCCAACTTAAATGCATCCGCGTGAACATGATAGCACACTTCCATCTGCTGAGGGAGCTGGTCTCTTCTCCTGACACCCTCCCTCTGCACAGAGATGTGTTTGCATGTGGGCTACATGCTCCAGAAGGCAGATGCTGCTGGATTTTAATCTCTGTGAATTATCTGATGGATTAAACCTCAAATCTCCAACTGTCCTTCTTAATGTTGCAGTACGTAACACACACATTGGTTACACTGATTTAGAGCTGAAATAAAAGCAAAAGACAGTCAAAATGAAATGTCTGAAAATCAATCTATGCTGTGAGTGGATGGGACACTAAAGCATTCTGGATTATTTTCTCCCACCACCCTTGACTCTGTCCAGTGCCTGATGAGGCAAAAAACACTGGCTACAGCAATAAAAGTTGTGGGTACATGTGTTACCCTCCACCTACCTGTAATCCTTCAATGGCCAGTTTGAGGATAGACGGTGTAAGCTTGGAGGCTTGCTTGAAGGAGAAGTTGCTCCAATCTATAATGAGAATGAAGCCATTTATCTGAAGCTCCTGATCTTCAATGAGCACTTCCAATGACAGTAGGATAGCCCGAAGGATATCTATGAAGGAGTTCCTAAAGCAGAAAAAAAAACAACCAAAAACCAAAAAATCAATGCTTGCAGTTATCTTCAAGCCTCAAGATATTCAGTTTTGTTGTGGATGGGCCATGAGCAGGGGATGGGGATTTATTCTGGTAGAATTCTTCTGAAAAGAGAGTTAATTCAGAGGTGTCACTAAAGCGCTCCTTTAGTGCTCCAAAACTCACATTCCTCTGCTTGATGTGATAAGTCCTGCTCACTGGTGGATAAAATAAACCCCGAATTAAATCTTTTTGATTCTTCTGGCTTCCTTACAATAGATTTTAGCTAAGCTACTTTGGGAAAATATTTCTCTGTGGTCAAATGAAACTGATTCAGGCTATCAGTTTAAATCCCTGCTCTTTTGGATATACTCTAACAGGTTTTTTGTTAGTGGGTTTTTTACCCTTCTTTTCTGTTTATTATAAAGAAGAAAATCAGAAAAGAAAATAAATCGGTATGATATTAATATAAATGGTATGGTTACAACTAGTCTCCCTGGCTTCCTGCTTGAGTGGAGGGAATGATCCAAGGCTTTGCACAATAATGTTTGACTGTTCCGTTATTTCTGTGAACCAAATGCAACATGGAAACTAGCTGCATCCACTCAAAATGGGAGCTCTTTATTAATTAGCAGCTACCAAAAGGCTGCTACAAGGCTTCCCTCAGCTCTGGGAGAATAATTAGAAACCTTGGAGGCCCTGAAGGAGATAGCAAGTGACAGAGAAGAAAATGTTTAAATGCTTTCTTTAATGTGAAAGTCTGTACTGAGAAGCTTGGGCTGCTCTCTACTTCCATCTCATGCATTTTACAAAAGCAAGTTGGATGCTTTAATGACTTATTCCATATTTACACTTGAGTAAGCTGAATCAGGCCCTCTCGTCATCTGCCCTTCCCCTTAAGATGATTTACAAACAACAGATTCAACAAGCAAGGAAAAAGCTTCAGAAGGTATAGCCTAACCTTCTGTAAAATGAAATTGTAACATACTGCTATTACAGTCTGCTTTTCCTCTGCATAATTCTCAAATTTCGATGAGGCCTGAGGTTCTATTACAGGGAAGGCTCTCACCATGTTCTCCCACGGAGATTTTCATTTAATCCTTTTCTGCTGTTTTCTTTAATTTAAAACAAGTCATCTAAGCCCACAAGAGCGTTGTTTCAAATTCTGCCTGAGAGAAAAAAACTACGTGCAGTCAAAACAAACTTCTCTACTGTCAAGACCTCTCCCCCTGAACAGCAGCAACACATGATAAATTTCTATTGGAAATAAATGGTGAAGTGTTTTCTTATTATTTCTCTTTTCTTTCAGCAAGTTTCGAGTGGAAATGGACATTCCTTCTCTGAAGACACGGTCCCTTGACAAAGCTGCTTCTGAACTGTGCCTCTCTGCCTAAGTTGGAAGCTTCTCTGAAATATAATTGCTGAAGCAACTTGCAATACATAGAGCTTAAAGACATTAACTCTCTTGCTGCTGAGTACCAGACCACCCCTCCTTCATTTGCAGTAACAGGAAAACTTTGACCTTTTCAAATCATACGGGGAAGCTGTGCTAAACAGACAAACTGAAGGAGTACTTTCGTTAGCAACGTAAGGTGAAGGCATACCGATTGAATTGGCAACTGACGTTCATTTGCAATCTAAATTTATTTCAAAAAACTGTGATATGGATCTACTACCCACTGCCCAGCTGAAATGGGTGATGACTTTCATGCGGCAGCATTAAACTACTACACTTCCAGTGATGAAAAAAGCCATTGCACCCCTAGACCATATCTACTTAATATATCCTACATTACTCTACCCCAGCATCCCCATTCAAGAGTGTCAGCCTTCCAAAAGAACTGTCCCATGGAAGGCCTCAGAGGTGTGCTGTGCCTCCTCACACACATGCCAGTCTTCTCCACTCTCTTGTTGGTGTCAACGAAGAATGATATCATCATTTATGGATGGTCTTTCTGGCTAGATGGGGAAGATGGACTAATCCAGAGCTCGATTTAACCCCACACTTGTAAATCTTAAATTGAATTGAAAACTTGTTATTACAGAAGGTGTGAAAATAGGGCCACATTTAGATCAGAAAAGGGTTCATCCTTTATTTTTGGAAAGAAGTTTTCTTAATAGAGGATGCAAACTCATACTAATAATCATGCTACCTCTGATGCTTTTAAAAGCTGTGTAATGATTTCAGTAGGGCTGTATTGAAATGGTGCATACAAGGCATCTTCTATAATCCACTTACTTAAACTCTAAATCACAGTGAAATGTTTCATTTGATTGAGAAAAACCTTCCTCTCAGACTCTGTCCTTAGGAATTCCCATCTTTGTTAGGTGTCTACATAAATTACCAGGTTATCAAGCAATTACTCACCTGTGTTTCCCTGTACTTTCAGTAGAAATTATTTGCCTGGGAGATATGGCACCCAATATTCTTAGTGTGTAACTACTCTGGCTGTCCCCTGCCCAGCTCCCTGCCCCAGCTATGGATTTGCAGTTTTAAGACATGGTGTAGGAAATAACTCAAAATGAACACAAAGGCGTTTTTCAGATGAGTACAAGGAGACATGAAAGCAGCACACAAGTCCTCCAGGTGGGCTGTTTGCCGGCATGTTGTTTTGTGAATTGCAGGGTCTGGATAGAAATCAGACCAAGTGCCACTTGAGGCTGAAGCCCTCTGCTCCCTAATCTTGAGGCTTTGAGACAAATCATTCAGCTGTGTGACTGATTTGCATCCAAATCATTTTCTATGCATGAACACAGAACCACTTTCTATTAGTCCATCTCTTTTGTTCCTTTGCTTAATGTTCCCTTCCCTCCTCCAATCCCCCTCCCCACCAGTTTAACCCTCTCACACACCAAAAAAAAAGGAAAATAAATTACTGTTACACAAAGGGAAATGTGTAAGGTGCTGTAAGGATTCAACATGGATCCTACTGAAGTGAGCCACTAATGAGTTACAAAAGATTTGCACAAGCCCCAGAAAGACAAAAAGGAGGAGGGCTGGAGAGTGCCTATCTGCCTTGGCTGAATGGAAAGGTACCACAAAAGAGGCTCTTCAAATATCCTTTGGAAAATGGGAAGTTAGCCCAACAGAAGCTAGCGGTAAAGAACAATAATGTAAACCAAAAATGAAGGTGGTTTAGCTGAGGGATTTGGTGGAGAGATTAGCCAAAGGCATAACACAAAAATAAATAAGAAGAAATTACTTAATTATAAGAGGCGTAAGCAGGCTGTGAGAGAATCAGAAGGCTCAGTGGAGTACCAGGGTGCGATGGGAACAATTACAGGGGATAAAGACATTGCAGGAAATTAAATGATCTATTTGCATGTCTCTGCCACCAGTCATTTTGAATAGATACATGGATAATAAAGCTGAGGGGCTGTTAGAAAATAAGGGGTCAAATAAGATACGCTGCATGGAAGTGATACATTTTGGAGAAGATAGCATCAGTAAAGGCTTTTGACATTACTGTCTCTGAACAGTTAAGCACAGGCTCTGTTTTAGGCATGCTAGTGAAATTAATTGGACTATTCAGATGGTTAAAAGTACGAACTTACAGAAGTACTGACAGCTGAAGCCATTAAGATTGTGTGGTAGTAAGCAAAAACAAACTGTCACTAAAAATCCTGACTGTCCCATAAGACAGTAGGCTGACAAAGTTTGGACCAGTGTCGTTATCTTGACAGTTGCAGACAACTCAGCTTAACATCCCTAAATTAGTATGCGGTAAGAGCCTCTCTCCTGTAATACTTAAAAGGTGGCTTAGTTCAATGCAAATGCAGATAAAAGGGCTTTCTTTACTTGTTAAAAAAAGTCTTGGGATACCAAATCAATGAATTTATCACCTTTTAAATGCAAGAAAGCAGTGCAACTACACCATCTTATTTAACATAAGCTAACAAAAGACTGAGCAATATAAAACTGGTTTAATTGAGTCTGAACATCTAAGAAGAGAAGACAGTATAGTACACCTCACGAAAAAGCTGTGGCCAAGGCTGAATAGCATTTAGCAAGCTGCAAACATGGCATAGAAACAAATCAGGTAAGACACCACATCTCGCTTTGTTCCCTTCCCACACAGTAAATCACCAACGGAGAGCAGAAATGCAGGCTTAGCTTCTAGTGGGGGGAGAACCGGCACTGCCCTGCAAGGAGGATTCCCACTGGGAGTAATGCACAAAAGAGGAAACAAAAAGAAGAAGGAGCAGAAAAAAACATGCTCAGGTTGTCCCAAATTATTTGAGCTAATTGAAGCTGAAGAAGCTGTAAGGAAAGGCTTAGAAAGGGAGATGTGAACAACAAGCAGATCGATGCTGGTGGAGGAGAGAGAACCCAGGAAGGAGTGTTTTGAATTGCTCCCACACACAGCCAAGGTACGCTGTTCATGGAAAAGCCCTTGGAACCCAGTCTGCATTGGGTATTGAACTGGTGAAGTCATTTATTTCAGCAGACTAAATTTTCCTTTCCTCTCATGAAGTATTGATAAGAAAGCCCCAACTTCTGATAATGTGTTCTTAGAAAACATCTGGGGTTTTTTAATGCATGTATTTATTTTAGAACTTTAAAACTTTCCTCTGCTGCAAAAAGCACTGGAAATTACTGGCATACGGTCCTTGGGGATTCATGTCTTGATTCAAACTCATGGTCATGAGTAGCTACCCTGTCTCTCTGGCATTAGAGGGAAATGGCAGTCAGTCCAACCACTTCAAGACCTGATCTTCACATTTTATGACTTTTTGGTGAGGAAAGGCCCCTCAATATGAACCCCGCATAACACAGGGCAGCCCCTGGCTGAAGAATAACCAGGAAGAATAACTGCAAAATGAAGAACGGTGAATAAACATGGTGACTCACTTGACTAATCCTGCACCAGAGAAGATGAACAGTCGAACAGAAGAACTCACAGCTGACTCATGCGCTGAAAAGGGCTTGTTTGTCTCATCTGTCTGAGGTCTGAATAGCGCATATGCGCACAGAAATTAGCAAGGCTTGTCTGCAATTCACAGAGAAAATGGGTTGCATTCACAGCAAATGCTCACAACAAATATTTTGACCAGCCGTGGGTAACTTTCTTCATAGAACAATTCAAAACCATTTAAACTCGTTAGCTGCAAAAGTATGAATAATTCACCAGCACACAAACTGGAGAAATTCTTGTACAACAATCTGAGACTTCTTCTTATTTTGTGGGGTACCATCCCTTTCTTTGCTATGCCAAAGTTAAGTTACAGTTCTTTTTTATTTTTCCGTAGAACCAGAATATATGTAGATAAACCTCCCACTAAGGAGTAAAACACAGGTTGCATTAAGTTAATGTCATAGCTCCAAATTATTCTTCTGTCACATCCAGCGTAGCTATCTTAGGCTGTCCCAGTATGTCAGCTTCAGACAGGCATCACTCCTGTTGTGTAATGAAAAGATATCAAGTTTTTCCCCACAGCATCTGTGTGAGTCTATAAATAAAATTCCAAAGTAACTTTACACCCAGGATAGCAGACTGGATAGATAAGTGTACGGATTTTTTTTCTTCAGAAATGGTTAGTCCGATGGTGCACTGGATGCAAAGAGCAGAGTAGATTAAGCTGAGACCTGAACTGTATTTAAAAACATCAGAAATCCACTGCTTAGCTTATAACTGAACAGAGGCCAGTCACCCACAGATATCTGGCTGGCTTTGAGTTCCTGCTTGGAGTCAGCTGGAAGCCTCTGCCATTGCCAGTGAAGGAGAAATATACCAGCCTGCAGAAAGAAATTACATTGGTTTATTCTTTTATCATGCAAAAATTGCCTCTCAGTGGCTTTCTTACAGATACAAAAATATTCCCCATGTTATGTTTCTGCTGGAGGTTCTTCTATATACAAGTATTACGAGGCATTTTGCTGTCACTTCCCACTTCAGTTGAACTCCATAGCAACCACTAGCCCCTGAATTACACGATCCACATTCAAGTCGGTGTTACGAATCTCCTCCTACGTACACTCATTCATACTGTGGGCACCCTTACCAAATGAATACTTTGTCCCTGATGTTAATGTGACTGTGCGAGGACCCTTTCTTATGTGTAATGTGGCTGAAAAACAAGGACTTTTGCAGTTCCTGTGCTTGGGGAGGGAGAGTGTAGGTGGTGGAGCCCTTTGGACCCCCGGTGGGACCAGCTTCCACCGGAGACCCCTACAGGGGAATGGGGAGGTGACATCTGCTCTTCCCTTTGCCTCAGCCCAGGGACTTGTTACACCATCCAGCAGGGAATCAGTCCAAGATACACTCTCCTGAGAGCTCAAAAAAATCCCTCCCTGCGCTCTCCAGAGACTTGATCCCAAAGGGAGCAGGCAACCGATTGCAACCCAGCACAGCACAAGCTTAGGGATCGCCCATAAGGAGTCCACCTGGGTGCAGGAGGCTCATGGCTGGGCTGGGCTCCAGGCAGAGCGCTCAGCGCCGGGCAGGGTGAAGCCTCTCAGGAGCAGCGTGCAGCCCCGCTCTGCAGCCTGCTGCTGAAAGGAAAGGCCAGAACTGACTCTCAGGAGCAGTAAGACCATTCTTCTGGCTGTGGATTCATTTCGTTCCTTCAGGAGACAGTATTTCTGAGCTACACACTGGTGATTTTCTTGCCTTTTTAGTACCCAGAGCATTGTCATGTTTGCACACTGTGCAAACATCTCTGTTGAGAAGGAATAAGTGACAATCACAGAGAGCGTGTTATGATACTGTGGAAATTATCAAAAGCCCTACACTACAACACCTAAATGCAACCAATAAATCAAGACTACGGAGCCACTGCAGTAATTTGCCTGGATAGTCCCCAATGCGATGTTCCCTGTGAGGACCATGGGGAAGATGGGTAAAGAGTATATTCCAGCATGAGCACAGTCAGTGGGTCCCTGGTGGTTTCAGGGTAGTGGTCTTCACTGTTAGAAATTTAGGAGATGACATGTGGGAACAGGCTGATGGTCACAGCTCAGGATACCATTTGAGAGGTAGTTTTTGATTTCCTATCGTGGTCTTACCAACGTTGCAATACTGTTCCCTCAAAGCACAGCTGTAGTAATAATGAACAAAACAAATGCTGGTACATGAACGGCTTATAGTTAGCAGCATTAGGACTGATGACCTCTGTTGTTTTATTTTATTCTGTGTGATTGCATAGCCTTTCCTTATTCCCTTTTGGCACTGCAATCCATCCTTGCATCACACTAAGCTATTTGCTCAATTTCTCGCATCACTGCGTTCCACAAGTTAATTTTTCATTACAGAAAGGGAAATAATTTTCTTTTTAACATTATGAAGCTACTGTTTAATCACAGAAAGCAATTATACAGCTGCTTTTTTCTGTTATTAGAAGGTGCAAATGGCATCACCGATTCAGTCTCCCTGCTATCATGTTTTCTCTGTATGATTCCACTATATCTCCTGTAGCTGTATCTCTATCGCATCTTCAACATCTTTCCATTTGAAATAGCCCTGGACTTTTTGCTCCCTTCTGATGCAATTACCTCACTTGTTCATAACACTAATGAATTCCTTTCATTGCTCTTTTTTTTTTGGACAGTTGTATTTTTTACATCCCCTTCTTTTTGACATAATACAATGAAAAGTGAATTCAGTATTCAAGGTGAATATGGAATAGCAGCATACAAAAAAGAATACTTTATCTTTTCCTATTTATTCTCCATCTCATTCTTAATGCAGCCTAACATCTAATTAACTTTTCTGACCACCACTGCACATTAAATACACTTCTTAATTGTGCTGTCCATAATGACCTGATGTTTTTCTTAAAAGGTCAAAAGTAATTGAAAACCCAGAAGAAACTGCCTAGAGTTGAGAGGATAAAGGATCTGCATACAAGATGTGGCCACATATTAAAATCCAACATGTTCTTGCACTGCACTTAGATTTCTTTGCATAATAAATGCTGCTTTTCTAGGTCATTCTAGAATTTAACACAATTTTTGCTAATCTTCACTAACTTACACAACTTTCCATTTACTTTTTGTCACATCATCACTTACCTCATCTACGTTTGCCAAAAGAATATTACTGCTGGGCACTGTGATAACATGATTTTGCCACTTACAAATCCTACTTTCTGCCTGAAGTATCAGGGCCACTTTTATGTGCAGAGCAATAATTCACCTGTATATTTATTAACTTTTCTGAAAAGACTTTAATACAAGCTTCACAGGAAGATTCTTCAATTAGCTAACTAAAAGGTATATTTACATATTTTACCTTAAACATTTCTAATAAAATTATCTAATAGCTCCTTTTGTTGCAACCAGCCATTCTCACAGCAGACCTCAATGATGACTAGATCACATAGTAATGTTAAATAATTGCTCACCAATGCATATATTCTGAAAGTGCTCAGTTCAGAACTATAAAAGCCATATTATCGCTTGTGGATATTCAACCAGCACCTGGTTACTCACACAGCACTCATCAATCCAGAAAACTTTGAAAAATGTAGCAAAATGCCTGGAAGCTCGCTCAGAAATTCACTTTATCTCTGTTGCAAAGTTTCACTGTTCAGTTAAGAATCAAGACTCCTTCTGTGTGCTTGAAATTACAGTAATGAACCTTCAGCTGGTAATCGTAAGCTGACCATGAACCCAAAAGGTATGCATGAAGTCACCTCTTTCCTTCTAGTGCCTAGCCTGAAATCTCCATGAAGCTCTAAGTCAGAGGAGAAATCTGGTCCAGCTGAATCTCAGATACTTAGAGCCACAGACAGCGTACAATCAGTGTGCTTGACAGATGAGAGTCAAAGCTTGCTTGTGAAAACAGACCATATTTTTAAAAATATTCTGCTGAAGGGTCCCTTTTTCTTGTGTATGGAATTATGGAAGGTACATTTGATTCTACAGGCTGAAAAAAGTCAGAAAAATAGCAATAGAGAGACCAAAGTTTTATGAAAGAGAAAAGCAGAGCAGCTATGGGCAGTGAGCAGCAACGACACCAATGAAAACAAAGACATAATTTGCAAAGAAAGCAATCAGAAAAATCACCATTTTAGTGTCTCCCTCCAGTAAAAATGACATTTTAACTATCATAATATAGAGGATGATATAAAAATGATGATGTTATTAAAAAGCTTGGAGAAGCTCAGCAGGCCCTATGCCTGTCTGGTGGAGAGCATATTAGGGTTTTTCTAGAACAGCAAGAACAAACTGATGAAGCCATGTGGGATGTCATCACCAAAGGCAAATAATCAAAGCTGAATCTCTTCAGAGATATTGGGTAAGAGGTTATCAAGTCATGAGAAGAAGTGGCAAAAAATAGAAACACAAGTATATCTTAGGAAACACCTAAAATGGCTATTTAATCAGGCAAATAAGAATACACCTATGCTTATGCCTGGGCAGTGAAAATGGTAGATGTTAAAAAGATGTACAAAAGTGATGTCAGTCACAAAAAGGGTTATAAATTATTTTATTTGGAGACCCTCAGGGCCAATAAAAAACAGACATGAAAATATTCTAGTCATTTCTTATAAGCAAATGAAAAGGTATGTCAAGCATTAAGTATCAAAGAGGTTTCCCAATGGAACAATAGGTAACTTTGATATAGCTGACAAGATGGAGGAACTTGATATTATTGATGTAGAAATGATCACTGGGGACCTCAAAACAGATGCTCTAAAGATTCATAAGACAGCAGTCTAGGAAAAATTAACTGCAGATCCCTTCAGAAACAATGATGAAGAAAATTTGCTGTAATGATTCAACTGAGCAGGGGAGAACGAACAGGAAAAAATGAACCTGTGTAGATTTATGAAATAGAGAAGACTGTTAAAAGTGTATGGGATCATGATGCTGCCAGCTGCAAAGAAACTGCTTTGTACAGTTATGCTGAAAAGGATCTGCAGTGCTATGAAACTCAAGGAAAATGCGCAGTTTTCATCCTAGCCACTTTTGAGTGGATCATATTTCATGCAACATCGCTGAAGAAAGTGAAAGAATGAATAGCAACAACCATTCCCCCTAAGAGAGGAGCTGTTAGGGTTTTTTTTCAGAAATGCACTGAAAGTGTGGATACAGATACCAGAGAGGTATCTGTAGAAGACTCCAGACTTTACAGAATCCTTGATGAGAAAAGACGTGCCGTGATCCAACCAACAATGCGGAGTCTGGTCAAATGTTACCAGTGGAACTGGAAAATGGTACGTCTTCTTACATTTTCCAGGTTTGTCTCAGACTTCATTGGGTATTGGACCTCCCATGTGGAAAACAGTCGACAAGGAATTGCTTTGGGAGATCTGGATGCCATGGACACATGATTCTCCAATGTGTCCATCAACAAAAGACTGATAACCAAATGAATTTTATAACTACAAAACAGAAGACAAAAGTTATGGAAGACACCATCAGTCTGAAACATACTACATTGTAGGAGAAACCTTAAGAGCTAGTGTTGAATTTAATTCTATAGTCAGTATGAATGACAACTGCTTCTGTAATGACTCCAGTGAGGGAGGCGATTGCTCCTTTTGAAGGGGAATTAGTGAATACAGAAATCAAGTATCTCAGCTCTATACTATGTATCATTGCTAGCCTTTTACTAAGTGTATTTTTGTATGGAAGACAGTAATGAAGCAAAAGAGGTCTGCTGAAAGGAAGATAAATATCTTTTTCTGGTGATTTTACTACCACTTATGCAGAATAAGTCAGGTAAGAGGAACATAATTGTTCAGATCCAGAGACAGCTACAACGTCATGATGCTTGCAAGTGAGGAACTGAGCTTTCCTAGGATGTACAGGCGTTTTTTGACAAAACTGTCCTTTGGATGGGCTTTGGTTTTTGGTCTTTTTTTTGTTTGTTTGTTTGCTTTTTTCCTTGAAGTTACAAAATACAGTTTTCTGAGAGAATTGCAAGGCAAAGGGAAAAGAGCTGAGCCTAGAAGGACTCCCTGCAACACAAAAAGCCAAGTGGAATTTTTTCCAAAGCAGCAACCTGAACAAATTAATGGGACTTGCCCAGATCATTTAGAAATACAACAGTCTTTAGACTGGCTTTCTCGAAATGAATGAAGTAATTATGGAACAAAAATATTAAAATGTAGGTTGCAAATTGAAAATTAGAAACTGCCAGGGTTGCAGTTGTTCTCAAAATGCCCCCTGTGCAGCATCAGTGGAAAAATAGACTATAATCAATTTTTAAGTATGATTTCATGTACCATAATCACAAAGGGAAAAGTTAAATATATTTTAAAACTCTAAAAGCAGTACTTCATAATTTTTGAGTACACCATTTTCTGTGAATACAGTGTCTTGCTACATAATATCCATATTAAAAAAAAAAATGGCCAATCTATCTGAAACATTTAATCAACGCTTTACTTGTATTTTATTATCAGGATTTGAAACCTTAAATTTCTGCAGTAAACTCTGCCTTTTAACCAAGATTACTAATTCCATGATCTAGCAGCATGAAGGTTTTTTTCTGGGTGAAACGGGATGGATCTTTGTGTCTCATATTGACAGCAGTGGTGTGCAGTAACTGTTTAAGTTGAGGTCCCAAAGAAGGCAGAAATAGGACTGTGGATACTTGTATTGAATATATGGCAATGGTGAAAGGAAGTCCAGCCTGCTATCCTCTATTCCCCTGAAGTCAGTACAATTTTTTGCCAATTCCCAGTAGAGTACAGATTAATGTTGCAGATGCAGTGTGGTTCTTGGCTTGGAATAATAACGTTATATTTTGTCAGACTATCAAATTTTCTCAGGAATTGCCAGTGAAAAACAATTTAAGTGGTTTATAAACTATTAAAATTCAGTTGAGTTGAAAACAGAATTTCATGTGACACGTAATTGCAATGTTAGGAATTTAAAAAAAAAAAAGTTTCATTAATTTCTTATTACACAAGTTACCAGCAACCTCTTAAATCACTCTAACTTCTGAACAGTAGAGTATACTTATATGTGTGGATGTTTAGTCTCTGCCTTCTGGCAACCACTGTTTCAGGGTTTGCTTTTTCTGGGGAAAAGGGCTGCGTTTTAGGCTTCCTGAACAACTGGGAATTGTACATTGATCATGTAATATTTTATACCCTTCTATTTCTGTTTGTATTGCTTTTTATTGTGAAGCTAATATAATTAATTCAATTTTTTTTTCACACTTCTAATAAGAATTCTCTCATAGTCAATACAGAGAATTACTGAAGAAATGTGCTTAACTGAAGTCAGTACACTACTCATTCAATTATAAATAATTGCTCCCATAGCAACGTATGTAACGATTAAGTACAGAAAATAATAGACAGACAAAATTTTTGTGCTTTTGAACTCAATGCACAATGATGACCTGCCAGACGCCATTGGTATTTGTAGGAGGCAGCTCTGGAACCAGTTAGCTGGAACAACCTCCAAACACAAGCAGTAGTGATCACTACTATAAAGATACAGACAGCAGGGAGGCCTTGCTTTGTCAAAAATCAGCAAAAAAGAGTCAGTAAAAGGATCAGCAAACATTGCCCCAGCAAGTCTAGTTCTTGAGAAAAATGCCAGAAGGAAAACTTCAATATTAGAGGTAAACATGGAAGTCTTGGACAAATAAATGACCTCTTGTTCTTTACTTCCTCTTGTTTTCTGGAAAATAGTTGCATGCAGTCATTGGTACAAGCTTGTTTACAAAGTAACAACTGATTTTTTCATCTATTCCTTCCTGTAAAAAGAACTTTATAAAACCAGAAAGCCACAATTAATTTTCCTTGAGATGTAACTGGTTTGATGATTAGTAAGGGATTGGATACTACGATGAACATATTATGGTTTATTGGAATAGCTGCACCTTGAAATCTTTTTTAAAAGTAGCAAAGCCTACTTTTCAGGAGATGGCATTGGAAATGCTTGCACCATAACAGGAAAGATATGGCCTTTGGAAGATTAAATATATAAAAGCTGTAATTTTGTACCATGGGATGGCTTGTTAAAAGTGCAGAGTTTGTTAATACTACTTTGGGTGTCTTTTTTTGTCTGTTATTGCCTCACATTTTATACTATATTGAAAGGGGAAAATTAGTCAGGGAGAGTTCATTCCTATAGATCTAAGCACAGTCTTATGACACATTTGTTATAACATCAGAATTCATTTGCTTAAAAGCGACTGTAGTACATACTTCTCTTTGTTCTAGCCAATGCTTTGACTTCACAAAAATGTTACTAAAAAGGACTTATGACAATATCAGAGAAAAAATAGAAGTGATCAAGTCTTTGCAAAATGAATCACAATATGTTAGAGTTAGTTTCACTCCACAAACACACGCAGGGTGCTTCTAGCCTCTCCGTGTTGTTTTTTTCCCTGGTCTGCCAGAACTCTACATATTTCTACTCCCTTGCATTCAGTTGACTTAGCTTTGGTTAACATTTTGCAGTTTTAGTATTAATCAATAGTGCTTAACAGACAAGTAAACACACTGGTTTCATTTCAAGTATATTAAGCCATAAGGTACTTAAGCAAATATCTGATGTAAAGCATATGAATAGTCTCATTGCTGCCTTTTGTCTCCATAGTTGAATTTGCTGGGGTTGCATGTGATTATATGCATGGCTGAATCAGATATTATGAGAAAAACTTTTCCCTGTCTGCTTGCTCTTTGGAAATGATGAACCCAATATGCTTTTGAAAGAATTAGATAAGGTGGTTCCCTGACTTCAGCCATGCAATCATAGTTTGATGAAAGTCGGAAACCAGACTTTTAGTTTACGTATTCTGACCTAGTCTTGTGCACTAGTTTTATTAAGGGCCCCACGACATGACTGTAGACATGAATTATGCCATTTTTCATTCCAGAAATGGGAAACTGCATGACAGAGTACAGCACTGGCACAGTGGGACCTTGTGTGAGCAGGACATTGATGAACACCTTCCTCCCCTCCACTTGGCCGCAACACTTTACCCCTGCACACTGCCGCTCCCCCAGTCCCGACCAGAGCCTCTCCTCAGAGGACTCAGCTAATCGAGGTGCTGAGCTATAAATCACACCTGCTTCGTGATGCTGGACACTTCTTCCAGCATAACTATTTTCATTTTTTTCCTTTGTTTTCTATCATCCTGCTGTGCTCACACTGGAGCAATTCGCCACATGCAGAAATGAGTCTTGTTCATGGCTTTCATGCCTTCCTTAATGGCTTGGCACCACCAGCCTGGCAAATGGTTATTTTCTCAACATACCATTAGCATAGTAACCCTTCTTATCTTTATGGGTAATTCAGTATAACAAAATAACAATTTTTTTACTGAAGATTAATTTCTAGACATTTATAGTGATCCATAGCCTAGGCCAGGCTTAGGTGGCAGCCAAGAGATTTATTTTCCACCATGCCTTTGGGAGATGTAGAGCTTCTTCAAGGGAAAAAAAAACTAAGCAAAGGGCTTTGTCCTGCCACCTGCCCACCCTGTCTGCCAGGACTGAAGTCTCTCTGTGGGTAAGGTGGTGGCCAGTTCAGGTTTCCTTCTGTATCTTTTGGGAAGCAGGATTAAAGAAGACCCTGTCTCCAAGGCAGTGGTGCGACAAGTAGGAAACATAGAGTTATTTCTTCCCTGTGTCACTGATTCACTGCCTGACTGTGTTCGATCCCTGTGACCACCCCCGTTAGGCTCGGGGTGCACTCCTGCCCCAGGCTGCAGCCACCTGCACCGCTGCCCCAGGGAGCCATCAGCGGTCCCAACCCCCAGGGAGCCCCCGACCCCCTGATACGCTCTTCATTTAGGGAAGATATTCAATGCTTCTTTTCTCTTGTCCATTTAGATGGCAAACTTTCTAGGGTGGGGGTTAAGCCTTGTTTTATTTTTTCATCCTAGTGTGTTAGGACCAAGATTAAGGCTGATTGCAAAAAATGAACAAATTCACATAGGAAATTGATTGCCGGTGAGCACAACTGGCCAGTACGAGGGCAATGCCCTTTTAGATACATCATGCAATAAACAGTCACCCAGCTCAACAGCCGTGGTCTGGATTGACTGGGCAAGAGTTTTGATACAGCCGCATTTAAAGTCTGTGCATTTTATTATGTTTGACAATTGCCTGTAGGTTACCTCTCTGCGTTATATGTTGATATAACCTTCGCTATTCACTGTCTTTCCCTGACTCTAGTGCAGTTGAACGAGATGATAGCACAGTAAATTCCTTAAAGTTCAAATCCACTATCTTAAAACAGAATATTTGGCTTGGCTTGGTAGGTCCAGTAGTACTCAAGAACAGCATTTAACATCCTGGAGACTAGATACTCAGCTGTGACAGAACTATACCCCATGTATTCCAAAGCTAAAATGAAGATGGCTTTACACTAATTAAATTTCCTTGGATGTAAGGATGCAGCTGCTGATTAGCAGGTCCAGCAAGAGCTCTGAAGGCCCTCCTTGTGCTGCTGTTCTCCTCGATGGCAGCCAACAGGACAGGACTTGTGGCTCCTGCATCATCTGAAGCATTCCTTCCATGAACATGTAGTGAACAGTACGTCTGCACTGCGACGTTCCACAACCAACCATACTCAGTGCCTCAGAAAATCCTTGCCATGGGAAAACTCAGTACAAGTAAGACAAACACAAGAACGTGCCATTCTCACTAGCTGCATCTGCATACTCCTCCCAACAGAGTATTTGCTCCCTGATGTTTTCCTTAATTCTTAGGACTTCTTTTACTGGGGTCATGTCAGAAAGCCCCTATTGGAGGACTATTTCCAGATGGGCTGCCTACCTAGAAATTCTGCAGTTTTCCAAGTCACAGATAGGCATATCAACCTTTTCACAAAGTTAGGATAACTGCATTATTTAGTGGTTTCAAACAGGTTCTCATCCAGCAAGAAGTTTGTAGCAGACCTTGGAGACAATGAGTTTTGCAACCATTATGCCCCTTAGCACACAGTGAGTGGGAGACACGGCCCCGTCATAGGAAACAATGACACTGGAGCACCATAAAATATCAGAACTATCCATTTTCAAATATAGTTGATGCATAAAACACCCAGCATGTATTCAGAATCCCAGATGGAGAAATTGTTTTTACAGCATTTCTTATATATAAAATAATCTGTTGGATTTTTAGATACCAGAGTTTACTGGTATAATGTTTATGTTCTTAAACTGCGAGGATAAACTCCGAGTTTATGCCCCTCAGAGGCTTTTGACAAAGCAAAATTAATCCTAGAAATAGGGGATAGGAAGTTACCTGACAGCATCTCATACATCTCCTGCACTGCTTCATGATAAGTACTCCTAGTTTGTCTTGACTTCTTCAGTAAAAAATCCAGTGATGAGAAGTCCACAGAGTGCCTCCATTACCTGTTCAGATCCTGAACCAGCTTAATAATTGCAAAACGTTTTCTAATTTTTGGAAATCTAATTGTGTTTAAGATTACTTAATTTGCTCTTATCCTGTATTCCCATCCCCAAGGAAATGTGGAACTTTTCACTACCACCTTTTATTAAGGTAAACTTTTATATGTAGGATAATTTGTATTTCATCTTTTATTGTCCTCAACTTTTATTACATTATCATATTTTCCAGACTTCTTATTTTACTATTCTTTTCTTGACTTATCTCAGATTTGTCTCTCGTGCTAGTACTTAGATTACAGGTCAGTTGAGGTGAGTAAAGGTGAATAACTGCTGGTCTCCTGCAGACAATATTCCTGTAATACAGCTCAGAGACATTCCTTCCTCAGTTGTATCACCTTATTGTATCATTCAATTTGTAGTCCATTCGTTACCCCCAAATCCTTTTTGCCCAATCAGTATTTTCGCCATTAATTAACCGTAAATACCCTATTTAACAAACCAAGAGGTGAGAAAATCCCAGTAGAGACAAGCGTATCAGCCAGGACTAAACAAGCAACGGCAGGTATATCTGGTGTCTCACAAGGCTCATTGCCTTTTAACATGGGGTCTACATCTGATATGCCTCTTTTTGAAGTAAACCCCCAAATGATCACAAATTACTTTAAATGAATCATATAAAATGTTCTCTGAAAGAAAGCGAATGCACATGTACCTGTGTATACATTTTAGCAGAGAATAATAATGCGATGTTAGAAAAAGGAAAGGTATTCATTGGCAGCTACGGCATACGCAAATTGCCATTTTCCCCAGAGTTGCAAAGCTCTTTTATTCAAACAGAATTGAAGGCTTTATCAGGGTGAAACTGAATTTAAATTGCAGTAGCCAGCTAAAAGTGGCTTCCATGTAAATGAGAACCTAAGAAATTGAAAGATTTCCTACTGTCTCTCCCAAGGTCAGAGTTTATTCCTCCTCCTTTTTTATCTCAGTTCTCGAATGAATATTGCAGTGTATTTGGAAGCAGGATTTTTCATCAGTCTCTTTCTCTTTCAATATAAATAACATTTCTCCTTTTGTACTTACACAGGAGATGGGTAGGATTATCCCTGGGACAACACGGCAATGTATTCCTATTCAGAAACCTTGCAAAGTGAGAACAGCTTAGAGGATCACAGATCCAAGATAATAGGAGAGCATGGAGATACCTCAGATAAGATTATCACACTCTGGTGTAGATTTTCCTGGTCAGAAATACCTACACAAAAGAAATTCTGTGTGCTAACACATACTCTAGCACTCCAAAGGGGTATAGACACCACATATACTCTGTAGATTGACCTGTGCATATTTAATATACATGACTCTTGGATGTTTAATGTACATCTCTTGGATTTGTTGTGAAAGGAAGACAGAAGGAAGGAAAGAATGAAAAGTTTAGCACTGGCAAGTGGAGCGCATGTTCCTGATCACACCGTAGGATTGGCCTTGTGCTTGTTAACACTTTTTTTCACCTTTATTACTTCCTTCATATCTGAACGTATGGAATTCAGTTCCTCTACTGGCATGGTATAAAACCAGAGGAGCTGAAATTACGGCTTTGCGGAAGGGAGCACAGGACTACCTATGGGAAAGAACAAGGAAGGCGTGGGATAGCTTATAACTGAAACTCAATGAAGAAAACCATATTGGTCTAAAAAGATTAAAAAAAAGGAGTCTTGAGCTTCCTGCTTTGTTTGTTCAGACCGTCAAGTGCATGTCTTGTAAAGTATGTGAGAGTAAAGTACACATGAGAGTGGTTCTACTGGATCAGACCAAAGGTTCCTCTGGCCCCAAATCCTTGTTGTGACAGTGACCAGCAGTAGGTCCCTAACAAGGAGTTTGATACACAGCAGGTTGGCAAGGTTAAAACAGAAAACACGCTAATTTGCCTCTGAAAAGCAAATATTTCTTCTTATGTATATTCATACGTTAACGTCAAAAAGATGGCAGTCAATAGCTTAGAATTTTACAGTTTCAATCAAATCCTGAATTTTGGTGCTCTAAAGATGTATTATGGTATATTATATAAGTAACCCTTACGTGTTTTTCAAACAGACTGTTATTGGTCATATAGCATCATAACACCACTTGGTGCTGTGATTTAAACTGCGTATATGAAAGATAACTGGCACCACATGTGTGAATGCATGCACCGACACGTGCCATCCACTGTGTGTCTGCATTGGAAAAGTGGAACAGTGATACCTTCTTTCTATTAAGAAAAAGCACCAATGAAGATATTTGCATATTACCTTTCCTTTAAAAATTAATCTTTACTGATGCAAGCTTGCTCAGCATGAGCAGAAAATAGGCAGTGCATAGGAAATAGTTCCAGCAGGAGGCTAACTGGCTGGCTTTGCCCTCTGTTCCCTGCTACAAGTGGACCCTCCAGGAGGTTTCCAGAGCTGAGATTATCATGGTCTGGGAGCAAGGGATAGTTGCTTTTTACTGCCCCTGTGGTTGCTGCAATTATTAAAAATAAAAACTGTGAGAGTGCAATCAGAATTTAAGAAAAAAATTTCCTCTTCCTCAAGGAGTGACTCCATTTTCTTCTCTTTGGGAATCAAGTCTCCAGTCATGACATATTAATTATGCTGCTCCACACGTTTTATTGGCTTACCCATATCAAAAGAGGCAAAATGTCTTGTACAGAGGAGCTTTAACAATTCAACCATTATGTTGGTTTATTGGAATCTCTGTACTCCTCCATCCTTTCCCCTGGCTTCCACCTCTGTCTGCTGTGCTAAATTTTTAGGTGCCTGTGGCAGACAGGTGCTTGTACCACTTCTTTCCTCACACTGTCAAGGGCATCCCAGAGACAGATGGCCGGGGCACTCTCGCCAGTGCAACCATGAGAGCTTTCTCCCTCGTCCTCCAGCCTCACCACGGCAGGCAAGCACCCTGAAGCAAGGTTATGGTAGTGGCAGTGTAGAGGTTACCCCAATGTGCCGTTCAGCCATTTCATGGAGCTCGGCACCCTCCACACCATGAGCATCCTGACCAAATTCATGCTGTCCAATGTAATTTCTCTGGGATCACCCAGCCTGTGAACCACACCTGTTCCTGAGCATCCCTCATGCTGCTCTGAGGATGCTGAAAGCAAAGGAGACTCAGCACCTACCAGGGTGTGGTGAAAAAAAGCGACTATTTTTACATAAAATGCAATTGATACAGAGGCTCAGAGTTCAGAGGAAAGAGTCTAAAACAAATCATGGCCTGGGGAAATAATGTATCAAGAAAGTATTAGAATTTTAAAACTTCAAATGTATTTAAGGATTCCAGCTCAATATCTCCACTCTTTTCTGATGCTTCTACTGCATGTTGCCTATTAAATATCTAGTCAGAGATTTAAGTTTTTTTTCCTGCCCTGACTCTTTGCAGTCTTCCTGCTGCAATACATGAATTTGCCTTAACTCCTTTTGATTAGATTGGCAAGTTAGAAACTGATCAGAATATCAGATATTTAGAAAATTCGATTCAGGAAAGGCTCTGACAAAAAAAACCCACATTCTGATCTCTTCCTACAAAGTCTCACCTCAAAACAATCCTGTTTATAAAAGTATTCATTCATGGTTACTAGCTGTTCCCAAGGGTCAAAGGGACAAAGAGCCAAGTGGGATGTCATATTGTTTGGCTTCATATTATTCTGTTGATATAGCTCTGTTATAATGTTCTTTTGCAGAACCCAGCTGCGAAGATGACATACATGGCCCATGTAGCCCATGGGTCATTTTCTAGGGATGACGGACAAGTGCTACCACAACTGTATGCAGTTTCTATTTTCTGCCACCCAGACATAAACCCTCACACAAAATTTGGGTCTTTTGAGACACTCTGGGAAGGAAGGGAGGGTGGTGTGCATGTGTGTCTATGTGTTTGTTGTGTACATGTGTTTGACTGTGTGTATTTTTCTTAATCAACTGTCCTTCTCTCTGGTTTATAAAGCTTGGGGATTGGATTTGGTTTCTTTTCTCCACAGGAGGGGGGTGGCACAGAGCCACTTTCCAGCCTGCCCTTCGTTTCCCTTTGTTATCCCGCAGGCCAGTTCCAGCAATTGTCTGTCTCACCCACTGGCACCGTCCTTCACAGCTCTTCATTCAGCCCTCAGCCCAACACCATCCACTCACCTTCTCTTCCCCCTCACTATGGGTTTGATTGCCCTACTCCCTCCCCACCACTGATTCCCCCCCCCTCCCCTTTCAGTCAGGCTTATCTTGTTCTTCAGCATATGCTTCATAACTTTCCCAGCTGCTGTTTTTCTTTCTCTTTTTCAGACATTTTCTCTCTCTTCTTTGATTTCCTTCTTAGCCCTGTCCAGGACTGTCATTTGTGTATGTCATCCTTCTGTCATTCATATGGACTACAACTGCCTTCCCAAACATGACTTCCATATCAAATGGTACTAACTGAATTAAGTTGCCACCTCCAAGCAAATTAAAACATTTCAAGACTGAGGTCCTTTTCATCTTCTTTGTCCAACATTTAATTTGCGCATCTGTTACTCCCTGAAACGAGTATTCTGCTTATGCTACACTTCCTTCCTCTACTTCCCTGAATTCTGTTACTATTTCAGACTACCTTAGTAATGTAATAACGTAATGCAAATTATTTTTTAATACAGTGTGCTTCTAGGCAATTTATTGGTCAATGCAACACGTGAACCACAACCTCAATCTACATTACTGTAAGCATCTCCCAACACAGAAGAACTATCTGTTAACCAAACCCCAAGACCTGCTGTGTAAAAATTATTCCGGTGTTAGGGCTGGCCATATTTCAGCTGTAATCTCTTATAATAAACAGCTATGAGGCTGAGTTATTGCCACAGTTTGCCTGTGACTATAAATCAGTCTCAACAGATGTTTATTCCTTCATATTCTATTAAGCAGCTGAGATTATCCTTGAAATATATTGGAATAATCAGCATTTGAGACATATTCATTTATACCAGCAGGATCTGTTGATGATAACATCCTTGCGATTACACCACTATGAACATTCTCAGAAAGGACATCATTTTTTCTATTGCGATCCTTTAAAATATTTATAGCTGTCTATTTACCGTAATGTCAGAGTATTTCCCTGCCCTTTAGCCTATCTCAATACACCTTCCTACAGAATAGTACGTATCTGACATTTGAGGCTCCTTGGTTAATAAAAGAGAATTTATGGCTAGCAGCTGACTTGGGAACGTATGTTGTAAATAAAGCAGCGTTTCTTTCTGTCTGACTTACTTAGAGAATTTTTGGATCGATGTGGCAGCTTCTAAGACACAGCAGTCCAGACATGAAGACAGAAATTGATTATTATTTTGCTGCAAAAGACAACGGGCAACCTTCTGCCCCCCTACCCCAAGACCCTATTCACAGAGGATCACGATTAGAAATAGTCCTTGTCCTGGCTTTCTACCCAGAAATAAATTTTCCTCTGGCTGAACAACCTTGAAGGAAATACCTTTACTTGGGAGATTAATGAACACCTCCTGATGAATTACTTGTTCACCTAAACCCCCCATCTCCCTGGTGTAGGAGCAGGATATATTTGAAGGCAGTAGCAGACCTAGGAACAGCCGAAATGGCACTCTTATCTGACTTCTTTAAAAGCTTTGCTAGAGGTGCATCAGAAGAGCGAAGATTTAGGTTTGGTGAGACTGATGCAATGAGAAAGTGTGAGAAAGAGTATTCGTAATCCAGCACATGGCATATTTGTTTTTATGTGAAATCCTGGTTCAGGTCTCATCAAAACTGTGCGTTTGTATGTATGCACGTATTTGTTTTACAAACAGGGATTTTTTATGATGCTAATTATTTTGTCAAAAAAGTTCCTGACAAGATCAGTTTGACATCCTTGTCTGTTGATATTACTCCACAATTTCCGTTCAAAAATAGGGTGCTTTGTAAGCACTGGTATACATGAAGCTTTTGTGGGTTCATCCAAATACAGGTGTGAGTTCACACCTTGTATTCGGATTATTCTGCACCTTTGAGGACTGAGCTCTGATCAAAATGAACAATGGTCCTCCCCTGTGTGGATTGTCTAGTGTACAGTAATATAGCTCAACATTTTTCCTCTCCCTCAGTGTGGAACTAACCTGATCTCTTTCTTTTCTATCCATCTGCTCATTTTCACTTATTCGATACCTCTGAAGTTTTCTGTTCTGTATCATATGGGATTAACACCAACTAACAGAACCAAAATACACTATGCAGGACCTAGAGAGAAAGTGATGACATTATCTTGAAGAAACCTGTCTAAAAATAGAGCAAAATTGAACCAATGCATGCTAAATGAATGAAAACGTGGCACCATGGCAGATTTCAGCTAGTGATTTGGAGATAAGAATTATCGTTCCCTGTGTTTTTTTCTTAGTGATCAAGGAGGTTTTGGTCAAAACAATATTCGCCATCTTTTTCAACGATGTGGAAGCAAAAAAAAAATTCTTGCCAGTGAACTTTGCAGATGTCACAAAACCCATGCAATGATAATTGATGAGGAGGACAGGTTTAGCTCTGCAGAAGAGCGTGAATCACATGCTAGACTGTGCCCACATTATGGATGAGAACGTATGACACATTTATCAGTGGTGTTTGTATTTTAGGAAACAGTGACTTGGAAGCAGATTTGAGCTGAACATGAGCTCAAAATGTGAGAGTACCCAAGAAAACTGTGACAATCTTATATCTAAAAGGAGGGAACTACTGAGCAGAAGATATGGTGTTACCACATGATGGTTTATTAGTGCAAGTTTGTCTTCAGTTCATCCATCTGCGCATGAGCAACAACACTAAAATGATAGAAAAGGTCCAGAAAAGAATGATAAAGAGTATTAGCAATCTGAAAAATCTTCCTAATTCTGAGAGTAAAGAAGTTCAATGTATTTAAGCTTTTACAGCACAAATATATTGCAAGACAGTAAGCTAGTGCAATACTTTGCAGAACATTATCTTTGCTGTGCTGGCTGCCCACGAGTATGTTCTTTACCTTGTGGACAACAAAAGGTTATTTTGCCCTCAAGGAAAACAGGGCTAGCTGTTTTGCATTCACCATGGTTAAAAGTGAGCACAAGAACCACTTATGTAGAGTAACTAATTTACTAACTACTAATTTACTAACTTACTAATTAATAATTACTAATTTACTAACTAATTTTTGTTGCCTGATGGTAACTCACCCTACAGTGCCACATCCCCAGTGAATTCAAAAGTAAGTTAAAAGATGACGTGGTCAGGACACAAAAGTACAAACATAAGAAGCTATCATATTTTCATGGTCCCTTTAAACTAACACAATCCAGCAGCTGGAAGCTGAAGCTGGAAACATTGAGACTGGAAATGAAAACCTAGTTTTCTGGAGATGTTAGATCTATCAATTACGTTCTTGAAGCTAAAATTACAAATGTTTCTAAAAGATCACCTAGAAGTTTTATCTTCGATACAGGGGATCCCTTAAGAATATCTTGGGTCTGATTTGTCCAAGCAGTCACATTACACTAATAACAACATTTCCTTTTAAAAATCAATATATTTGTAAGATCAAAAAGTTATGAGGCTGCTTCTCCCTCCTTCACATGCGATCCATGCAGCCACTATACTGACAGGAGTATAAATGGTAAGAATGTCTGGACTGAAAATCAGTGTATGGATTATTGCCATGCTGCCTTTAAATGATCCTTTATAAATTACGATTTCTTTATAATTGACCCCTTATCATTATGATTTTATAATAAAGAAAGAGAAGACACAGCCAGATGCAAATGAGATTAACATTAGGAAAGGCATGCTGAAGGCTGAGCTCTTACTCTTCCATATCAGCATCACAGCATTGTACGAATTGACTGCATGAGCATTCAGGTGAAGTGTAAGCTTCTAAACACCTTGCCACCTCTGAAGATATCTCTATAGAAAGGTTGCCGAAGGTATATGTTTGTAAGGTATAGACAATGCCTGTTTGTTTGGGATTTTTTTTTGGTGAGATATATATGAATATATATTTCTTCAGATCAATAACCTTCTTCGCCTCTCCTTAACAAGACACTGCACTCATCATTTCCTGTTCCTTAACAGCTTTTGCTCTTGTTGATTTAGACAGTAAAAAAGGAGGAGGTCATCCCTCTATTTACTTACAGCCTAAATCCTGTCCCAAATTCCTGCAGCACTTGCAGTGCTACAAAAGCCCACAGAAATGATACTTCTTGCCATTTTAACCCATGGAGGTGTGTTGAGCTTCAGTGGCTGAAGAAAAGTAAAATTTTTAATTTCACTGAGGAGTCTCAGGAAATTATATCCTATCCTTTTAGTCTCAGCCTTTCTTCTTTGAAGGTTAAAATTACGTTTTCAGAAACAAGGTATCTTGCTTGCAGGATCACTTTAGTTTTTGCCCATAGACACATATACATGAATGAATATCAAAGGACTTGCAGAAAATCTGAGCCAAAACCTGACAGGAATCAATGTTCTGTCAAAATCTCAGTGTAGGAGCCTTAGACAGCAGCACACTCAGCTTTCCCAGAGCAGGACCTGATGTACGAGGTTAATCACAAGGATTCATTTTGTTGAGGGATCACAAACCCAAAGCTGGCTCTATATAATACCTAAATCCCTTAATGCAGCCAGCAGAACCACAGTGCTTCTGTCTTCTAAAGCTGATACTTTCTATTAATTCAAGATACCTGTTCATTCATCTTTCTTTCCAGGCCAATTGCTAAGGGAAGGTTTTTGTGGTTGGAAGAAAGGCAAGCTCACAGTTCAGAAAGACAGGAGATAAACTACTGGCCCCTTTGTAGTCAATAGGACTTTTATCACTGTCTTCAGTTCTGGTTTTCACCAAATACTTTTGTATATGCAAAGTTACTTTTCTGTAACTTTTTCTGTACATTTATTCACCAGATCTGTACAAGCAAAGGAAAATTAGAAACACTTCTGAACTCTGTTTTCACATGGAGATGAAAGGTCTTCCCAGAAAACAAGTAACATGAAAAGTTGCAGGCATATGTGTATTGTTCTCTAATAATTTCTATAACATAAATTCAAAGCTCCAATCTATTGACTACTAAGGATGAGACACTTTCATGGACATCTTTAGACACTGCCAAGACAAAATCCTACCTGGAACTCATCAGAATTTATGATACTTGAAACCTGATCTGAATTGTGTTCTTTGGTCTAATTTTTATCAAAATCTGCAGAACACATGGCAATCCTACAGCTGATTACATTTCTCCATCTCACTGTGAATGCAGGGAAAATGGCATGGAATGACTTCTGACAGAGAGGACAATGTGAACATGATATTCCTGGACTAACCCTTTTTCTCTGTATCACTTCAAATAGGTAGTGAAAGCTGACTAATCACATTAACATTTAAGGACATCATTTTATAATAATGGCTGGGAGATATCCTTGTTCATACTATTCTGTAAGGAAGTGACCTGAACTTTGCATGAATCTCCCAGTTATCAGACTAACAAGCATACAGTAACTAAAGTGTGTAGAAATCACAATGCAGTATGTGGAAATCTCGTAACACAGGCTGTAATTCATGAAATGGTTAAAACAAAAAAAAAAGATCTGTTAAGAAGTCTGGAGACAGAATAAATATGGTCAGTTCCTTCTGTACCAGAAGAGCTACAAGAACCTCCATATGTTTTGAGACATTTGCTTTCTGTCAACCTGTTTGGCTAGTCTATGATATTACTGAAGCAATTATATAATAGGCATTAATGTATTTATAGCAGACAGACACTATATGGCTAAAAACTGGAAATATTTGTGGAAAAAAAAATTAGCTACTTATCTGACACACTGATATCAGCCAACCCTATCCTGGGCTGCATCAGAAGGAGTGTGTCCAGCAGGTTAAGAGAGGTGATTCTGCCCCTCTGCTCAGCTCTCATGAGACCCCACCTGGAGTACTGTGTCCAGATCTGGGGCCCCCAACATGAGAAGGACATTAACCTGTTGGACCAAGTCCAGAGGAAGGCCACAAAGATGATCAGAGGGCTGGAGCACCTCTCCTGTAAGGACAGGCTGAGAGAGTTGGGGTTGCTCAGCCTGGAGAAGAGAAGGCTCCAGGGAGACCACATAGCAGCCTTCCAGTAACTAAAGAGGGCCTATAGGAAAGATGGGGAGGGACTCTTTATCAGGGAGTGTAGTGATAGGATGAGGGGTAATGGTTTTAAACTGGAAGAGGGGAGATTTAGATTAGATATTAGGAAGAAATTCTTTACCGTGTGGGTGGTGAGGCACTGGAACAGGTTGCCCAGAGAAGTTGTGGATGCCCCATGCCTCAAAGTGTTCAAGATCAAGCTAGATGGGTCTTTGAGTATCTAGGTCTAGTGGGAGGTGTCCCTGCCCATGCCATCTAGAACTACATAATCTTTAAGGTCCCATGCAACCGAAATTCTATGATTCCATATACCCTTATCTCTCAATGGTATTATGTCTGAAGAATGAGAGGTGATCAAATCAAATGAAAGATTTAGTGAAATGGACTCATGGTTACAAAATATTTTACTGAAAATGGCTTTGCTGCTTCAAGTATGGGCACATATACTCCATTACAAGTTGAGTGTGAGTGTATGTAAAAATATAAGGACACTATCTACATTTACCTACTCTGATCCCAGTTGGCTGCAAAAAGCAGAAGAATCTTCCTGCCACAGTGGTCGCGATTTTCCAGTACTCCCGGGAACCCATCTGTCAGAGCTCGTTTGATTCCTGGATCATCAGCCTTGAAGTTTTTAAACATATCCAGATTTAATTGGCGATACTGGAAGTACTGAGCCAGCAGTCTGAAGGCCTCAGTTTGGTGAAACTTTCTGGCTCGGAGAAATCTCAAGATGAAGGCATCATCTGTACGTAAAAATCCAATGTCAGGCCTCGTGATGATCATGTCCCTGACCTGCTGGATATCCTGATGCAAAATGTCTGGGTTTTCATTCAGTTCCAGGCGGGCTTTCTCTATAGTCTCTGGACTAAGTCCAGCCTGTAAGTGGGTCATCTCTGCAAAACACTGTTTTCCAAATTCTTAACTTCAGACGTTTTAGTGGGAGAAGTGCTGATCCCATTCAATTGATGTGAGCATGAGCCATTCAGAAGCTTTTTGCTATCGAGCTGATATTTAACAAATGAAAGTGAAGGGCTTTTCTTATTCTTGCAGAAAGAATAACAGGCAGTTCACATGTAGTATAATCCATCCAAAGGAAAGTGTTGTTTATTCCATAACTTACTAAAAGAAAAAGCAAATATATAAAAGAAAGATTAAATACATATATAAAGCCTACAGGAATGCTTTTCTGAACTTTATATACCAATAAAATTGCTTTGTGTGCTTCATATGTAAGAGGATACCAGTCAAATAATTTCAGAATGGCTGCATTTAAGATAAGGCAGTCACTGACATCTTGAATGTATGTATTCAAGCTTTCAGGAAGGCAATCTTATTAACTGACAATTAATACTAATCCGTATCAGCATATTATTAGAATACACTTTGCAAATTTGTCTTACAAAAGTGTGGGAGTTCCAGCATCCCATAATTTCAAGCCCAGAATGACAAAAGCAAAAATAGTGATTTTTTTCCACTCCTAACACGAGCTACATTTCAGCTTCCTAAATATGCAAATTTACACTTATCATATTAAGTATAACAACTGTTGATTTGGTTTTATCACCCTTACTGTCAGCTCGTAGCTTTCCTTGAATTAGCCTCCTAGCTGATAGTAAAACAGATTTTAAAAAAACCTAAACTCTACCAACATCAGGGGTATTTTCTACTTGGTAAAACCTCACTGAAAATATTTCCCATTGAGACTTAATACATCTTCATGGGAAACTTCCCATGAATAAAGTGTTTGATGAATCTAATCCGACAGGGTTCGTGTTTTAGTTGAAAAGAGATGTATTTTATTCCAAATTCTTTTTTCAGTTTCTTTCCTGAATACCTAGTTCTGAATTTCATTTTAATTCCTGTACTTTACCTAGAATTTGTTTTTACAAGTATTAGAAGAAAAGCCGCTTAAGCTGTTATGTATGAGCAAAATGGTACAGTGAATCTCTTATATTTCAGTGACATAATTAGCAAGGGTCTGTCATCGAAGTCTGTGTAGTTACACTTGTGTGAAATAAGATCAAGGTCTGTTCCAATGTGAAATGTGTGTGAGGAAAGCTCAAGATCCATCCAATTTTTCAGCCATCAAAAAAACAGACAAGCAAACAAAAAACCCCACCACTAAACTGCTCTTTCTCTCTTTCTAATTTCTGAAAAAGAAAAATTGGTTTTAAAATTTAAAAGAAAATCCCTCAGTGAAAGACATACATTATTGTATTTGGAGAAAGCTGTTTGGAAAGTTATGAATTATTTATAGCAAAACAACCATTTCACTCGGCTGCTCCCCTGGGTTCAGCGTTCTCGTATCAAACAAAGGGGGAGAGCAGCAGCCAGCGCACTTCTTCATCCAGGGGCTGCTCAAAGTTACATTGCAGGACCTGGAAGTCAACCAGCACAAGGGATGCCCGAGTTACCTGTTTTTCAAGCTTGCATGTCATTGATAAAAACTACATTTTAGATGCCACAGCTGCAGCCCTGGGATGAGATCCCTAAATTTGAATACAGACAGTTTCTGCATATTTGCTTAAAGGACATTTGTGGCGGGAGATAAGCTTTTAATTCAACAGCAGCGTGCATTAGTCTCGTCTGTGGGTGATACAAAGGAGAGTTTGTACAGCAGTCTTTTTCTGTATTCACTGTGGAGCTGGAGTTAGGAAGAGCTACCTGCAGGGCAGCGTAACTGATGGTTCATCAGCCTGGGAAAACTTGGGAAAAGGCAGAGCTGGGAGGAAAGAAGGCTGGCTGCCTTTGACAAGTCACTACGGAGTGCAAATGACTCCAGAAAAGCAAGCCCTGAAGTTTTGAGGGGGTAATCTATGGGTGCAAGTTATTCAATTCTTAAAGAAATGAGAGTTGTATTAAAGGTGGACACATGAAGTAACAGTTATTTGCTCTCTTCTCACCTCTATTAGACCAAATTCGGAGAACTCCGATGGTATCAGCTGAATTCTACTGATGAAAAACTGGTGTAGGCCATGGGAAAATCAGGCCAATATTTTGTGCTTAAGATCTCAAATTAATGGTGGCATTAGCATTTTCTTGCATAAATCATGTTTTTAGCTACAATTGCCTCCATGAGCTAGTTAGGGGAACTCAGTGTATTTAAGCGTGGCACCATCATTGGGGGAGTGTGGTGTAAGGATTGGTTCTTTCCCTAGTTTTAACAGTAAGTCATAAGGAGCCTGGCTGTGCTCGAGGTTGGTCGGCAGAGGAGTGGAAGCAAGGAGCTTGTCTAAGGTCTGCATCATGTCTGGTTCAGAGCTCAGTATGAATTCAAACACCTTTAGAACTTCTGTGACTTAGAATTACAGCATCATAGAATCACAGAATGGTTTGGGTTGTAAGGGACCTTTAAAGATCATCTAGTCCAACCCCCCTGCAATGAATAAGGCATCTTTCACTGGATCAGGTTGCTCAGAGCCCCATCCAGCCTGACCTTGAACGCTTCCAGGGATGAGACATCCACAACTTCTCTGGGCAACCTGTTCCAGTGTCTCACCACCCTCAGAGTAACAAATTTTGTCTTTATATCCAACTGTTACCCCATGTCCTGTCACTACAGACCCTGGTAAAAACTCTCTTTCTTTCTTATAAACCCCCTTTAAGTACTGAAAGGCTGCAATAAGGTCTCCCTGAAGCCTTCTCTTCTCCAGGCTGAAAAACACCAACTCTCCCAGCCTTTCTTCATAGGAGAGGTGTTTCAGCCCCCTGACCATTTTTGTGGCCCACCCCTGGACCCATTCTAACAGAGCCAAGGACTTGTGGCAGTTAACTGTGACCCCCCCAGTGGGTTCATCCATTTTCTGGCAGCTTGTGGGAGTAGCACTGTCCCTTCCTCTGCTCCTTTTAGAGTCACAGAATCATAGAATCATTTAGGTTGTAAAAGACCTTTAAGATCATCAAGTCCAACCATTAACCTAACACTGCCAAGTCCACCACTAAACCATGTCCCTAAGCATCACATCTACCCGTCTTCTAAATACCTCCAGGGATGGTACCTCAACCACTTCTCTGGGCAGCCTGTTCCAATGTTTGAAAACTCTTTCGGTGAAGACATTTTTCCTAATATTCATCCTAAACCTCCCCTGGCGCAACTTCAGGCTGTTTCTTCTTGTCCTATTGCTTTTTACTTAGGTGAAGAGATCAACAGCCACCTCGCTACAACTTCCTTTCACGTAGTTGTAGAGACCCTCCTCTTCAGGCTAAACCATCCCAGTTCCCTCAGCTCCTCCTCACAGGACTTGTTCTCTAGACCCTTCACCAGCTTTGTTGCCCTTCTCTGGATATGCTTCAGCACCTCAATGTCTTTCTTGTAGTGAGGGGCCCAAAACTGAACACAGTATTCATGGTGCGGCATCACCAGTGCCGAGTACAGGGGGACAATCATTTCCCTAGTCCTGTTGGCCTCACTGTTCTAACTCCCATCTCCAACAAGATGCTTCGTTGGAAATAAGGCAAATTCATTAAAGGTCAACTGCAGTCTAATCCAGAACAAAACAGGGTTACACCAAGGAGAGAAAGTCTGGCCCTTCAGATTTTCTTATAGGGTCCCCAAGCATTTATTGTCAAAAATTATGCTACTTATTAAAGTTTCACACTGTTTTTACCTTATATAAATGGATTAACACCCTTCATGCGCAGGATGATCCTAAAGTGAGGGAGATACAGTCCTCTCCTGTCAGACATTGTTGCCAAAAAGCAATTTACAAATACTCAGTCTAACAAAAGATACATTTTTAAATGCATTTCAGAGTTTTCTGATAGTTATCTGAGCTATAGCCATGGGTTACAGTTTTCAGGAGGGTCTCTATAGATTACCCTGGTTATCAGCTGGAACAGATTTTGCACTAAAATATTTTATTGGCATAAAGTTATATATTGCAAAATAATCCAAAATATGTATGAACAGTGTTGTCTCTGTCTGACTCATAACACAAATCATGGGGTTAGTAATCCACTCTAGCACCATTGCTTCAAGAAGTCTGATTTATATCAGTGGATGATTTGGTTCTCCCACTGCTTACCTTGACAATAAATTTAATGCTCCACAGCTACCTAGTTTAATTGTCATTGTGCTTTCTCAAATGGTACTGATTTATTCTGATTCCCAAAGGTATAACAGAAGCACTCTCTCCATTTTCACCCCCTCCCACACATGGCAATTTCTTCTTCTCTTCTGGTGTTCTGTACAACTCTGATCCATCTGCCAGTTTTTCAGATGTTTACATCTTTGTTCTGCTCTTTTTTTTTTTTCCCAATTGAAGACGCAGGCCTTTTTTTTTCCCTATCTTGAATATTGTCACTGCTTGTTGGCACACTAGACTCTTTGTTATAGTCTCAACAGCTGTTTTTCTGTGTTGTGACTCTTTGTTCCCAAAGGACTATTTGCTCTCCTAATGTCTTTTCACAGCCACTTACAATAAATCATCCCTCCAAAGGAACAAAACTCAGCTTTAAACAAGGAAAAATAATTAACAGAGGTTTGAAACACAACATATTAATATGGAAAAAAAAGGGGAATTTCCACCAAAATTGTGGGGTCACATGCCATTTCAGCTTATTCATTTTCATTCCCAACAAGAGAATGACAAGGGACAGAGAGTGGCTTTAGGATGGGTAAAATACTGAAAATGTAGATAGAATTGCCTGGGTTGGAAAGGACCTTGAGGCAAACAGTTTATATTCTTGACCGACCCTTAAAAATAAGATCTAATTAATAAGAAAATTTATAGTAAAACTTAATAATTAACTAAAATGAAAATAATATCTTAAGGAAGTATGCATAGCAATTTCCATCCAAAGATCTTAACGTGCTTTACTGCTCTCTCTTCAATGACAGCTTCTAGATCAGCATTCAATCCCTATTTGCTTTACATCCCCTGGAAAACTGGCCAAAACCTGCTCTCAGTGATGATGACGCTTGTCTGGATCATTATGTTCCTGCCCGCTTAGCTGTCCCTGCAACACCATTTGCCGCTTGAAACATTGTCCTCATGTCCATTTGGCCCTTCCCCATCCACTTCAGTTCCAGAAAGTTTTTAGTTGCTTCTGTCTACCGAACGTTTTCCATTCAGTCCAAAATGATATGCCATGTGAAATTTCATTATCACATCTTTCAAACAGGGAAGGCACTAGGGTTTGATCCTCACCTGGTAATAATAGGAATCACTGTTATGATTTGTCTCATTATATAATTCCTAACTCCTAGCATTCATACAGATATTAGCTTCTAAAATCATGCCAGAAAAGAAGGGAGTGGGCAGGGAGGCGAGGGAAAATGGTAATCTAGAATGATTTCATCTCAGAGTGTGGGTGTCATCTCATTAAATTGCTTTTTAAAAAATATTTTGATGTTAACTGCGGAAAACATCTTGGGGCTATGTTCTGCTTATTGGGGATTGCTCCAAAAGGGCAGTGGAGGATGAATCCATAGGTATACTTACAGGAATGGCTCCTATGGCACTTTGTGGCCTTATGGTACCTTAGGAGGAACCCGCACTACAAACTGAGTGCTCAGACATAGAAAGGGACATACCCCAGCTCCGTGAATTAATTTCAAAAGAGTGATGAGAAAAACTGGCTCTCGCCCTTGGCTGCTGGATCCTGGCTTCTTTCACAGACACTGGGGAGAAGTACAGCCCTGAGTGATTTGCCTGAGGTCACAGAGGACACATTTCACAGAACTGGGAACAGACCATATGTCTCCTGAGCCTGAGCCTCAAGCTTGCACATTAACATCTGGGCAATCTTTCCCCCCTATGCATAATTCTCTGCATCATGAGAAAAGTGTGAAGCCATGTTGCACAGAAGGAAATGGCGAGGTAGACTGCAATGTTCCCAGTGTCCCCAGCGTAATCCCCCTAAGCACAATCAGGACCCCAGAAGTGTACCATCTCCTTATGTTTTTGCCAAGAGCAATCCTGCTTTGGGGAAACCCAACAGGTCTATCTCTCATCTCAAGTCCAATAGCCCGACTGCTGCGCATATTACCACAGAATCACAGAATGGCTGAGATTGGAGGTCATGGGGTCCAACCCTCCTGCTCAAGCAGGGCCACCCAGAGCAGGTTGCCCAGGACCATGTCCAGACAGCTTCTGAATAACCCCTAGAATGCAGACTCCACAACCTCTCTGGACAACCTGTGTCAGTGCTCAGTCATCCGCACAGTGAAAAGGTGTTTTCCAATGTCCAGAGGGAACCTCCTGTATTTCAGTTTATGCCCATTGCCCCTGGTCCTGTCACTGGGCACCACAGAAAAGGGCCTGGCTCCATGCTTGTTGCACTTTCCCTTCAGGTATTTGTACATATTGATGAGCTCCCCCTAAGCCTGCTCTTCTCCAGGCTGAACAGTCCCAGCTCTCTAGGATACTCCAGTCACTTAATCATCCTTGTGGCCCGTCATTGGACTTTCTCCAGTATGTCCGTGTCTCTCTTGTACTGGGGAGCCCAGAACTGGATAAAGTACTCCAGGTGTGGCCTCACCAGTCCTGACTGTTATGAACATCCCCTGCTTCCCTGTAGCCCTTCCCTAAGGGATTAGATTCTCCCAGTCAACCTAGAAGAGTTAAATATCGCAAGCCTTTCTCCTGTGAGCCCTAGTGCTCCTGTAAACCTTCACTAGGGAATTGTTGCTTCTCTTCACTATGAAAATAGGGAACGTTTGTGACTGTAACAGCTGTGTGGGGAATTTGATGATTTCTCACACTTTCCCAGGATGCAATCTCCTCACTCAGGTACAAAACCTAACATTTCTTTCAGTTCAGTAAGAACAATACATCACAGATCCCTATTCCCCTCATATTACAGTCTCCTTGTCAGATTAAGTCAGTTATAGGTTACCCTCAGGCCACATCTATCTGTCCAGTGGTGGTAGTTTAGCCATGGCACAACACAAAACATGGCACAACTCAACTGATCTTCGTAGCTCTCTGCACAGTACATAGGGCAGACACATCTGCAACGCCCACCTGCATTTGTCCTGCTGTTGCCACAAGCTGACCAGCATGAGGAGAGATTGACAAAGCTGTCTGATAGATGTAAAATCAAAAAATTTACTCATTATCTTTTGACCTGAAATGTCCAAAACTTATTGCCTACCTGAATATTAAGGAATAGGACCACATGCTGAGGAGAACTTAAACAATTTGTAAATAAAAAAGTTAAACAAAACACACAGGAACTTAATGAGATTCTTTCAATCTTTCTCCAAATCATAGTTTTAAAGTTTTAAGTATTCAACCACTACAGATAAACTGCAAATCCCTATGAAAATGTGAGGCCTGACGTGTGGCATGTCAAAGAAGCAGCAGGCTACAAGGGACTTCCATCTCAGTCATGAACTACTCCAAGTGTCACCATGCCAAAAGCATCCTGCCCACTATTGGACAAGGTGATCACTTTCTACAAGACTATAGAAACTTCTCGCAGCTGAAATTATCAGCAATATGCAAAACATAAATTCTGACCCCCAAACCTGATAATTAAGTTATGTACAGAAATCTGATAGCATGGGATCATAATATTGGTGCCTGAAAATCCCTAAATGCACTGTAGAAGTTGCGTTACAACACCTGCACAAAGATATACAGAAGGAACAAAATATATTATCAAGATATTTAGTCCTACGTCTTTAATAACATGAAGTTTATCTAATTTTACAGTTCTTTTGCTTCATATTTTTAAAATTAAGTTCCTTTAAAAAAATATGAAATGCAGTGGTGATGCCCTATTAGTGGCTGACTTTGTTCTGCTTTATACATTATGCCAGAGAAAGGCATGGATCATCCTGTGGGGTGGTAGTGGGGGGAGGAAGGGAACGAGGGCAGAGAGGAAGGAAGGAAGGAAGGAAGAAAGAAAGGATGGGAGGAGGGAGGCAAGGAAGGAAGGAAGGAAGGAGAGGGAGGAAGGGGAGAAATGAAAGGAGGGATTTCTGCACCCAGGAATTCGCGCAGTTCTCCTGTTTTTTTCTCTCACTCTTATTAATGTCTGAGCACAAACACAGAGATCTGCACACAGACATACGCCTGAAAACTGTAGAAATTAAATTTATTATAAATCAATATTACCTTGTGGGTTTGTTTTCTCAGTGGAGTGACATATCAGACTTAAGGAGTTTATTTCTATAAATCATATTGAAGGGAAAAAAAAACAAAACACAAATATCTAAAACAGTTTGGAAATTCTCAAGCTAAATCCTCAAAGCGGCGTTAGTTTCAAGAGGGAAAGGACTTACAACTCATCTGCCAAAAACTATGTGAACTTTTGCTCACTGAACTTCCCACTCCATAAAAGACTGAAGTTGCTTCTTTTTTACTTTTACCAGTAGGACCCGATTGTCGTATCTTGTTTGTGTATGTGTCAAACACCACAGCAATGGGCTGTGACAGAAAATAATACTTGCTTGCCAAACAATAGCACAATTGCTTTAGTAACTGTACGCTTATATTAACAATTGCATTATTTTACACTCTCAGTTTGACGAAAATATTCTCCATCCTTTTGTGAGGCTGATCATTTGCATTTTAACTGGCATAGTCCGCTTTTGGAAGATGAGGAGGCTGCTGTTACATGTTGCAATGAAAAAATCCTCTGTGTTCAAAGCACATAGAGTTTAAGGAATTCTAACCCAGTGCTATGGGGTGGATTCTGCAGTTCCTCCATTGCTGAACTCAATTACACTGCTCACACTACTACTCGGCAGCGCTTAGTGCTACTCAGTGTAAGAGTATCTCACCTCTGCAGCAGAATTTAAGTTATAAATGATGATATAAAGTAAGAAGGCTTTTGGAAAAGGTTGTAGTATCTTTCATTGTTTTGCATGTGCCTTGCAAGAGTCTGATTTTTAGAAAATACTCAATAGTTCTCAGAGCTGGATGCATCAACAGAATTCTTAAAATTACCAGCAGCATGTTATAACAGGTACGTTTCAGACCTGATTATGCTGACAACACAAGCTGCCCCTGTAAACTTCAAGCTGGGATACAGCCTGCAAACCAGGGAAAGCTCTATAAGGTTATCCGACTTATCATTATATGAAAAAGTAAACTCTTATCTTTGCTATGCAGTACATGGCAAGATACTGTTACATGAGATGTCATTTAGGTGTTGGCATTGCATTAACTTTTAGTGCTGGAGAAAATCCATGCTATCATCTGATTACTTGGAAAGCACATGAAAGCAGCCTTTCTGTAATTTAATTTTTCCTTACAAATATGATCCAGTCACTGTTTAGTGATGGACAATGAGTAGCCATCTGCTCCTTAACTTTGTTATTACTGGAGCTTGTTTAGATTGAGGAATCAGCATTTTGAAAAGGGAAAGCCTCCTTTCTCCTATGACCTTCCTCACCCTCCAGGATTAAATCAATGCAAACAGAATTAAAGTCAGGCCAGTAGCATGCATGGGGTTTCTCCAGCCGTTATTTGCTTTGTGTTTATTTTTGATATGAAGCTCTCTCTGAACACCCTTACTGTTTGCAGAGACCACAACTTAATTCTTGATTTCCTGCAGCAAAAGGATCCACAGGGTAGGTGCAATTCACCTCACTTCTTCCCTGCACTTATTACTCATCATTGTTTGCCATTAGGAAAGCAGAACATTTGACTGACCCAGCCCATTCCCTCCTCCCTTTAATCCCTCATCCCCCTTAGTGTCGAATATACCTAGTTAAAACAGGCATCAATATGCTAAGGAGCAAACAGGTATCTGCTGCTCTTTGGCAAGCTCCTATCTGTTGGCACTTAGATGGAGTCCTTACTTGGTCTCTTAACTCTCTGTTTTAACCCTTTACTCTTCATCCCTCTCACTTCTCCTCTGCTCTCAAATTGCATCTTGACTTTCCCTAGCAACTTGTGCTCTTTCCCCTGCTTGTCCAGCTCCTGAGCTGCTGAGCTGACTTTTCCAGCCCCCATGCCCTCTTTCAGGAAGGATTGAGGCTCATGACGGAGAGGGAGGACAAAAGGGGTTAAGAAGGTGAGGTTAAGAAAGTGAGGAATGGGGGGAAACAGGGGCAGGGAGGAAAGGAGGCAAGGGAGCAGGGCAGGGAGGAAAGTAGACAGGGAAGGTAGAAAACAGGAAGGCAGCAGGCAGAGAAGCAGGGCAAGGAGGACTGGATGCAGAAGAGGCAGGGGAGATAGGAGGCAGGATGCAGGAAACAGGGCAGGGAGGAGAGGCAGGAGAGGCAGGGGAAGCAAAGGAGGAAGGGGAGGTAAGGGAAGTGGGGCAAGCAGGGCAGGGAGGAGAAGCAAGGCAGGCAAGGGAAGTAGGACAGGCAGGGAAGACAGAGATCAGGGCAAGGAAGAGAGGCAGGGCAGACAGGGAGCAGGGGAAGGAAGCAAGGAGGCAGAGAGAAGTGAGATAGGACAGGCAGGAGAGGCAGCCAGGGGAAGCAGGGAG